>VZQC01001802.1:273873-285311 GCA_009823505.1 Rhizomys pruinosus | reverse complement strand
CGGAAAAATGGAATAACTTTATTATACTGGGGAGGGAAGGAAGGAGAGAGGAGAGAGAAGAGAGAGAGATAGAAAAGAAGAATGAGAGAGAGAAAAGCAGAGGAGAAAAAGCACCTAACATTGACAAAAACGGTACAAACAACCCTGAAAAATACACATAACAAATTTTGAGTGTAGCAGGTTTACATACTCTGCCGCCAACTTTATAGCCACCAAGTATAGGAATATTTTTAAGGCTTAGTGAATTGTTTAGATTAGTTAAATTTAGGTGTAGTTTTGGTGGAAATGGTAATACAACTGAAACTAATTGGGAATATAAAATGTCTAAATTGTGGTTTATTTATAATTTGTTTTTAATGGTTAAATTTAATAAAATGGCCTTTATGGATTTTCATTTGAATAGAACAATCACATTAATAACACTTTCTTTTAGCTTGTAGGGACGATTTAAAGGAACTAAGCTTAAAATTCCTTCCCAAAGTAAGTACATACAGTCAATGAGAAACAGTTTGGGTAAATTTAATGAAAGCTTATGCCCTGGCTCCTGCTTATGGGTATAGTGTGAATAAAAACGTTAAGGCATCTATAGGTCAAAACATAAAACCGAAAAAAAAAAAAAAAAAAAAAAGAGGTGGGAGGTGGGGTATATTCCTTTCTGGGATTACTAAATGGAAAAACTCGTGTTCCAATCCTATTGATAATTTTTCAGTTTTCTGATCTGAAAACTAACGAATGGGGAGAATCTTTATGTTTCCCACCAGGTAAAAATCACCAAAATGTAAATGCTGAAAACATAAACCACTTCTGGCTGGAAGAACTGCAACTGGGACATGCCAGCAAAGAGCGTGACCCATCTGAACATTAGGACCTGAGAACCTACAGACTGCCTGAAGCACGACCCTGACATCTCTCTCGAATAATATTGGGTGCTGTTTATAATGGACCCCTAATGAAAGTTTAACCTTCCAGATGCTGAGAAAACCTCTCCTAACCTCTGCCCTTTTTTTTTGGAAAAAAAGAAAACAATGATGGTAAGAAACCACTCCCTAACCTGTAAACTAGAGCCAACTGGTTACAGTGGTAATTTTCCTATAAAACAGGCGTACGAAATATTAACTGATTGATAGGCATTGAACTGTGAAAGTGATAATAGTTCCCTACAACTAGAGCCAAATCAATAGTAAAGTGTTTATAAGCTGTGTTATTTACAAAAATATTATACAGGAAAGCTCTGACATCGCAATGGAATTATTCTGCCTGGAAGATGTTGGCTAGGGGATACAAAACCCCCCCCGCCAAACTATAAAAAGGCCTTTTGCCTATAAGTGGGATATATGCAAGGATAAAAGGCAGAGAGTAGTCCCTGTTGTTGAAGACCTGGTGTGCGCATGAAAAATGTTATGAGACTCACTTGCTAGTGTACAACTGGCCTCTGCAAAGGCTAGAGAGCGTTACCCAAGGCCACTAAACAAATACAGCAAAAATATTGGTCAATCCTGAACAAGTCAAGACTCCCCCCATCAAATATCCACTACATCTCAACTGCCTGGATGTACTGTGCAACAGTGGCAGTTATGTTTCTATATATATCCCAAAATCTATTTGGCTATTGCTCTCTCCTTGGAGAATAACTCACAGCGGATGCCGCAAGCTTGTGTCCTCTAGTGGTTGGGTGATGTTATAAGCCACGGAAGAACTTGTCACCTTTTATAGAGGAACCATAGTTTGCGGATTAGCATCCCATCCAAACACAGTGTCTATGCTCACAGCCTAAGCTTGACATAAAAAGTGGTACTGCTTAAATGCCTGTAATATCCAAATAGCTTGTGCTTTGTTAATATGACTAAAAGGGTATCACTGGGAAAGCTGTAAAATCATGTAAAGGGAAACAACCTGAATACTTAATAACACATCTCCAGTTATCCCCCCTCTCTTGAGTTCCTTCATCCCATTTACCCCATGATTCCTTGTATCAATTTTAGGTAATTATATACCCAACTTGAGCACCAGAAACAAATGCACAAGAATGTTACAGTATTGCTAAACATTTATTTATTTATTTCATTAGTTATTACCAGTGTCATTCAAATTTTACTACTGATTAGGGATATATGTATATGAATGTAGAAAGATAGGTGAGGATTTTAGTGTAGCTCAGTGTGTTATGGATTAATTAGTATATTATCTCTATTATAAGGTTTATTTTGGTTGTGAGGAGGTTCTCACATATTATATGTAAAAACTATGTTCAATTTATGTTAAAAAATATTAAAACTATCTTGCTGTAGTCTACAAGTTTTTCAAAACAGAAAAAACTGCTTCATGATGTGTATTTCTATACTTTTCTTTCATGAGATTTCTTCCATATCATTTCTTAATATTCTTTTCTATCCTCCCAGTGTTGTGGAAAGATTTTCTGCTATCTCGTATGGATCTAAACTCTTTACTTGATTTTTTTAACGTTTGTTTATGTGCATGTGTTGGTGCATATGTGTGTGTGTGTGTGTGTGTGTGTGTGTGTGTGTGTATGCAAGGGCCATGATGTGCATGTGTAGGTCAGAGCACAAGGTGGAGGAATTCGTTATGCCCTTCTAATGTAATGACTCTAAAGATGGAACCAAGGTCACTGGTCTTTGTGCAGGCACCGACAAAACCATCTCACTGACCTTTAAACTCTTATTTTCTAAGTGCAAGTCTTTACTCAAATTAGATTTTATTTTCAAAAGTTGTAGTCTTCAATGCCATTTGTCCATTCTATACCACATTTTCATACAGTAATATTTACCAGAATAAAGGAAACTGTACACTAGTTTTCATTTTAATCCAAACATGGTCAAAAATAGTGAAGATTTTTATTTGGAAATGGAGAAAGGAATGGAATGGTATTTTTATTGAAGTATAGAACAAAATTCTATCCTCACTCCAAAGATACCTTGCATATTATATTCTCCCAATGCCATGAGCTATAGCCTTGTGATGTTCTCCCTCCCTTTAACCAGAACTCTCAGTTTCCATGGAACTGCAAGCTCTGGGATCCCCCCAGCCCACTGGCCAGTGACCCGGGTCTTAGCCCTAGTAGAGAGGGGGAGGAGAGAGGAAGTGCAGCCCAGAGAAAGAAAGAAAGAGAGAAAGATCAAGGAAAGTACAAGGAAAGGACGGATTCAAGGATGAGACTGGGAGGAATTCCAGGAAGGAATAACTCAGCTTTATTACTATAATCCAGGGTATTTTTATTGGACCTTGTGGGAGTTGGGGCATACAGGATTTCACACCATATACTCCAGATCACTACAGGAATCTGACAATGCTTTGCCCAAAGCATCAAAGACAGTTGGTGCCAGGCAGGGTTCAAAGGCAAGAGGACAGGGAACAAACTGCGGAAGAGGAGGTGTGGTAGATTGTAAGGGCTGCAGAGAGATAGGGGTGAATCGTGAGACTACAGGAATATAGTCTGGACTCCTAACTGATCAACATGCCTGTGCATACAAGCTTCTCCAACTGGACTATGGGAACCTTGGGTTGTTCAAAATTTGGACATAGATACTTGCAAAATGCACCAATTACCCAATTGTATGACATACTGAGTAACATCAATGTTATCTGCAAACAACTGTGTCATTATATTGTAGAATCCCTTAAAAATAAAAAAAATAAAAAGAAAAGGCAAGCAGGAGATGAGCAGGACTCCAGCCTGAGGGCTGGGGTCGCCAGCTGACTTCCTAAGTGCTTCTGCCAAAGGGAATCCCTACAAGGAGCCACAGACAACACAGGCACAACCCTAAGATACTAACACCAGGACCCCATCTCCTCCTTTCAGACCCATGATGCACCATCATTGGTCTGCATTGTGACTTCCCATCACACCAACCAGTCTATTAAATTTATAATTTTAATATATTCTGTCAACTAATAATACAAATATGTTAGATTCAAGGTTGTTTAGCTCTGCCCCTAATTAACATGTCAATCATCCAGAAGCCCCACTCTCTGAAGTATACTGGCCAATGTCCTTTAAAGGTGTAGTGATAAGATGCCTGTCTGCTGTGGGCAGACATGCTTTCAGAAGAAAGAAGCAAGTTGGCCCTTCTTGTAGTAGTTAGATTATATTTCTTTATTATTTAGACTGGTGCTTTTCTAGTATGATCCTGTCCTTAGCACATGAGGAGATTTTAAGGAATCTATGTGTATTTTGTTTGTATAACCATGGAAGGTGTTACTGTTATGTGATTCATACAAGCCAGAGGTACTTGCTAAACAATGCAAAAATCTCCAGAACAGGAAACTTTCTCATCAAGAGGTCAATGTATCAGAATTGAGACCCAGAGTTAACCAATGCCCACTGATGAGACTTCAGAGCCCTCTCAGTTTTCCCATGTCCATCAAAGGAGACTGCAACCCAAACAGTTAACTATAAGATATCTCTTGATGTTGTCTTCATCAGTTGCTCTGCTTTCATCCAGTTACAATATCTACTTTGATTATTGTTTCTGAGACAAATTTTAATTTTTTTCCTTCAGAGACTTAACCACTCTTTCCCCATGTTCTAGTATTTTGCCAGTTTTCCTTATAGCATCTCAAACTTTAGAACTACATATTTGTATAGATTTTAAACTTACTTATTTTTCATTAATAATTATATCAAATTATATTTAAAATATTAAAAATATTTATTTTCATTGCGATATGATTTTACTATAGGTAAAACATGATAAATGTATGATAATATTATTTTTCTTGACGTATTAGGCATCCTGGCTAAGGCTAGTGTTAGATTTGTGTTCTTCCTGCCTCAATCTCACCAGTAGCTGAGATTATAGTCCTTTGCCACCAGGCCCAGTTTCTAATCTGCTTTCGATGTATATGTAACTACAAGTACACAAATACATCCTTGAATATGGATTATTTACATATATAGACAAATGCTTTGATAAATATGTAAACAATATTATTTCTGAATAGTAGGCTTATTAGAAAGTTTCTTCATTGTTTATAGATATTTTCTATTTTCTGCAATGAATGCTGTGATATTTTTGTAATCAAAGAAATCAATGCAAAAAGACAAAAAATGAACAAAATCTCAAAATACATTAGTACATAATCTTAAATATCAAAACACAACAGGTTTAGATGCAGTAAAGCTTTAGGAAGCCCCTGATACCTATCTGGAATTATTCCCATGTACCTGTCTCAAGCAGTAGATGATAATAAGAGCATCTGTGGCTGTCCAGCACTCATTGCGAATAGTTTTCCCTTTGGTCACAGTCATCCTGCTGTTTTTATGTAATTGTCATGACACAATTTATAACGGTAACATCATTTGTCTTTTGAAAGCATAAAGAATACATGTTTATTCTTCACAAAACTTATTTTTGTCATTAAAGATATCTAGTATTTCAGTATCAGTTTATAGCAAATTTTAGAAAATTCAGTATTTGCTTTTATCAAATAAATTGTGTTGACAAAAATATTCATCAGAGACCATTTTCCATGTTCACTGATGTGGTGCTTAAACTTCTCAGAATATAAATGACAATACAGCAAAGGGAACTATTCAGAGGACTGTATTACAAACTTCAAGGGACAAGAAGGAAAACCCACCTGTTCGGGAGAGTGAAGGAGCTTTCTCAGAGCTATAACTACACAAACTCACTGAGGGCCATCAAACGTTCACATAGGTTCACCATGGGTTTGGAATGGCAGACTGGTGTTTTCACTATGAAACATTGATTGACCAGTTATTATGAACCACACTAGGACCAGTCATCCTATAATTCAATCAGTGCTGCTTGCTTTTCTCCCCTGTGATCAAAGGGAACAGTAAGGACTTTCAAAAACAATAGAGCAGGAGAGGCCCCTCCACCGCATGGGTAATAATGGGGATGGATGGGCCATGATTTGAATGGAACCAATTTTGGAAATATATTTCCACATGCTTTATATATTTGTAGTTACATGCGGATGTAAAAGAAGGAGGAATGAGAAGTGAGAGCACAGAGAAAGGCCCACTGAAGTTTAACCACAGAAAAGCATGGTAGAAATCAAGTGTACAGTCACCATCTCCGATGAGTCCTTTCTAATCTAGGGATTATTTCTCCTTTCTCAACTCTGATCATTAATTATGCACAGTGAATGCATTTCCTGGAAGATTTATATTCAGAGCAAGTAAATAAGCAAGAAAAACTTGACTGCTAATCCTTATTATTTTTAAATGAATTTTACCTATGATTTGTAAGTCCAAATCCTTCCATGGCCAGAGGAAGTCACCTTCATGAACTAAATCTTTCCAAGGTCCAAGAACAGCTTTTGAAAGTCTGAAATACCTTCTGAAAGCCAGTGTACTTTTGCTAAGAACGTAAGGCTACCCAGGGAGGTCAAATCTTCTAGACACTCCCTTGGTTATCTGCCTGAACTTGGAAACCTACATCAGGCTGCCAGAAGTTGGAAACTGCTTCTTTTTTTTTTTTAATTTTTTTTAAAATTTATTTCTGTATATGTATCAATGTACTGTCTGCTTGCAGGTCTGTGCACCCATGTCGTGCAATGCCGAGGAGGTCAGAAGAGGGTCTCGGATTCCCCTTGAGCTGGAGTTCTCCTGGAATTGGAATTTCAGATGGCTCTCAGCCGCCATGTGGGTGCTGGAGATCGAACCCGGGTCTTCTAAGAGTATGCAGAAGCATTTGTCTTGTTGCTGGAAATCTGCTCGCTGGTTTCTCCCATACCTCAGAGGCAGGCCCAGCTGTGGTTTGCTGGGAAAATAGAAGACCTGAGAGACAGAAAGACTGATTTCCAGGGCAAAATAGAATAAGAAGATTAAACCAAGTTCTCTTCTTTAGAGTGAGGAAGTTAGACAAGATATGTTTTGTTTTCTTTTGTTTTGCTCTTGTAGTGTAATTTCTATCATAATCATTTGATTGTAGCATCTGTTATATGATGAATATTGTAAATATGAATGATGGGTTGAGTATGGCAATATGCCTTTAATCAATCCCAACACCCAGGAGGCAGACAGAAGCAGGCAAATCTCTGTGAGAGCCAGGCCAGCCTCCTCTACATACTCAGTTCCTGGCCAGCTAGGGATACAGGGACACCTTGTCTCAAAAAACAAATAAAAAAAAATAAAATAAATTTTACAAATCCAGTTCTTGACTTTTATCCATTTATGTAACAACTATTTGCTGAGTAGCTACTGCCAGGAGACTCAAGATAACATAAAAAAAAAATCGATGGAGAATTTCTTTATGGAAATCTCTTCCTGTGGGAGATGCAGCTGATTAAATGGATAATGACATCTGTGTTATGTTGAGCTCTGTGGGAGTGAAGAGGAGGAGGTACTTACCTGAGAATCAAAGCTAGATTTTATAATAGACTGAAAAATTATTTAAAACCCAATGTGGCTTTAGTCACCACCATCTTCTATTTCACATCAGTGGAAAATTAAATTAATTTAGTATGTGATTATCACCCATCTAGTAACTTTGACTTGGTGTGTGCTGATAAAGACTCATCAGGGAAGTGTGAACTAGATCAAGAGAAGTAAAGGTTCTTCATAATAATGTGAAAGGCACTGAGAATTTGAAATTTCATACCAAAAAGTCCTTGCAGAATTTAATGGGAAGTAGGTAGTTGTAACTTTCAAAACAGTGGCTAAGGCATACATATAGAGGGAGGGAGGGAGGGAGGGAGGGAGGGAGGGAAGGAGGGAGGGAGAGAGAGAGAGGAGAGAGAGAGAGAGAGAGAGAGAGAGAGAGAGAGAGAGAGAAACTCTTTCTGTAGCCCCAGCTAGCATGAAACTCAATATGTATGTAGATGACGCTGGCCTTGATTTCACAGAGACCTGCCTGCCTCTGCCTCCCAAGTGCTGGTATTAAAGGCATGCACTACCACATCTGGCAAGATTTATATTTTTAGAACATTTAAATTTAATTAATTACTTAAGAATGCTTTCTGTGTATTCCATGTGGAAGTGCATATGAATGAAATAATCTTGAGGTGCTATAGTATGAATATACACCCCCCCCCCAAAATTTAAATGTTGGAAAGTTAATTCTCAGTGCAACAGCCTCCGTTTTGTGGATGTGCTTTGGGTCATGACGATTATACCCTAATGAACAGATTGATTGTGTTATAAAGGAGCTCTGTGAGAATGGAATTATTCCTTCTGCTCTTCTGCCAAGTGAGGGCAGCAAGAAAGCCCAGAGGGCAGGGATTGATCTCAGCCCAGAACCGTGAGAATTACAGCATCCTTTTTACATATTTCTTCAGCTCAGGTATCCTGTATAGGAGCACAAAATACATGAAGACAAGAGAGAAATCAAAGTAAAGAAGCAGGCTTAGAAATTCTGGGCATGCTTGGAAGGGAGGTGAGAAGGAGTGCTGGCAGTTCAATGGCTGACATCAAAGGTTTGACAAGAGAGTTGATTCTGAGTCAGAAGCAACTGGGCAGCCTTAAGTGCTCATGCATGAGACATCTTGAGTAAGCCTTTGGATTTTAGAGATTGGGATAGTAATCTAATGAATCAATTTTTCTGGAGGTTAGGCAGTCCCACGTATTGTCAGAGTTACAGTATTGTAGATAAAGTGAAAAAAGGACAATTGTTACTCATATATAAGACCACTGCAGAGCCTATATTCAGCCTCCTGTTCATCTACATGTTTCTCTACCTGGATCTGATTCACAGAGGAGGAGAAAGTGCTGTTCACAGAAAAAAAAAATCAAAGGAAAAACTACCATTTTTCTCTTATTCCATAAAGTCTCATGTACTGGATTACAAAAGTTATCTAGGAAAATAATCAAATATCAGATATGTATGATTGCACATGATTTTGTTGTCTGTGAATTTCATAAAACTTTCTTATGACACATACAGCTGAGAACCAAGAGCTTTATTATGTATACAGATATGCAGTTCCCAAGATGCCTCAGTTATAGTCCAAGGACTGTAACCCTCATCCACTGTGATTGAAGTGAACAAGCAGAGACTGGGACTGGTGAGTCATAGCCTCAAACAGCATTACTGACTTTATTAAAATGTGTTTTGTTTGTATGACATGCCTTTTCTTTTACCCTATATTCTAGGGATTTAATTTTTCTCCACAAGGTAATAGCATATGAATTGAATATTTTGTTGATATAAGCTTTTGTAAGCTGAAAAGTGACTTAGAAATGTTTGCCCCTTATCCTAAGGACTAGGTTTAAGCCTAAGATATATCTATCTATGTTCTTTTCCATTATATTTCATTTCTGGAATGTGTGGTACAGTATAGGCACCTCATCTCTGCTGCTAATCATTCTTAGTGACTTCAATTCTCCACAAAGTATATGTAACATACTAGAATTTGATTATTTCTGTGAACACAAAATAGAGCCATTTGTGTGATAAAAGCAATGGACTCACAAGTTATTTGTGTGATACGAGCATGTGAATTCACATTATTGTGTCTCTCACTGTGATGACAGCCTCCCCTTGAGATTCCTTCTTCCACATGACATAGCTATATCATTATATCCAACTCTGTTCTTTATTAAGACTACTTCCCTTAGATTATAAAAGTAACATCTTGGTTTTATAGTCTCATTGATCAGAAACTTGAGCAAACCAAACTGATCTTGGTAGAATTGGGTTTGCTTCTACAGAAAGTGGTCTCAGCAGCAATACGGTAAATATTTTAATCTGTAAATCATATGAGTAACAAATATTGACACTTGGTGACTGGCTTACAGAATGTTGTTCAATATTTCTATAAATATTCTAATTTTTCATATCCCAAGTGTAGGCTGCATACATGGATGTACATATTAAGCACGAAGCTGTCTTCAGACTTAACAGTTGAGATAACTTTACTGGTTGTCATGTGAAATTGAGTACTAGCTGAGAAGGCTAATCTAGCTAGTTTTGTATTAAATAATTTAGGATCCTCGTGACTGATTTTAATCTCATTTATAAAAAAGCACGCTTCTCGCTTCTCTTCAAGGTCTGAGTATTCATTTACATAATTTACAAATATGAATTATTGAGCCATTGCTGCTTTATGCACGTCCTGCTAACTGCCAGTCATTCTGTTTGTCCTCTGCAGAGTCTTTTTGCCACTTTTTCCCAGAAGAATGGGGTTATGAAGGAACACGGCACCAGATATGGCCATAATGGAAAGATATTTTGACATTTTAAAATGTGTTTTGACAGATCAGGTAGTGCTTTTGAAGTGAACTTGAGAAACTTATGAATTTTTAATGTTTAAACTGCATGCAGCATGGCATGACTGCTAAGGATAAACATAAAAAATCACTAGGTACATGGAAGAAATGCACACCCCAAAATACAAAGATATCTATAATTAGCCTAACACTATATTCTTTTCAGCCTCACAGTAACAGGACATACCGGTAGTAAAAATGTAGATGAAAGGCATAATTTATGGGACAATAATATGGCACATAATCTAATATGCTCTGCCCCATTAGCAGTGCCTGTATCAGATAATCTATATTGGTCAAGTGATCAAAAACTTATGTTTCTCTCTTCCATTAATGTTTTCTATTGTTAGTCATAGATTGTAGACCCCAAACCAAAAATCTAGGTGCAGTCTTGCAGAATGTCACTAATAGGCATCAGGGAGATTACAGTTCTAAAGCCAGCCATGATCATAGGGTGCCTGATTTCTTTGGCTCAGTTCTGCTCCCACTGGGGCTTCTCGTGGACGGTTAGCATGGGTGTTTTACAAAGACTCCTTTCCAGTTACAATATCTTTTCTCTGTTTTCAGACTAGCTCCTATGGCAACACACTTTCCTCCATATAGTCTCAATCACTTATAGATAAGGTTTGCTTTATCTAGTACATAGGGACCAAAGAGTGGGTTTGATATTTTGGTCTTAGATTATCTGAGGCTAGAAATAACAACTGTTTTTAAAAAAATAAAAGAAGCAAACAAAAAACATCAATTCTTATAACTCTTATAACTTATATGCAGGTTTTTGGTTCTTTTTGTGACAAGGTCTCTCTGTAGCCCCAGCTGTTCTGAAACTCACTATGTACACCAGGCTGGTCTTGAACTCATAGAGATCGGCCTGCCTCTGCCTCCCAAATGCTGGGATTAAAGGCATGTTCCACCACACCCAACTAAAATGCAATGTTTTTATTTATTTATTTATTTATTTATTTATTTATTTATTATTTATTTATTTATTTTTGCAGGGGAAGTTCTTTTTTTCCATTTTTTAATTGTTACCATTATTAAACTTTTTCCATAGTTCACACATCATTTCTCAATTGAATCTAGAGCCGCTTCCCCTTCCATGCCCCCATCCCACCTCAGCCCTGCACTCCGCCATACATGTCCTGCATCTCTCTCTGAGTCTCTCCAGAGTTTTTTTCAGTTCTTTTATTGTTGTTCTCTCCAACTTGTATTACTACTATATATACATACATATATATATATATAT
>VZQC01001802.1:254052-271976 GCA_009823505.1 Rhizomys pruinosus | reverse complement strand
ATATTATATATATTTAATATAGTTTTTGATGATTTGGGATTGCAAAGGAGGAACTTTTGAGCACTTCCTTAAGGAAAACATGACATTTTTATGGAAGAAAAAAAATCCTCCAATTTAAATGCAATATTTTTAAAAAGTCAAATGTCCTCATCATTTTTTGAGAGCAAAAATCTTGTTTTATACTTTATTGTATTCTTACTTGCCTTCAGGAGTCTATGTCTCAGTAGGAGCTCCATAAATATTAAATGAATAGATGGAATGTGGACTGGATTTTTCAGAGAATAGATGGATGGGTTAAAGGATAGGAAAAGAAATGGATGATGGATGAGTGAATGGCCATTCACTCATCCATCATCCATTTCTTTTCCTATCCTCTTGAGCAGTTTTAAATGAACTCTAGAATCCATGTGTGCAAGAAAATCTCCCTTGTTTTTAGAGATAGGATCTCTCATTGGGCTTGACATGGTTGATCAGGCTGGCCAGGATCTGTTTTTCTCATCACCTCTGACCTGAGTCTAATAGCTTGGGCATCTTACCTGGCAGGTTTTACATGGGTTCTGGGAGATGGCAACCTCTTTATTAAGTGGCAAATAGCTCAAGCTGGACACCTGGGATCACTCACAATCTTCTGGGTCAAAGGGTTTTGGCAGCTCCTTTCCGATCCCTCTGACTCTGCCGTGGCACACACAGCTCATCTCGAAGGCCCAGGCCGACTCCCATTCCACAACCTGCCCTGCTCTTGGTGGTCATCCCACAGTCCCGGCATCTCCAAAAAGCTAGGGTCGCCACTGAAACTGAGGCAGCACCTTCAACCAATGGTCTCTTCTTGACCTCTCCTGGTGTAAACCTCAGCTTCTCTCCATGACCCCTGCAATCCTGGGGTCTTCACTGCAACTGAGGTGCACTTTCCACCAATGGTCTTTTCCTGACCTCTCACAGTGCCAAGCCTCAGCCTCTCTGTGACACCCTCAAATTTCAAAACCAGAACCATATAGGAGACTCCTTTACACATACGAGTTCCCCTTCTGGGCTTGAGTGGAGGCTCAGGCCCTTCTGGACATACAGTTCTGTGTGTTGAACCCTGAAGAAATTCTTCCAGAAGATTTAGCTCGACAGTATCTGGCTCTTCTGTGTATGCTACATGCTGATTTTTCGCCACAGCTAAAGCAACAGCATTCAAATATGCTGCTGGCCTAGGTAAAACAAGACAGAAGATCTTAGCACCTTTATATGGTGGATTCTTGTGTTCTCTTTTTGTTGTTACGCTTACTAGTGGGAAATTGGATGCTGTTGGTAACGCTTGATTCTTGTCGAGGGCCTCCGGCAGAACACCAACAGATTCAAGCAGGTGTAAGACGTATTACTCAATGTAGCCTCCACTTTCGAAACTGAGAACTATAGCCAGGTCCGTGGGTCGATCCTTCTATCACATACTCTCTTCATGGGGAAACGCTCACTTCAATTACTCCCATCAGGCGCATCAGATCTCTCTAGGCACTATCGATGATGCTTGTGTCCAGTCCCGAAGCTTTACGAAAGAGGCGCGACTAGCAGGCACACTACTCTACCCCTAAGACACTACCAAAGCGCGGTACGAGGTTCTGTGTCACACATTGGAGATATAACGTCGCGCTACTCCTTCTGGGTTATACCGGAAGTTTCTCCTCGCTTCTATGATAGTTTGCGTTCTTCTCAGGATTGTTTCTGTGAAACTTAAATACGACGGCGTGTGCCACAGACAGCCAGACAGTGGGGAACGTGAAGGAGCTTTTCAGGCTACTGGTGCACGTGAGGTTTCAACAAGTGATACAATAACTCAGGGAGCGCGCAAGGGGGCAGGAACTCAGGGCAGGGAGTGCAAACCCCGGCTAGGCAGGAGCTGATAGCCACAGTTTGTGCAAATGAGAGACGCCACAATGGACTGTTTCACTGGCTATGGCGGGTCAGCCCTGGCTGGATGCCGCCAGAAAGACTGCTGTCTATAGGTATGTATTTAACAACAGGGGAGGAGGGTCAGAAACGCACACGGCTGCCCACCGGGTAGGTCATCTACTGTCAGTTGATGGCTGAGCCTGCTCCCCATCACCTGCTACGCGACCATGCTTAAGGCTCAATACTCCAGCATAATAGCTGGAGTCATGGCGTTTGACATTCCTGTTGCAACGTTGAACTGACTGGAGATAACAGGGTGATAGAGAGGAATTGAAGACGGCATCTTTCATAGATTGAGGCCACACGCGGCAGGCCAGAAATGGCTGCCGGAACCTCGATAAGGGAGGTTCGCTGTAGCACCCTTTCTGGCCGGGCAGGCATATGCTGAGATTTAAGGGCAACGGGCAGCGGGAGCTTGGCTCCCTGTGCTCTATTCCTGTTCGCATCTCAGCCAGCGGTCTAGTGACCGTCTACTCAGGGGTCAGCTTCTGGTGCAGAAAACTCCTTGTTTCGTTATGCTGCTGTGCACTCAAAACCGTTAATGCGGATCCAGCGTGTACTGGAGATGCTGAGACAGGACTCTCAGACGTGGAACCTCAATGTGATCGGGCCTTCCAGCACTGGTCCGGACTCTGAGGACTCCTGATGACATCTCAGCCTTGCGAGTACTAGAGTGAAGCAGGGTTTCGCCACTCGCTCTCGCGCCCTCTTCCATCGTTTCGGCCGCCGCGGAACCCCTCAGTTGGTTGGCTCGATACAACGTGAGCACAATCTAGACTAAATTGTGTAATATAGTTAATATTGCTACTACATAAGGCTATTTTCTATACCGCATGTCTCGTCAGGCGGTTCTGTTTCATGTTTAGAGAACCGAGCTTAAGTACAGTATGATATATGGGTACACACGAAAGTCGCCGTTGTAGATGTACACCAGAATTGAAAGGATTGTGAATGCTTCCATGTTTTGCTTTGAGCTTAGGTAGCCCTCTGGTTAGCCCAAGACTCATCCACCAAATGAAGTCCTGAGTCTCTATATCCTCGGAGACTACATCCTGAGCTAGGGCATGAGAGAGGATATTGATAATCCTTGGTGCTTCAGCCACAACTACTTTTATGGAATCTAATCTAACTGAAGGGATTAGATCGTCACTTATGACTACACTCCTTATTAACTCAACCTTACATTGTGATAGCAAGGAATGTTGCGATACTGCCATAATAAATAAAGAAATAGCGTGATCGAGAAAGTTGCAGAAGAATCAGTGGAATTAGTGGTGATCAGTTTGTCTTTGTCTATTTTGCTCCTCAGACTATTGTCCTGGATACACCACCACTGTTTAGACTGACTAAATATTGGAGCTCTGGTTTGATATTACACATTTGACCAGTCCTCGTGTATATCGAAACAAAACATGTTTCATATAACGCTGATTTTCTCTCGAAGTGATAGACTTCTGGATAGCAGAATCTTATTCTCAATTCTACTAGCCGCACAGAGCTTAAAATTGCTAGCAGATAAAATGATGGCTAATAGCTCTGACGACCCACTGGTGAACTCTCTAGGTTGGTTGGTCAGATAGATACTATTATAGACAGCGAAAAATATTAATTCCAGCAGCCACGAAGTTTGTCAGTCTAGTTATATTACGTCTCGGAGAGACTGGTAGGATTAGTGGGTGGAACACTTTGAATCTGTCTTGGTGTATTGTGAGATAGATGTGAGTTGAGTAACTATTATTGAGCAATTTAGGATATTGGGATACCCTCGTGATTCTTGGTTGGATTTTTTCTTTTTATCTCGAGACTGATTAACCTCCATCCGACCTCTCAGCAGAGATATTTCCACTATTACATGGATGCGACTCGAATCCATACCTCCCGTCCCTTGTCCTGTATCGCGCAATATTAACTCCCCCTCCATACTAAGCTACAGATGTGGTTATAAGCTGTATGATCCCTTACAGTGAGTCCAAATACAATTTATTGCCTCTAGACCTATAACGAGATTGATGTCTAAGCAAGCCCCTCAAGGTGATATAGAAAGTGTGTTGGGTCTTACGAGGAAGGTGCTCAGATATATTACGGCTACTGCATTAGAAATTTAAATGAGTTTTGCACTGATTCATTCCCGGCAGAAAAGTTCCTAAGGAAATGTGTGGGATATGGGATGTTTAAGGGATACGGTGAAGGCACTCAATAGGTATGGAAGGAATATAAAATTGGATCAAAACTGAGTTTATCGATATGAGACCAATGAGTAGAGATGCGATAGGATGATTAACTACCATGGTAGGAGAGACGATCGTCAGGGAGCCATGAATTAAATAGGGGTGTGGAAGTTTGTACTTTGGAATGCTGTGTGGTGCGCGAGAGTGTGCATGTTGATAGGGTAGGAAAAGCACGGCTCTAGATCTTACACATGTTTGAGTAATTTGAGATTGGTTCGTGATATCTACTCTTGGCACTTAGATAGATTTGTATTGAAGGTACTGGTACAATTAAATATATGTGAGATTGTAGAGGGTCAGGACTAGATCGGGCCCTGGCTGACAATCAGAGTGAATAATTCACGAAAAGTAGGTAAAACCACATATATCTCCACAATATGAGGGACCAGAAGGTACAGAACCACTACACTGAGATTATAATTATAAGATGAAGTAAAAGTAATATGCGAGAGAACAACCAGTATGACATTTGATATAGAGGTTGGGTGTTGTGGGTCTAGATCCCTTCTCGATAATGCAGAATTCTAATATACGTCAGAAGCAGCTAGTTGTGGCATCGGTCTGCATGAAGTGGATTCAGAGAATGTACCGTTAGCTCAGGTCTATAGACGATGGTACTCAGATAAGAGCAGTACGCGTTGGCAGCACTCGAAGCTAGCAGGTCCAAGAAGTTGAAGTTCGTTAGTCTACAGTAAATTACATGCATAATGGGGCATAAAAGCAGGCAAACATACCTATGTACATGCATGCATCTGAAAGACTCTATATGAACTAGGACCTATATATAATCATAAGAAGTGTATCACCACATAAGAGAAGAGGTAGAATAAATAAATAAATACAGGAGTGCGTGGAGGGGAACCAAATCATCTAAGCACGACTACTAAGTATTTTACTTTCGTATGTCTGCTATAAGGAGAGAAGCTCTAGCAAACTGAAGACAGGACATGGTCAACATTGTCGAGATTTTACGGAGTAGCTGAATGCTACGGCGGCCATTGAGCGGCTCTCTCAATAGAGACACGTTCACATAGCGCCTACATAGAGACCCCATGTGTAATGACCAGGTGTGTGGCCGCGGGCTGGTAAGCTAACAGCAAGAGATAACTGTTAGTGATAGGAAAATTAACAATACACAAAAGAGATATAGCAATAGTTATGAACTTACTAAATGACCATGACATCATATCCCCGAAGAGGGCACCTGAAGGAAACTTTGCTATCTAAGGGTAAAGTGTTAATAACACTGGGGAAAAGGTAATAATCAGACTTTTCGAGGGCTATTGGATACTGGTTCTGAGTTGATACTGATCTCAGGAGACCCTAAAAAAGCATTGTGGCCCTCCGGTTAAAGTAGGGGCCTATGGAGGTCAGGTGATAAATGGAGTTTTGGCTGAAGTGCGACTCACGGTGGGCCCAGTGGGTCCCAGAACGCATCCCATAGTTATTTCCCCAGTCCCAAAGTATAAATTTTGGGATAGTTATAATTAGAAATTGGCAGACTCCCCACATTGGTTCCCTGACTGTGAGTGAGGGCTATTATGGTTGAAAAGGCCAAATGGAAACCATTGGTGTTGCCTCTACCAGGGAAAATAGTGAAACCAAAAAAGTATCGTATCCCTGGAGAGGATTGCGGAGATTAATGCCACTATCAAGGATTTGAAAGATGGCAGGGGTGGTGATTCCTACCAAATCTCCATTTAACTCCTCCAATTTGGCCTGTGCAAAGAAGATGGATGCATGGGAGAATGACAGTTGATTATCTGTAAAAACTCACGCAAGTAGTTGACACCAATTGCAGCCGCTGTACCAGATGTGGTGTCCTTACTATGATTAATATGTTCCTGGTACCTGGTATGCAGCTATTGATCTGGCCAATGCTTTTTCTTCAATACCGGTTCATAAGGACCACAGAAGCAATTTGCTTTCAGCTGGCAAGGCCAACAGTAATACCTTTACCTGTCTTACCTCAGGGGTATGTTAACTTCCAGCCGTTGTGCCATAACTTAGTTAGAAGGGATCTTGATCGCCTGACTCTTCCACCAAAATATCACACTGGTCCACTATATTGATGATGTTATGTTGATTGGACCCAGTGAACAGGAGTAGCAGCTAGCTAGCTTGTTGGTAAGGCATATGCCATGAGAGGATGGGAAATAATCCAACTAAAATTCAAGGGGCCATCTACCTCGGTGAAGTTTCTAGGAGTTCAGTGGTGTGGAGCATGAGAGACATTCCTTCTAAGGTAAAGAATAAGTTGTTGCACCTGGCCCCTCCCTCCACCAAGAAAGAAGCACAACGTCTGGTGGGTCTTTTTTGGATTCTGGAGGCAGACATTCCTATCTGGGTGTGTTACTATGACCATATATCAGGTGACTCGTAAGGCAGCAAACTTTGAGTGGGGCTTGGAACAGGAAAAGGCTCTTCAACAGGTCCAGGCTGCGGTGCAGGCTGCTCTGCCCCTAGGGCCATATGATCCAGCAGACCCAATGGTGTTGAGGTATCAGTGGCAGATAAGATGTGTCTGGAGTCTGTGGGCAGGCTCCCATAGGGGAATCACAGCGGAGGCCCTTGGGATTTTGATGCAAGGCTCTACCTTCATCTGCAAACAACTATTCTCCTTTTGAGAGACAGCTCTTGCCTGCTATTGGGCCTTAGTGGAAACTGAACGTTTGACAAGGGCCACCAAGTCACCATGCGACCTGAGCTGCCCATCATGGCTGGGTGTTATCTGACCCACCAGACCATAAGTAGGATGTGCACAGAACAGTCCATTGTCAATGGAAGTGGTACATATGTGAAAGGGCCCATGCAGGCCCTGAGGGCACAGCAAGCTCATGAAGAAGTTCGCCCAAATGCTATGGTTCCCACTCCTGTTACATTGTCTCCTGGCTTAAGCATGCACATGGCTTCATGGGGTTTGCCCTATAATCAGTTGACTGAGGAAGAGAAGACTAGGGCCTGGTTTACTGATGGTTCTGCATGCTATGCAGGCACCACCAGAGGTGGACAGCTGCAGCATTACAGGCCAATTTCTGAAACAACCCTAAAGGACACTGGTGAAGGAAAGTCTTCACAGTGGGCGAATTCGGGCAGTGCACATGGTTGTGCATTTTGCCTGCAAGGAGAAATGGCCAGAGGTTCGATTTATACGATTCATGGGCTGTAGCCAATGGTTTGGCTGGATGGTCAGGGATTGGAAGGAGCATGACTGGAAAATTGGTGAGAAAGACATTTGGGGAAGAAGTATGTGGATAGAGCTCTCTGAATGGTCAAAGGATGTGAAGATACTTGTGTCTCATGTAAATGCTCATCAAAAGGTGATCTCAGCAGAGGATGAGTTTAATCAATGTAGATCGGATGACTCGTTCTGTGTGATTGTCAGCCTCTTTCTCCAGCTATCCCTGTTGTTGCTCAATGGGCCCATGAACAAAGTGGTTCAGGTGGCAGAGATGGAGGTTAGGCATGGGCTCAACAGCATGGACTCCCACTCCTAAGGCTGATCTGGCTACAGCTGCTGCGAGTGCCAGATTTTCAAACAGCAGAGACCAACATTGAGCCCCCGATATGGTGCTATTCCCTGTGGTGACCAGCCAGCAACCTGGTGGCAGGTTGACTACATTGGACCACTTCCATCATGGAGGGCAGCGTTTGTTCTTACAGGAATAGATATTATTCTGTTATGGATTTGCCTTTCCTGCACGTAATGCTTCTGCCAAAACTACCATCCAGGGACTTATGGAATGCCTTATCCACCATCATGGTCTTCCTCACAGCATCGCTTCTGATCAAGAAACTCACTTCACAGCCAAAGAAGTGCGACTATGGGCCCATGGTCATGGTATCCACTGGTCTTACCATGTTCCCCACCACCCAGAAGCAGCTGGCTTGATAGAACGATGGAATGGCCTCTTGAAGACACAGTTTACAGTGCCAATTAGGTAGCAATACCTGGAGGGCTGGGGCAAGGTTCTCCAGCAAGCAGTATATGCTTTGAATCAGCGTCCACTATATGGTACTGTTTCTCCTATAGCCAGAATTCATGGGTCCAGGGACCAAGGGGTGGAATGGGAAAGATTCCACTCACTATCACCCCTAGTGACCAGTAGGAAAATTTTTGCTCCCTGTACCCACGACCTTGCGTTCTGCTGGTCTAGACGTTTTGGCTCCAATGGGGGGAGTGCTTTTGCCAGGAAGTCTCTCATCTGGTGAGTTTGTCTTGCTGCTGTGATCAACCTTTCGGATCCCAGCGTGTACTGAGACTGGCAGATCTCCTGGAATCCATTCGGGCCTTCAGCACTAGACTGGGACTCCTGAGACATCCAGCCTTGCGGACTGAGCAGTTCCCTGGATTCCCAGCCTCTCTAGTTCGGCGCTACTGTTGAGCTCCGTCACGTGAGCAAATCAATAAATTGTATATAGTTATATATATATTCATCCTGTTGCTTCTGTTTCTTTAGAGAACCCTGACTAATACATATGGCCATAGGCCAATCCAATGGAGCCAATTCCCCAATTGAGGCTCCCTCAACCCAGGTGTGTCAAGTTGACACTAAAGCTATCCAGCACAAAAGGTAAATAAGTCTAAACTGGACTGAGAAATTATGTATGAAATGCACAAATCTTCTATAATAATATTAAAAATACAATAGCTTTGAAACTAAGTTAACTTCCAAGTTTTTAGTAAGTATTAAATATACTTCTTTGATGAAAATATTGGATCATTTATTAGATATTAACTGCGTATTAATCTTCAGGGTATTTTAAAGTTCTTTATTCAGAAGCATTTGGATTGCATCCTGTACAATACCTGCAGAAAATAGCATAGTTTATATAAGTCAGGTATATATTTCAAAACATTTCATACCTTAAGTTTTTTTTTTCAAACACACTAGATCTTATTGTGCAGTCTACTGACAGTAATATTTCAATTTTAAAATTTAACCAGACTGATATTACAATAGACTCAGTAAAACCTGTCAGAATCAAAATATTGAGGTTTTATCTTCATAACACACTTTATTGGTTGCTGTGCACAGCAAGTTAGACAGGCATATTCCATCCCTTTGGAATTTACTATCCAAGGCTAACGATGCTGACAAAACTGCTCTGAGCTGATTGATGTTTAAAAACACCAGCATCAAACATACTGATAAACAAGTGAATGTTAAAGCAAAACTAAAACAAATAATTCTAAGCATACAAAACTCATTTTCTGATTATTCTAATATTGTTGATTTTCAATTCTAATATTGTTGAATTTCAGAAGATCTATGTCTCAGGTTATACTTGAAGGAGGCAGAACATAATAAATATTGGTATAGGAAGTTGCATGCTAGTCTGAAGACCAAAGGAGCATGAGCAGAGAGGTAGGAAACGGAGATTCAGAAAGGAATGAGCACTGAGTGTCTAAGTGATGAAACTGGTTCAGGACTGACTTCGGTCTTCAGGTTCCAATAGCAGGGAAAATTAAATTCAATATTATCTCTGTTTACTCTTAAATGCTGTTTTCTTGGAATAATTCACTAAAGATAATGAAAGAAAACAAAATTATAGATCAAAAGGAGGAATTGCTTAGCAGCCTCATAAGTATTTACTAGTTTCTCTGTGTGAACCAGGAAAGAACAAACAAATGAAAAACATAACTATGATTTTTTAGAGTAAAAATGCTGTACTGTATTTACTTTATTTTATGCAGAAGATGATTACTATAAGACAGAAGATAAATAGCAATTATTCATGTGGTTCGTACCTCTTTCATTATTTATTGTAGTAGTGTAGTTCCTAAACAATACAATCCTAAATGGTTCAAAAGCACACACACACACATGTTCATACAAAGATGTATGTGTGTGTGTGTGTGTGTGTGTGGATAGGTAGATAGCTAGATAGATATGTAGATAGGTAGATCTACAGTTATATAGATTGTTAGGTTGATCCATAGATGTCAAACAATAAACAAAAATATGATAGATGATATTACCTTGATGATAGACAGATGATAGAGGATAGATAGATAGATAGATAGGAGATATATATATATATATATATATATATATATATATATATATATGTGTGTGTGTGTCTGTCTGTGTGTGTGTGCGTGTGTGTGTGTGTGTGTGTGTGTCCCTTGGTCTTATAGTCAGATCATTTAGCCTAATTGGTAATCACTAGGTTCAATCAGTGAGAAAGTTTTTCTCAAGCAGGAGGCTGCAGAGGGACTGGAGAGATGGCTTAGCAGTTAAGAATGCTACTACTCTGGCAGAAGACAATGAGTTCTGTCCCCAGCAAAATACTGGTTGTCTTAGTATTGTCAATGTTCAAATTCAGGAGATGACACTCAATGCCCATTCTTGCTTCTGCAGACACCTGTACTCACATGTTGAAAATGCCCTCACACAGACATATTGTTGACACATCTCCAAGCTAAGGTAACATCTTACTAACTGCAAAAGAGGTATATTTATATTTACAGACAAATATCCCAGACATCACTCAAAAAAGATTAAGAATAGTACAGAGTCCCACAACTAGCAGGAGGCCAGGAACTCAAAAGGGGAAGAATGGCCAAACTGTGGAGATTAGGAGTCTACAGAGTGTGGTTCCATGGACAGATCACCTATATACACCTTCGTCCATGCAGGGCTCAGGAAACATTTTGGAAGGGGGAAGAAAGATCGTAAGAGCCAGGGAGGTGGTGAAAGATCAAATGGATATTAATCCTTCAAGCTCCTACACCATCGAATCTACACCATTGCTATCAGGATGCACAGGTTCCACGAAAGCTCAGCAGGACAAAAGCCCAGCACAAAACTGCAGAAGTAGGTAGTGAACCTGACCCTGACTAGAGAAATATTGGCAGCTGGTAGCGGTTGGGTGAGGAAGAGCTGGAGTGGAAAGGGGCTTGTGATAGGCTGACTAGAGCTCAGGGGATGCGCTGGCACTGAAGAGTGGGCAGGGAGAGTAGTTTGGCACAAGAGACCCTAGCACAAATGACAAAATGTGTGAACTCCAGGGGGCACTGCAGGAGAATGCCAACGGAGAAGTGGGTATAAAGCCGATAAAAAGTCATTTAAAAAATTTTATAATAATAGCCGGGCGTGGTGGCACCTGCCTTTAATCCTAGCACTTGGGAGGCAGAGGCAGGTGGATCTCTGTGAGTTCAAGGCCAGCCTGGTCTACATGGTGAGCTCTAGGCCAGCTGGGACTAAAGAGAGACCCTGTCTCAAAAAAGACCAAAATAATAATAATAATAATAATAATAATAATAATAATAAAAAGGCTGTGGATGTAGGCCAGTTGTAGGGTACTTCTCCTAGTTTCCATCTTCAGTACAGAGAGAACTACAGAGAGGGTGTACGAATTATGAGTTCAGTTGCATCCTTCCCCTTTCACATAACTGNAACATAACTATGATTTTTTAGAGTAAAAATGCTGTACTGTATTTACTTTATTTTATGCAGAAGATGATTACTATAAGACAGAAGATAAATAGCAATTATTCATGTGGTTCGTACCTCTTTCATTATTTATTGTAGTAGTGTAGTTCCTAAACAATACAATCCTAAATGTTCAGAAGCAAAAACACACAAAAAAATGTTGTGTGTGTGTGTGTGTGTGTGGGTAGAGATAGCTAGATAGATATGTAGATAGGTAGATCTACAGTTATATAGATTGTTAGGTTGATCCATAGATGTCAAACAATAAACAAAATATTGATAGATGATATTACCTTGATGATAGACAGATGATAGAGGATAGATAATAGATAGATAGGAGATATATATATATATATCATATATATATATTATATATATTGTGTGTGTGTGTCTGTCTGTGTGTGTGTGGTGTGTGTGTGTGTGTGTGTGTGTCCCTTGTCTTTATAGTCAGATCATTTAGCCTAATTGGTAATCACTAGGTTCAATCAGTGAGAAAGTTTTTCTCAAGCAGGAGGCTGCAGAGGGACTGGAGAGATGGCTTAGCAGTTAAGATGCTACTACTCTGGCAGAAGACAATGAGTTCTGTCCCCAGCAAAATACTGGTTGTCTTAGTATTGTCAATGTTCAAATTCAGGAGATGACACTCAATGCCCATTCTTGCTTCTGCAGACACCTGTACCACATGTTGAAAATGCCCTCACACAGACATATTGTTGACACATCTCCAAGCTAAGGAACATCTTACTAACTGCAAAAGAGGTATATTATTTATTTACAGACAAAAATATCCCAGACATCACTCAAAAAAGATTAAGAATAGTACAGAGTCCCACAACTAGCAGGAGGCCAGGAACTCAAAAGGGGAAGAATGGCCAAACTGTGGAGATTAGGAGTCTACAGGAGTGTGGTTCCATGGACAGATCACCTATATACACCTTCGTCCATGCAGGGCTCAGGAAACATTTTGGAAGGGGGAAGAAAGATCGTAAGAGCCAGGGAGTGGTGAAAGATCAAATGGATATTAATCCTTCAAGCTCCTACACCATCGAATCTACACCATTGCTATCAGGATGCACAGGTTCCACGAAAGCTCAGCAGGACAAAAGCCCAGCCCACAAACTGCAGAAGTAGGGTAGTGAACCTGACCCTGACTAGAGAAATATTGGCAGCTGGTAGCGGTGGGTGAGGAAGAGCTGGAGTGGAAAGGGGCTTGTGATAGGCTGACTAGAGCTCAGGGGATGAGCTGGCACTGAAGATGGCAGGGAGTAGTTTGGCACAAGAGACCCTAGCACAAATGACAAAATGTGTGAACTCCAGGGGGCACTGCAGGAGAATGCCAACGGAGAAGTGGGTATAAAGCCGATAAAAAGTCATTTAAAAAATTTTATATAATAGCCGGGCGTGGTGCACCTGCCTTTAATCCTAGCACTTGGGAGGCAGAGGCAGGTGGATCTCTGTGAGTTCAAGGCCAGCCTGGTCTACATGGTGAGCTCTAGGCCAGCTGGGACTAAAAGAGAGACCTGTCTCAAAAAAGACCAAAATAATAATAATAATAATAATAATAATAATAATAATAAAAAGGCTGGGCATGTTGGAACATGCCTTTGATCCCACCCTTGAAAGGTGGAAGCAGGCTGATCACAGAGAGATTGAGGCCACCCCAGGCTACACCATCCTGGTCAGGCTGTAACTAATGAGACCAACCCTGTCAATAATAATAATAATTGCCAGGTGTGGTGGCGCACGCCTTTAATCCTAGCACTTGGGAGGCAGAGGCAGGCAGATCTCTGTGAGTTCAAGGCCAGCCTGGTCTACATAACTAGCTCCAGGACAGCTGGAACTAAAGGGAGACCCTGTCAAAAGTACCAAAAAAAAGTAAAAAAAAAAAAAAGACATTTACATAATGCAAATCATTAAATGCATGCACAATGATTCCCAGGTCGGGGAAAAAAAAAAAAAAAGGTTCTCTCATCATTTGGGGGAATATTTTTCCATCTTGTATGTTTAATCTCTCTGTAGGATAATGACTTTTCCCTTTACCCCAGAGCTGTCAGTATCTAAAGCTCAAAATCACATAATCTCAATTTTCATGTCCTGATGATGACTCACGATTAAGCAAAGAACACCAGAAAAAACAACAACAACAAAACCAGAATCATTGCAAGGTAACCACAGAAAACAAATTGAACCAGGGTGATATTAAAAATATTTCCTGATCAGTTTGTTATAACACTGATTAATTCAAGTTAATGCCAGTTGTAAATATCCAGTGTGGCTCCCAAAGAAATACTGTATCCACTTATACCATCTATTAATATAAGAAAAGACCAGATAATCAGATAGTACCTGTGGTGGTTTGAATGAGTGTTTCCCCCAAGGCTGCAAGTATTCAGACATTTTGTCCCCAGTTGGCAACGCTGTTTTGGGAGATCTTAGAAGGCGTGGCCATGCTGGAGGAAGTACATCACTGGGGGTGGGCTTAAGAGAGTTCAACAAGCCTTGCAGTCCCCAGTTGCTCTCTCTCTGTTTCCTGTGCTCATTGGAAGATGTGAACCTTGGCTTTCTGCTCCAGCCCCGGCCATCATGCCTCCCCACCACAATGGACTCTAATGGCCTGAAACTGTCAATCGTAAGCTCCAATATACTCTTCCTTTTGTAAGTTCCCTGGGTCATGGTGGTTTTATCATAGTAACAGTGACTAATGCAGTACCTCTATAGAATACAGCACCTTCTCATAAAGCTAAAGGAACAGCATTTATAAAGATGATACAGAGATTCCTTTCATGATGAAAGCCTGGCTTCCATTTGTCCATTGATGGGAAATATCATCTTTGGTGTCACCAAAGCAATATCAAATAGAAAGGCAGCTTTCACAGAAAAAAAGTCATCTTAAGTTTGAGATTTCTGAAAGTACCAAAGAGATTTAACTTTCATAAAGCTGACATTTGACTGCTGGGATGACTGAGACTGATGGATGTTGTCTTGGCAGTACTGCTGCTATGGAGTTGCCCAGGAAGAATACATACCAGAAGGAGGCAGTCCAGAGCCATCAGTTTGTGGCACAGCCAATATGGAGTGCTGAGCAGAACTCCCATGGACAAACTTCTTTTTATTTGGGACAAGTCTTTCCTCCCCTGTCCATATCAAAATCTAAAGTAACATGAGCTTTGTCATATAACTCTTCAACCCTAGCCTCAAGCCCCAAGCATGGAATTGATTTCAGCCCCTTCGTTTCACTACTTTTCTTTGCTCTTTCCGTTATAAATCTTTTCTGCCCTTCAGGATATCAGTATTTCAGCAGCACAAACAATGCTATATTCTGTTTCTGGTAAAGGACCTGTTTTCTTGCCTCTTGTTCTCAATGCTCCAGCCCCAATTAATCCATATAGCACTTCTTTATGTAAATTATTTTAAAATTTCATTCCTTCCTGCTAATTTAGAACTTGGGAATTGAAGAATGGACTAAAACTAAGCAACCCTGTGTGGCTTCCATCACACCCAGTAGGCAAACTTAAAGTGCTATAAAAAAAAGAAGAAAATGAAGCTCACTCAAATAACCTTTACAAAACCCTTTAAGTCCACAAAAACCTGCAATATCAAATCATAGTCAAGGAACAGATTATTTACTTAACCATTTGCTAAATTGACCATTGGAAGTTGGATTTTGGTGGCCTAGTTTCAGCAAATTAACATCTATGGAAATGGACTGTCAAAAGTAGAGGAGAAGGGAGTGTATTAGAGAACTTCTTGTCTTTTCTATTCTACTCCAAGGTGGTTAGATTTGAATCAGATACAAGAACAGTATTTAAGTGAGGACCACCTCTCAGCAGCTGGAATAAGCCCAATTAAGTAAGGAAAGAGATAGAGAAATAGTGAAATTATTCCTAGAAATCATTAAGGAAAAATTTTTAATACTTTTATTTATGAATTGTGTATTTCATTCATTATCTTTTAGTCCAATTTAGACACATTTCCCACTCCCTGCCCCACCCCACCCCTGTTTGTGCCTTCTGCCACGCATGTCTTGCATCTTTTTTTTTAGCTCCTACATGAGGCAAGGAGGGCATAAATAAAAGCCTGATTGGAAAATAATCAAACTTTCATATTGTATCCACAAAATCTAATATTGTTCTATAAACAAAATAAATAATTTAGAAATGGGAAAAAAATCTGACTTTATCATCTCCAATGCAGTACCATTCAAAAGATTTCCAACAAACCTTTTACATTGAGTGTGCTTTATTTACTCCACTCTCCACCTTAACAAAGAGCCTCATTTCATTGCAATTTGAGAATTAGACGTGCTCTTTAATTGAAGAGGTTAAAACAATGGCTGTTTCATCTGGTTTCCCTTAATGTTGATGCAGAGCAATCTCTTGTGTTCTGGGGATATTTATTGTCTGACTGACCATCATTCAGTAGTTTTGACAGAGATTTTATAAAGATAAAAAGCTATTGTTGGAATCTACCCCCACCACAAAAATGTCAGTGCCCAGGAGTCATTTATTTTATACTACATAACTGTGGTAAGAGAAACATCTATGTGTTTAGGCTTCCTATATTTTACAAAATCCAAGAGGGTAGGTATAATGTCATTTTGAATTAATCATCTAATATCTGAAATCTAATTGAAATATTTAATATATAGTTTACTGTCAGCTAAGCGCTACCTCAAATTTAAAAAAGTAAACATGGTTATTTGATGATTTATTTATGTGTTATTCCCAATTAGTCACATGAAGTGTATAGAAATTTGAGAATTTGAATTATTCTTTGGAAATGTTACGACTGTGTTCTGTAGCTCCCTTCGGTTATTTCTGTGTGTGTGAAGGCAATCAAGAGTGGGAACGCCGTGACTGATCTCTGATCTGTTCTTTACTCCTAACTAATCATTTTGCCACTCTTTGATCAGAAGAACCTGCATGTTTAGCACTGGCTGCACTGCATGGAGAGAATCCACTTCCCGTTACCACCTTGAACCCTCTAGGAAATACCCATGTATATTTTTTTTCCCAGCATAATTTTTATTTTTAACATTTTTAGTGATTCAGAAATCTCATGCAGTGAGTTCTGATCATATGCACACCCATTCCCTCCCCACTCCCACTGTACTGCCCACCCCTCTGACTTTATGCCTTCTGTTATTATTTGACCATTTTTAAGCTTCTATTTATTTTAAAGTTCCTAGTGGTAAAATGAAAAGTGTACTCTAAGGGAACCTGGTACTTGATAATTACTCTAATTCTTATTCTATAAGCAATTAGATAGTTTCAATGAAACACATATTGAGATGTCTAGACAAATATTCTCTAGGCCAAAAAATGTGTTGCCTTTTGTTGACCCTCTGTGTTATTCTTTTTCTCTGGTTTTCAAATTTCCTCTTAACTTCCAAGTCCCATGCTTCCCAGGCTCATTGCCCTTCCAGTTAAAAGTTAAAGCCATGGAATCTTTTGTCTGAAATCTTCACATTTTACAACATTCACCCTCCCAGCCTGTTTTGTTTTTATCAATCTTCATTTTTTTGTACATTTTAATTGAATTTTGTGTATTTTCTTTTTTTTTTATTGATGCTTTGTGTATTTCATACATCATTTTCCAATTCAGTTCAGGCATATATCCCCTTCCCTTCCCCCCACCCCACCCCTACCCATCCCTACCCATCCCAGATCATGCATTCTGCCGTAAGTTTTCTGCATCTTTCTCTGCTTTTTTGTTTTGTTTTGTTTTCATTTTTTAAACACTTTTAAGTGATTTTAACATTTGTAAGTGATAATTTGTGAGTACAAGCATCCTTCATGTAAAACCAATTTGCAAGCAGTTGTGCCCAAACCCACACAGCTCATGGGTCCCACCATCCAGCAGGGGGGGCTTGTATGTTCAATCAAGTTGATCAAATGAGTGTCCAGTCTATATCGTTGTAGTTTCACCATTAACCCCAATCGCAGCCCTTACATTCTACCACGCCCCCTCTTCAGAAGATTGTTCCCTAGGCTTAGAAAAGGGGCATAGGTGGATGTGAAGCAAAACAGTCTACTTTCTCTGGAGCTGTTGTCTTGGTCTCTAGTCAATTCTAGCTGTTTTCTTTCATGGGCTGCCAGCTTGTCCAGGCATAACCTTTTGATCCTACTAATGAAGCACATGCAATTAGATATATAGGTATTTAAACAGTATAATATATAGCCTTTCGATCCTATTAATGAAGGACATGCAATTAGATATATAGGTATTTAAACAGTACTGATTGTTATGGTAGGTTACTTTGGTATAGACACAGATGTTTGGATGGTATGTTAATTCATGAATTACATTTTCTTCTGTTAAGTAT
>VZQC01001802.1:162093-246375 GCA_009823505.1 Rhizomys pruinosus | reverse complement strand
TCTCTCTCGTTCTTTCTGGAGTTTGTCAATCTCTTCCTTTAGTTTGTTATTGTATCCCTCTAGGTCCTTTTTGAGTTTTTCATTCTCTCTCTTTACTTCTCTGAGTTCTTCCTTTAGTTTGTCATTGTATCCCTCTAGGTCCTTTTTGAGTTTTTCATTCTTTCTCTTTACTTCTCTGAATTCTTCTTTATGTTCTTTAATTTCTCTGCATGGGTCTGCAGTTATTCCTCTAAGGTCTGTTTCTGGGGTCACCTTCAGGGGGATCCAATTATAGCTGTCTCCTACCGGGTTGGTAGAGCTTGGTGCAGAATTATCCTGCACCTTTCCCGTGTTGTCTCTTCGTCATCTCCCTGGCATGTGGGTTTCCCTTTTGTGATTCAAATCTCAAATGCCTTTTCAGTTTGTTGAAGGCTGAAAGCTTGCTTTATTTTGCTTGCCTCCTTCCAATGCCTCTTCCCCCCACCCCCCTTCCTTCCCTCCTCGTTGTTTATGGAGGGCTGACTTGTCTAGTTTTCAGGCTTTCACTTTTGTTTATATATTGGATACTGAAATTCTCTTCCTTTCCTGTTTTGAATGTTCTCTTAATCCACTGGATACTCTCTCCTCAATTCTAGTTGTTGGCGGGAGGGGGGGGTCCTAACTTAGCCCGTGCCCTGGTACCTTCCTGGAGCAGTGGCAGGCTGGTCCTGAGCCCTGCCCTGCTCAGGACCACAATGTGGCGTCTGCGCCTGACTCCAAGGCCAGGATCCCCTCCCACTTGTGACTACGGGGTGGGGTCAGGGCCACCCAGCCAGGCAGCCACACTTTGGCAGGATTTAGGAGTCAGGTCTAGGTCTGCCAGTCACTGGCCCCCTCTGCAACAACTCAGCAAATCAATTGTCCTACACCCGTGGGTCAATGCCCTGAGTTTACCTTCCTGGAGCGGTGGCGGGCTGGTCCTGAGCCCTGCCCTGCTCAGGACCACAATATGGCATCTGCGCCTGACTCCAAAGCCAGGATCCCCTCCCCAATTTAATGTATTTTCATACAAAACATATCAATCATCTTTACAAGTCCTCCCTGATATGTACCCTCCCATGATCCCCCCCCCTTTTACTGGATTTTGTGCATTCTGTCCTATAAGTTAAGTTACTGTACCCAGATGTCTCTCAATGCCAATTTGTCCCCTGGGGTCTAGTCAACCTATGCAGAGTCACTCACTCACTTAAAGACCATCAACTCTTTCTCACCCAGCAGTAATCAACTGCCAACAGTTCTTTGGCTAATATTGGGGTCCACTGCCCATTTCCCCAGTTCTATGCTGGGTATTTGTCTGCTTGGATTTTCATGGGTATTGTGCACACTGACACCACTGCTGCTTTGTTTTGGTGTCTTCATCTCTGATCTGTACTCCTGGGGGAGGAGCTTCTGACAAGCCTCGAAGGCTTGGGAAGGAGGCTGAGAGCCAGGCTGCTTGCAAGACTGTGAACAAAATTTTGTGTTTTCCTCCTTACTCTGAACCTTTGGTTGTCTTGAACATCTGGATAAATCAAAATATTTCTAAACAGATCTAATCAGCCTCTTGTCACCAACAGCTACCACTGTTTTTTGCTATGACTCACAGTAGGGCAGCTAGTGTCACATTGATCCCATCATGCTCACAGGATAGTCACAGTCATCCCAGCCTTGAGTCTCTCTCAGTATCTTTTCTCTTAACTTGACATTATAATCTACAATACCCATGACAGAAAGAGGGTTATGAATTATTTTCTTAAGTTGTCAGCTGGATGTGATGCAATGAAAGGTCTGAAATTTGCTTTTAAGTTTTTTTTTTCCCCAAGTTCTTTCCTATTACCATAGCTTACATTGAGAGTCATATTGCAATGAAAAACAAAACGTATTTTGTTTCGTTTTTTTTTCTTTTTTTACTGTCCCAAGAAACAGAGGCTTGAGCAGTGGTAAAAGATCAAAGCTCTGGCCAAGTTAGATATTCTGGCCAAGTTAGAAGAAAGCTGCATTTGTAATTTTGGTTCTAATATTTTCTTTTGTACAATTCTATTGTAATTTTTATTAAAATACCAGATCCTGAGGAGTGGAAACAGAATGCTGAGCAACTCTTCTATAAAAAGTAACTAGATCAACATCTGAGAATGCACATTGACAGATTATTTATGTAGTCTACAAACTTGTAACAACTTTTTAGATCACTAAGCTATTATTAAGATTAAACATAAAACAATATTTGCTAGCATAATGTGTACATTCAATGAAACTATTATTTTGGAGAATGTATAATATGGAAAATTATAATAGGATGAAAAAATTAACATAGAAAGTAGAACAATAAGCATTTTCATGTGCTATCTTTTCATTTTAGGTGCGTATAAGCATGGAGACAGAACCACTACACTGAAATATTGAATGTAGGTTATTATGCTCATATGTAGAACTATGGACAATTTATACACTAATAAAGAGATACAAAAGTTACTTTGTGAATTTATTCTTCCATTAAATTTGAGGCTCCTGCCAGTGTCTTTGAGCTCAGGTGTTTGTGAGAGACACAGACAAGCCAGGGAGGACCTTGGCCTCTGTATAAGGCACGCATATGAATATATATGTACATATATACATATATATGCACATGTAATCTTATACAAAGCAATGGGTTTAATCATAAAAACTTTTCTTTTTTTTCTGGTCTTTTCAAGACAGGGTCTCCCTGTAGCCCCAGCTGGCCTGAAACTCGCTCTGTAGACCAGGCTGGCCTTGAACTCACAAAGATCTGCCTGCCTCTGCCTCCCAAGTGCTAGGATTAAAGGCATGTGCCAACACACCCAGCAATCATAAAAACTTTTAATGCAATGTTTACAAAGTTTATTTGACATTGCCCAGAGAGTTTTATATTGTAATTTAGTAGATTCCAGGTTTCTTTTAGTAAACAATACTGTACAACAGTACACTCTGCTGAAACAATTCTACAGATAAGGACATTCCTAGAATCTGTGCTATCAAATGTCATGAGTCTGTTATCCAAAAAACTTTCCACTAGCTTGTTTGCAAAGAGATTCGACTTTAAGCATGAAGGGATGCTGGATTTTGTCAAAGGCTTTTTCAGCATCAATTGAGATGATGGTGTGCTTTTTTGTCTTTCATTCCATTTATGTGTTTGATGATGTTTATTGATTTTCATATGTTGAACCATCCCTGCATCTCTGGTATGAATCCAACTTGGTCATGATGGATGATCTTCTTGATGTGGGTCTGTATGCAATTTGCCAGTATCCTGTTTAGAATTTTGGCATCTGTGTTCATTAGGGAGATGGGTCTATAATTCTCCTTTTTAATTGTATCTTTGCCTGGTTTTGGTAATAGAGTGATGCTGGCTTCATAGAAGGAATTTGGGAGAATTCCCTAGTAGCCTCTTCTTGTTTCTGGAGAACAGGGATAATCATCCTCTACTAACTTCTATCACAGAAGCAGTTATTTTAACATTGTTCAAGTGACAGTGACAGGCACTGTGGCAAGCACTGCATTTGCGTACTTTTGCTTACAGTTGGTGATAAACCATTGTAGTCTGTCTGTCATAGTATTGATCTCCCTTTTGGAAATGAAGAAACTGATGTTTTAATGGATCATCATTTCTTACAGGATTGCAAGGATGTAAAGTGTTGCAGTTGAGTATAGAACACCCATGGTCTGATTCTAAGGTGACATTCTTTTTCATTTTTTAATAAGGTGACATTCTTATTATTGTCATCACCAATCATTTTGTAAAAGATTCTATAACTGGTTTCTAGCTCCAAAAAGATAGAATATATGCACTTTATTTATGCAGATTAGTGAAAGTAAACACCTCGGGCATTATATACAAAACAGACATAAGAGTCCTTTGAAAGTTGGAGAGAGTGTAGAGCAGTCAGGAGCTGTGGATTCAAAGAACATCACTTTGGTGGATTCTATGACTTGTTTCCTTTGTGTTTTGCTTCTTGCATCACATACAGTGTACTGGCAAAGCTGTCAGCCTATAAAGGTGAACGGACACACACGGTTTAAATCATAGCTTGCATTCTCTAGCTTAGTATAAACATTTGCAAAGCTAACTACTGTGTCACAGCCAAACACCAGGTACAAAATGAGCCCTGCTATCAATCATGCTAGTAAAGTCTCAGTGGACAGCCAGAAATGACTCAGCATGGACTGAGGGAAGCCTGAACAGGGAGCCTACCCTCCTTATCACAATAAAGACTTTCTTCAACATAGTGCTCCTTTCTGCCCTTCCATACTAACAGCAATTATTCATTTCTTTTCACGATCAAGGTGGTCAAATTGGAAATTGGGACTTAACACATAATTTTAATAAGGAGGCCACAGGTCCAGCATCAAACTGCCAGTTGAGATCAGGCCAGGAGCCATGTTAAGGCACTTCTACTGTCCACAGCCAGGGATGTGCAGTGCAGACCTACTAGGGAGCTGTGGCACTCCTGGAGTTAAGGAGCTGTTCAGAGTTCTCACTTTGAGTATTAACAGTGGGGGAACATGGGATCCTAACTTTGTTTTTTAAAGTTTTTTTATTTATTTATTTTCATATGTGTGTGAATGTACTGTCTGAATACAGGTTTGTGCACTCATGTCGTGCAATGCTGCAGAGGCCAGAAGAGGGTGTCGGATTCCCCTCGAACTGGAGTTAAAGATGGTTCTCAGCCACCATGTGGGTGCTGAGGATCGAACCCGGGTCCTCTGCAAGAGCAGTCTGCGCTCTTAACTGCTAGGCCAGTCTTAACCACTAGGCCAGTCTTAACCTTAACCACTAGGCCAGTCTTAACTGCTAGGCCAGTCTTAACCGCTAGGCCAGTCTTAACTGCTAGGCCATCTTTCTAGCCCCGGGATCCTAATTTTTAAGCCCAGATAATAATAAAAGGAAATACTTCCCTTTCCCATTCCAGAAAAGAGTCCAAAAAAGCCTATTAACAGAAGGTTTAAAGTCCCATAATATAGTGAAAGCCTTCCATCTGAGAACAGAGAAGATCTCAAGCAGAACCAAATGCAAGTACAGAATTGACAAAGATGTTAGAACTGTGGAAGGAAAAGACATTTTGAACGACATAATAAAATTGTTATATTACCTAGTAGAAACACATTTGAAATAGGGGAAAGTGGTGGGCTATGGCTATAATTCAATTATCTGAGCTTCACAGACAGCAGGATTACAAATATGAGGGCAGGCTGAGGTAAGTATTGTGACTTTAAGAAACAAACAACAGGGTGTTGGAGAGACAACTCACTAGTTAGGAGCATCAGATACTCTGGCAGAGGGCCTGGGTTCATTTCCCAGCACACATATGACAACTAACAACCATCCATGATTCCAGTTCCAAAGGATCCAACACTCTTTTCTTGTATCCACAGGCATTGCATGACATGCATGCACTTACATCCATGCAAGCCAAACACCCATGCATGTAAAGTAAAATAAAATAAAATAAAATAAAACACAGGCTCACAAATTTGAAGTAATTGAATAAACAAAGTCTCATTATAAAGATATAAAGGGGAATCAAATGGGATTTTTTGAATTGAAAAGTAAAAAACTTGAGTTTATAAACTCAATGAATGGCATAGTAAGGTGCCTCGGTGTGTCAAGGGCTTTGCTTCCAAGCTGACAACTTGATGCAGTTAATTCCTGGAACACATATAAAGGTGCAAGGAGAGAAATGACTCCACAAAGTTGTCTTCTAACATCCACACATGTACCATGACATGCGTGACCTCCCAACCCCCACATATAATGTACACATACACACAATAGAAATAGGTGCATAAAATTTTAAAAATCAATGTCTCAAGAACAAATGGAAATGACTGAGTAGAGAATCAATTAAACAGAAGATAGAATAACATAAATTATTGAACTTAGTAACAGTGAAAGTTAGATTTGAAACAAAACAATAAAAATATCAGATCCAAGTATTTTGAGCTTATAGGAAAAATTTAATTTTTACATCACTAGAGTTCTAAAAGAAGAAAGAAGGGAGTTTATGGCTGAAAAAGGTACTTTAAGAACTAATGCCTGTGCGGTGTTTAGATTTTGCTTAAGGAGTACACCTATAGATTCAAAAGCCACATAAACCCAAGATAAGAGAAATGTAAGAAATTTACACTAGTTGACATGGTAGACAAGCTCATACGTGAGTGACAAATAAAGCAATCTTAATGCAGCCAAAGGTCAGCATTCTTACTTAAGAATTAGATTTTCCATCAGAACCACAGAAACCAGAAAGAACTGAGAGCAAATGCTGAAAGGAACCAGTGAGAACACTCTAGGATCAAAGTGAAAAGTCAAGGCCTTCTCATGTGGGACAAACTAAGAGAACATGCAACCAGAAGATTCACCACAGAAGAACAGTTAGATGAATTCTTCTAAACAGAGAGAAGTGTATAATGAAAGCAGTTGTGGCATGTTAAGGAAAACAATGGGAAGAAAAATAGGGAAACCTGATCTCACTTCATCCTGGGTCTTCCAAAACATAGTTATCCTTTGAAAAAATTAAATATTGATAGAGTAACCAATACATGTCTAGAAAATATTTGAGCCAATTACATAATAGTATGTGTGGTAAAGGAATACTTTTAAAATGAAAATGATTCAACAAGAGTTCTATACTCTACTTGAGTCTGTGGTACCCTACTTAGTATATCAGCTTCTAGTTCTATCCACTTATCTGCAATTTTCATGATTTAGTTTTCTTTTCCACTGAGTAGAACTCTATTGTGTAAATGCACGATGTTTTCATTAGCCATTCATTGGTTGAGAGACATTTATGTTGTTTCCATTTCTTACCTGTCGTGTAAAGAGCAGCAACAAATATGGCCATGGAAGTGTCTCTGTAGTAGGATACTGAGTCCTTTGGGTGTATGCTGAGGAGTGGTATAGCTAGATCATATAGTAGCTATATGTTTAGTTTTTTAAATGTTCTCCACACTGATTTCCATAGTGTCTGCAACAGTTTGTAATCAAACCAGCAGGGAATGAGCATTCCCATGCACCCATGTCCTCGCCAGCATTTGGTGTCATTTGTTCTCTTGGTCCTACATTTCCCTTGAATTGCTATAACAGGCATGCTGGCTCACTGAAATAAATAGCTCAATGCTTCATCAATGACTAAATTAGTATAAAATAGATAGCCTTTATCTGCTGTGGACAAAGGAATGTGAAATTCTAAAAATAAGGTCAAGAAATCTATAAAAAGACATGAAAAAGAAGGAGGCAGAATAATGAAAATCTTAATGAACAGAAAAGTTACCTCATTAAAACCTGAAATTCAAGAAAATATTATATGAAAATATTCTAAATACACTAATTAAGCAGAGTGGATTACAAAAAGTGATCTCTTCTAAATGTAATGAAGGTGGCAGTTGAAAAATAAAAGGATCAGAAAAAATATAATGCAACTATTATACAAAAAGAAAGGACTACATTAATGAAGTAAAAATTTCAGAGCAAAGACAATGACAAGAGGCTTAGAAGGTCATTGTAAATTGATAAGCAGTTCAAATTTCCAAAGTGATAAAAATGCTAAATCCTTAGGCACCAAACAATAGAATATCAAAATATTTCAGCACACTGAATAAATTTACAGTACAAAAATATACAGATCAACAGATGCATTTTTTGGATTCAATATTCTTCTTGGCAATTGAAAAACTACTAGACAGTACATCTGACTAATATAGGTATGTGTATACAAATTAGATATATAAATAACTTGAATATGGAATAGCCCAGTGCTATCAGCCAATAGAATCTGTCTGACATTTATAGAACATTGTTCAACACTAGCAGATGCAGACTTCAATTCCACACAATGGGTAATGAGAAGGACCACACCCTCACATACAAGATAAGCCTCTATAAATAAAAAGGTATTTTGTTATTGCTTTGTGTGTGAGAATATGTATGTGGCTGTACATGCCACAGCACGTGGATGGAGGTCACAGGACAATTTCATGGAATCCATTTTCTCCTTCTACATTTATAAAGGTTTTAAGCTTTTGTGACAACCACCTCTCCTTACTGAGCCATCTTGCCAGCCCAATTTCAAATTTAAAATAATAAAGAAATTAGACACTTAAAATTCATTTTTGTGTATAAATGCACACCTCAATAATATAAAAAAGGAAAAATTTCTAACATGAACATATAGTGTCAAATGTTGTGTGTCAAGGTAAGGTAGTGTTAAGAGAGAAATTTATAATATTAAATTGGAAATATGTATAAGTTAGAAAAAAAATGTTTTAAAAATCCAAGCCTTAATAGCAAGAACTTAAAATAGAGAGCTAAATAAAGTCACAGATTGAAGGATTTAATAAAATTAAGAGCAGAGAAAAATTTAAACAAAAAATAGAGAAAAATCAGTGAAAAAATCTGTTTCTTCAAAGTGAAATAAAACTGATACATTTCTAAAAACATTGACAAAAACTGAACAGAACACACAAATTTCAAATATTGGGAACAAAACACAGAGTCAATTCCCAGGATATGTAGACAGAAAACTAGTAAGAATGAAATCTTACAGGAAACTATACACACATAAACACAATAAGTCAGAGAAGTTTCTTGGTGCAATGGATGCCAGTCCACATGGAAACTCACAACCTGTCAAAGTGCAGATATTAAGTAAGTGCAGAATGCTCAGCCACAAATGGGATGGCTTTATCACTACCCTTTCCCAAGGTCCAGGGACCGTTTCATTCTGGAAGAAGGGAAGTAAGAGTATAAGAGCAGAGGTCATGGAGAACCAGGGAAAAACTATGTCTCTGGACCCGACAAGTTGCACTCAGGAAAGCACAGCAGCTGGGGTTGCCTGCACAAGACCCAGGCAAGATCAAACCAGTCAACATTCCAGCATGGAATGGGAAAAATATTCAAGGGCTCCATCAAAGTTGATGGCTTCTGGAGTGGGGGCAGTGACCACTCTCCAGTGGGTGGCTCCACATCTAGGTGTACATGGTGAACACTAATTAGAGTTAATGGTCCCTAAAAACAGAGAGAGAGAACACAAAATTTGGGAGGTACAGAGCTGGGAGGATTGGGAAGAAGTCGGAGGTAACTTGGAATGAATAGGATCAAAATATATTGCATGAAATTCTCAAAAAATGAAGCTAACTTTAATATTTTTATTGATTCTTTGAGAATTTCATGTAATGTGTTTAGATCATATTTAGATCCACTCCCACCTCCATACCCCCTGTGGTGGTTTGAATGAGAATGTCCCCCATAGGCTTTAAGTATTTAGACATTTTGTCCCCAGTTGGTGGTGCTGTTTGGGGAGGTTTTAGAAGGTGTAGCCATGCTGGAGGAAGTACAGTACATCACTGGGAGTGGGTTTAGAGAGTTTAACAAGCCTTGCTAGTCTCAAGAGTCTCTCTCTCCACTTCCCATGCTCATTGCAGGGTGTGAACTTCAGCTTTCTGCTCCAATCCCGGCCACCATGTCTCTTTGCCACATTGGACTCTAATTCCCTGGAATCGTTGATCACAAGCTCAAATAAACTCTTCCTTTTATAAGTTCCCTTGGTCATGGTGGTTTTATCACAGCAACAGAAAAGTGACTGATACACCCCCCTTCCCCTTATGTCCTCTATTCATTTTAAAGAATGACCAATCCAATTTTTGTTCCCCATGTGCTACTGGGTGTGGGTCCATTCCCTATAGCTTGCTCAACCTACCAGGCATCATTCCCTTAAAGAAAATGGACTCTCCCTCTGCCTATGGCTATCAGTTACCCTTCACCCTTAAAGAAAATAAACTCTCCCTCTCCCTCTCCTTGTGGCTATCAGTTACCCTTCATGCTGGTTTTATCTGGCTTGGGTTAGTTCAGGTCTTGTGCATGTGCTCACAGTCATTATGGATTCATATGTGTATTCACAAGTGAGATCAATAGTGCTTATGGCCACAGTTCACATATACACTTTGAACTAGTTGTGCACCCCCACACACACACACATACACATTTTTCCTTGTATTCTGCCACCACTTCTGGCTCTTACAGTCTTTCTATGCCCTCTTTCACAATGGTCTCTGAGCCTTTCTTTGGTATCCAATTTAAAGCTCAGTACTCCATAGTCTCTTATTTTCTGCATGTTGACCAGTTGTGAATCTCTGTGTTAATCACTATCTGCTGCAAGAATAAGCTTCTTTGGTGGGAGTTGAGAGCTGCACTAATCTACAGAATGATTAGTCATTAGGAGTCAGTTTAACGCTATGCCCATTTAAGAGGATAATAGTAGTAGGTTCTTCCCTATGCACTGTGACCTGTCTAGACACAGTTCTTGACTCTGATATCACTGTGAGGTTTGGGCTCCATCCTGTGAAATAAGCATTAAATCATTCAGAAAGTAGTTGGTTACTTCGATGCCATGACTGTTGCAGTAGGTTTATCTTGCCAGGCTCCATCATTATTGCAGCTTACGGGATGAATAGTTGAGTAGAGCTGATGAGCACATTTCTCTCTGGTATCATGCATAGCACTTTCCAGTCCTATAAAGCTTTGAGGTCAATATCAGCTTGATTTCCCCTTGTCTGTTCTATGGCTCACGTACACAATGCTTTCAGCGATAGCATCTTACTGTCTGGCTCAGGAGGGTAAAGGAGGGCAATGGTCAGGTCAGTATTATTTGAGGATACGTGGGAACTCCTTGATCGACATCTCAAAAGGAAAGTACCCATAAGAAACAGGACAACCCAGATCCTCAATAATGCTGATGGCCACAATTCATATATACACTTTGAATAATTCCATATTATAAAAGTTATTGAGTGAATACGTATTTTTTTGTCTTTTTGAGACAGGGTCTCCCTTTAGTCTCAGCTGGCCTGGAACTTGCTATGTAGACCAGGCTGGCCTTGAACTCATAGAGATCTGCCTGCCTCTGCTTCCCAAGTGCTAAGATTAAAGGCATGTGCCACCACACCTGGCTTGAAGGAATAATTTTAAAACCTCAAGATGGAAATATGCATATTATTTTATTAGAGAATTTTATTAAAGGATAGGGAAGAATTTCTGAATAATTTCTTTACTGACTTGGAACAGAACGTTTTAAAATTCATTTTCTGAAGCTAATGCTACACATGATTGCCACACGAGACAAACACAATATGGGCAAAATGAAGACTAATATCTTCCATTAATATGTGCCTAAATGCTCTTACATTTTTTAGGAGACAAAAGTCAAATATATTTAAACAAATTATATAACATCACTAATGATTCTGAGAATGTAAGTTATTTCAATATTTGAAAATCGATAACATAAGCCACCATGTCAATAAACTAAATATAAAATAATCACAATATCATATGAATGTGTATTTCTCTTAATACAGTACCCATTTGTGACAAACTGATAAAAATATGAGTAGAAGGAACTTTTTGAACTTTTATAAAAATACCTGCACCAAAGAGCAACTCCAGCTCAATAGTATTTGTGATGATGGGGGAAACATCGCAACAAAGTAAAGATCCAGACAATCATACCAGAATGCGTCAAAAACCTATACACCACTAAATTTGAAAACCTAAGCGAAATGGATGAAAATTTGAAATCCTGGGAACCAACAAAGCTTAACCAAGAGAATGACAGTTTCAGACCCATAATATTTGAGGAAATTGGGGATGTAATAAAAAACCTCCCAAGTAATAAAAGCCCAGGCCCAGATGGTTTCATGGTAGAATTCTATAAAACATTTAAAGAGGTCCTACAACCATTACTGCTCAATGTGTTCAGAAGGATACAAACAGAGGGAATTCTCCCAAATTCCTTCTATGAAGCCAGCATCACTCTTATACCAGGCAAAGATACAACCAAAAAAGAAAGTATAGACCCATCTCATTAATGAACATAGATGCAAAATTTCTCAACAAAATACTTGCAAATCACATACAGACCCACATCAAAAAGATCACCTATCATGATCAACTTGGATTCATACCAGAGATACAGGGATGGTTCCACATACATAAATCAATAAATGTCATAAAACATATAAATGGACTGAAAAACTAAATCCACAGGATCATCTCAATTGATGCAGAAAAAAGCCTTTGATAAGATCCAGCATCCCTTCATGTTTAAAGTCCTAGAGGGAATTGGGCTGAAGGGAACATTCTTCAACATGATCAAAGCCATATACAAGAAACCCACAGCCAACATCATCCTAAATGGAGAAAAATTGGAACCATTTCCCTTAAAGGCAGGAAGCTGGCAAGGCTGCCCCTTATTGCCACTCCTCTTCAACATAGTGCTTGAAACTCTTGCTAGGACAATAAGATAAGAGAAGGAAATTAAAGGAGCACTCCACCAGAAAACTTCTAGAAATGATTAAGAATTTCAGTAAAGTGGCAGGATACAGAATTAGCCTGGAAAAATCAATAGCCTTTCTTTACACCAACAATAAACAAGAGGAGAAGGAATATAAGAAAATCTTCCCAAGCAAAATAGCCTCAAAAATAATAAAATAGCTGGGAATAAACCCAACCAAAGACACAAAAGATATCTACAAAAAATTTTAAACCCCTGAAGCAGGTTGAAAATGACATCAAAAGATGGAAAGATATCCCATGCTCATGGATTGGAAAAATTAATATTATAAAAATACCCATTTTACCCAAATTTATATATAGATTCAATGCAATCCCAATAAAAATCCCCATGAGCTTTCTCACAGACTTTGAAAAAAAATCCTTAAATTCATATGGAAAAACAAAAGACCCTAATTAGCTAAAGCAACCCTGAATGAAAAATGCAATACAGGGGGGATTTCCCTACTAGTCTTCAAGCTATATTATGGGGCCATAGTCATAAAGGCAGCCCAGTACTGGCACAAAAACAGACCAATTGACCAATGGAACAAAATTGAAGATCCAAACTTGAGCTCATACAATTTCAGCCACCTTATATTGGACAAAGGGACAAAAAAAACTCAATGGAGGAAGGATAGCATCTTCAGCAAATGGTGCTGGCAAAACTGAATCACCATTTGCAGAAGAACCAAGCTAAACTCCTACTTCTCACCCTGTACAAAAATCAACTCCAAGTGGATCAAACATCTCACCTTGAAACCTGAAACTTTGAAGGTGATAGAAGAAAAATTTTTCAGCAACCTACAAGACATAGGCATAGGAAAAGACTTTCTAAATCAGATCAGACAGCAGCTGCACAAGAAATAAGGTCAACAGTCAACAAATGGGACCTCATCAGACAGCAGCTGCACAAGAAATAAGGTCAACAGTCAACAAATGGGACCTCATCAAATTCTAAAGCTTCTGTACAGGGAAAGAAACAATCAAGGAATTGAGTTGAGAAAAACCACAGAGTGGGAGGGAATCTTCACCACTGATTCATCTGACAGAGCATTAATGTCAAGATTATATGACTACTCAAAAAACAGGAAGTAAGAAAACAACTGACCTACTCAAAAGATGGAGTAAAGAGCTGAACAGAGACTTCACCAGTGAGGAATAAAGATGGCTGAGAAACGTCTTAAAAATCGTTCAACATCATTAATAATTAAGGAAATTCAAACTAAAACTCTCAGATATCATCTCACTTCAATAAGACTGGTTAATATCAAGAACACAAAAGATACCAAATGCTAGAGAAGGTTTGGAGAAAGGGGAACACTCATCCACTGCTGGTGGGAATGTAAACTCACACAATCACTGTGGAAAGCAGTGTGGAGAACCCTTAAAAGACTCAAAATGAACCTACCACCTGACCCAGCCATACCACTCCTGGGTATATACCAACAAGACTCATCCTACCACAAAGATACATGCACAACATGTTTATTGCAGCTCTCTTCACAATAGCAAGGAGCTGGAACCAACCCAAATGCCCCTCAATTGATGAGTGGATGACAAAAATGTGGTATATCTACACAATGAGTACTATTCAGTGATAAAGAAAGATGACATCCCGAACTTTGCAAGTAAATAGATGGAACTAGAAGACATTATGCCAAGTGAAGTAACACAGTCCCAGAAAAACAAGCAGCGAATGGAAAGTAACTATGTTGTTATAATGTAAATCTCTTAACAGGCTCTAGAATCAACCCACCACTTACTTTCAAACTCTGTAATTACTGTATATGAGTGAAAAGTATGTATTCATATTTTAGAGTAATATAAAATTAAAAGAGAAAAATATGAATTACTAAACATAAAAAAAAAGACTGAGAGAAAGATGCAGGACAGTTATGGCAGAGTGCATGATCTGGGGTAGGGTGGGGGAAAGGGAAAGGGGAATATGTCTAAACTGAACTGAGAAATGATGTCTGAAATACATAAAACATCAATAAAAGCATTATAAAAATTCTCTGGGATCAATAAAGAATTACTCTAAAGTTAAAATGCCAATAGGACAAAATCAGAAATTTATCACAGTACTGAATTTTTAGCAAGTCTGAGAAGCAAGAAAATAAGTAAATGGCATAGGGACTGGAAGGGAGGAAGTAAAATGGCCTGTGCTTGTAAAAGCATGATTGTCTCTGTAGAAAATCCTAACCACCTTTTAACAAATTACTGAAGTACTGAGTTCAACAAGATTGCTGGATGAAAGGGAAAATGCAAAATTAATTGTCTCTATAGTGTAGCAATGGGCATATGGGTACAGAATCCAAAAGTACAGTATCATCTGCAATTTAATTAAAAAGGAGAAACTCATAAAAATAATGTGTTCTGATGCATTTTGACCAGTGAGACTTGGTATTCAGTTTAACTTTTTAGATGGATGGATTACTCTGGTTCATTAAACTTTTCTATTACTTATGAATTCATTTCAGCAATTTGCATTTTCTAATGGAGTTCTCATGTTGCATAAGTTTTAAATGTGTTTATATAAAGGTATTCATTTCAATTACAATAAATTAAAATTTTCTAGTTTCACTGTCTTCTTATCAAGTTATTTGTGTAATTTCTCTTGTTTTCTTATTCTTGATGGTCTTTTCATTAGTTTTATTATAAGCATGTCTTATGCCGGGCATGGTGGCGCACGTCTTTAATCCTAGCATATGGGAGGCAGAAGTGGGTGGATCTCTGTGAGTTCAAGGCCAATGTATCCAGTTTTTGTCTGTACTGTTTGTTGAAAAGGTTATATTTTCTCCAAAGTATATTTTTGTCATCTTTGTCAAAATCGTGTGGCTGATAGTGTAGGAGTTTAATTGCGAGCTCTCTACTCAGCTATCTACCTACATCTATGTGTCAAGGCCGTGCTGTTCTTGTTATGACCATGTACTATATTCTCAAATTATGAATTTTGGTAGCTCCAGGTTTGTTCTTGTTTTCTCAGAATTTCTTTGTCTATTTGGGGACCTTTTGTTTCACCATATTAATCATAGGTTTGTTTTCTACTTCTTGGAGGAACAACTGCATTGGAATTTTGATGAGGATTGCATTGAATACGCAGACAGCTTTTGGTTACATACCATTTCCATATTCATTTTGCCCATGATAATGGACAGTGTTTCGTCCAGTGTTTTCATTTCTTTCTGTGGAGCTTTAAATTTTTCATTGTCGGGGTATTTAATTTCCTTGGTTAGGTTGGTTCCCAAATATTTTGTTTAAGCAATTATGAATTTGATTAATTTCTTAATTTCTTTCTCACTCTGTATGTAGTCGGCATATCAAAAGGCTTTTATATGTTTATTATACATTCTGCTATGTTTTGAGTTTTTATCAGGTCTAAGAGTATTCTGGTGAAATCTTTAAGTTCTCATATACAAGATCAAATCATCTGCAAATAATTATAATTTGACTTTTTCTTTTCATATTTGTATTATTTTTCACGTGTTTTATTTCTCTAGGTAAGACTTTAAGGACTGGATTGAATAAGAGTTGCTTTAGTAGAGATTAGTACTGTTTCCCCGTTAGGTGCAGTGATGGTGGCAGGTTTGAATAGCTTGGATTCTACTGACATATGTTCTTTCTATTCTTAATTCCTTCAAGGATTTTATCACGGGTTGTTTTATTTGTCAAATTTCTTTTCTGAACCTGTGAATATGATAATGTTATCACTATTATCCTTAATTCTAATGAGATGTAATATGTTTATTAATTTGTGTATGCTGAAACATATTTTCATCCCTATAATGGATCCAGTGTTATCATGGTGAAAGATCTTTTTGATGTGTTCTTTAATTTGATTTCCAGATTTTTTTTGAAAAAAAAAAAATAAAAAAAATAAGAAAAAAAAATAGAATAAAAAAAAAATTTAAAATTTTAAATTAATAATAAACAAATAAAGAAAAAAGGAAAAAAATTAAAAAATAAAAAAAAAAAAAATTTTTTTTCCTTTCAATTATATGGAATACTTTGAGGAGCATTGGTGTTAGTTCTTTAAACATCTGGAAAATCCATCTGGGTCTGGACTCTTTTTAGTTGGGAAACTTTTTATTATTGTTTCAGTCTCATTGGTCACTGTAGATATATCATATTCATTTAAATTTTTATATGATATATGTCCACATCTTTTAGGATTCCTTTTAGATTTTCCAATTTATCAGAATTTAAATTTCTGAAGTTTTCCTGAACCATCCTGTGAGTTTCACCGTATCAACTGCAGTGACTGGTTTGTCATTTCTATGTTTATTAATCTGGATGTTCTATCTCTAGTTAGTTAAGTGAAAAGTTAGTCAATCTTCTTTGTTTCATTGGTTACTCATGTGTTTTCATTTCATTTATTTCTGCAATGGTATTTATTAATTTTTCTTCCAATTACTGCATTTTTTGTTTGGTTTGTCTTGGTTTTCTGAAGCACTGAAAGGCAGCAATCAGCTACCTATTTATTTATGGTTATAAAATTATCAAAAAATAAATGAAATATAATTGTCTTTGAGCCTCTTTCATTGTATCCTCTATACTTAGATACATTGCATTTTCCTTTCATTCAATTATAGGAAGTTTTAATTTCTCTACTAATTTCTTTCATGACTCATTTATCATTCATTAGTGTGTTTTAACAAAGCTTTATAGGTTTCTATATGTTCTATAGATTCTCTTGCTATTAGTTTCTAGTTTTAATTATTTGTGTTCACATCGACTATAAAAAATTATTTCAGTTTTATTATGCTTAAGATTTTCCTTGTGATCTACAATATGGCCTATTTTAGAGAATGTTCCATGAGCTTTTGAAAAGAATGTGCATTCTTCAGTATTTAGGTGAGATTTTTCTGTAGATGTCTGTTACACACATTTGACCTATAATGACTTTTGGCTCCAATGTTTCTTTTTTGACTTATTTTTGTCTGAATGAATTGTCTGTTGCTGAAAGTGGCATGTTGATGTCAGCCAATATTATTGTATTGAGGTCAATCTGCACCTCTACATTCAATCAGATCTGACTTATATAATTTTGTGAACCGATGTTTGGTAAATATATATTTACAAATGCTGTCAAAGCCTGTATTTTGTCTAGTTTTATAGTTGTTTAATGATAGTGGAGTAAATCAAATACTAAATCGTGGCTAGATTTCCAGAGTTTATTATTTTTCACTGAAATAAAATAATAGTTCTTTTAAGTCTTTAAGCCTTACTTGGTTCTTATGTAATTAATATAAAAATCTAGATCAGATTTTTTTTCATGGTAAGAAATATAGAGTCAGTTCTTAATAACATATCTTGAAAAATGAGAAATGGGTTTATAAAACCTCATTGGAAAGTCTTTAAACTTGATATACAGTTTTATTTATATCCCTAACATAGATACACATATTAGAATTACTTATTAGAGTATATCAGCCTAGGTTCCTTCCAGAGATAAGAAACTCTGATTAGTTAACAGATGAAGCTTAATACAAAACAGTAACTATGAGAAAAAGAGTAATTTTAAGACATTTAAACAATCTCAATATGGTACTCTAGGTATAAGCATGAACACCGAAGATGTTTAGAGACTGCTGGGGAAGGTATTATGGTCCACATGAGAGCAGCTACTTTGGTAGTTTGGTCAAGTTATGGTTGATGTGCCGTTTCTGAGTATGCAGACGCTGATCTAAGCACAGCCAGGGAACAGATCCTCCAAGCTTTGGGAGGCCACAGACAAGATGTGTTTGAGAAAAAAGACCAAGGGCTTGGGGGAACATCTGGAGGGGTGGCAGGCTGTGATCTGGAGAATGATCTATTATTCTACCTCGACTTTCAGTCTCAAACGAATGATTTATTAAATATGGAGAGGGCAAAAGTACAAGAAGGAATAGCAGACAGTGATAGATAGCAAACCTCCTCAGATCAGATACAACACCCAGCAGAAAGCACTGTGGAAGCCCTTCTGAAACTGTAACATTAAAGTTCCCAAGCTAGAGATTCTGGGCAGAGGGTCAGCTCTTTACATACTCTCCACAGATGAGCTTCTGCCTCCCTGTTAACAGCCAGGTCATTTGTATAACATGGAATAAACAATAGTAACCTTTGGTGGAAATGGTTCACCTTCTAGCTGTCCCTGGACTACAGTGCTTTTAATAAATATCCTGAGGTGTTGTCTAGTCTCCTGTCTTGCTGTTACAGAGCCAAAAAGCCTGCTTCATCCAGGATAGGGAGTTTCAGGGAATGCTTGAAACATGCATTCTTGAATCTGAAACAAGGGAGCCCAGCACTCAAACAGTGGAAATAGCACATGACAATTTACCAATATAATTTATATTAAGCATGTATACTCCAAGGGGCCTGGTACAACATGGAGCAGCAGCTGGTAAGATATCCTAGAGTATGCAAGGGAAAAAGAATCTGGATAAACCATTGTGTGGAGAGCCTGTGAGTGATGATTGATGAGATGAGAGGGCTAATAAAATGCTATTGCCAGGTCAAACCAAGTTCACAACCAAACATTCTGGGGCAGATGCCTACTGTATGTTCTCCCCCCTGAAACCAGATGTCATGGGTCCACAACTGAATGAATGCAAATCTCACAGAAACATGGATAAGAAACCAGTGGACTGGGCTGGGGAGATGGCCTAGCAGTTAAGAGTGCCGACAGCTCTTGCAGACGACCTGGGTTCCATCCCCAGCACCCACATGGCGGCTGAGAACCGTCTTTAACTCCAGTTCCAGGGGAATCTGACACCCTCTTCTGCCCTCCGTGGCATTGCATGACACGGGTGCACAAACCTACATGTAGACAATACATTCATACACATACTAAAAATAATAAAATAAAAAAGAAGCTGCTTTAAAAAAAAAAAAGAAAGAAACCAGTGGAGACAGATTTGTGACTTGTGACATGTTATCAGATCACTGGAGTTGTATATAAAGCAATGCTCTTCTCGGGGCTGGAGAGATGGCCTAGCGGTTAAGAGTTCCGACCGCTCTTACAGAGGCCCCGGGTTCGATCCCCAGCACCCACATGGCGGCTGAGAACCGTCTGAAACTCCAATTCCAGGAGAACTCCAGTTCCAGGGGAATCCGACACCATCTTCTGACCTCCGCCGCAATGCTCGACACAGGTGCACAAACTTGCATGCAGACAGTACATTCATACACATACAGAAATAAATAAAATTAATAAAAAAATTTTTTTAAAAAAGCAATGCTCTCCTCAAACAAAGAAACATCAGGGAATTTACGTCAGAGATACATACATGAGAGAGATGCATGTACACCAGAAGGTGCTTTAAAGATGAAGACATTTTTAACATATTAGGTGTAAGATCACAATTCATGAAAGAAAGATAAGACACATTTCAGAGTATGAGTAGCTAAGGTAGTAGAGAACATGACTGAAAGATTAAAATTGCTACAGGAACACATGTGGGCATGGTTATTTCATATCATAAGCACAATAGACAAGAACACCACTAGGCATGCTCAGCTTTTTGTTGTTGTTGTTCAGACAAGGAAAGGGAGATTTGATGTCGGGTTACAGTGCTACCCTAAAAGTCCCTGCTTCGAATAGCAGGTAAGAGAATCAAGGGAGAACCTGTCAACCAGCAGCCCTTCCCTAACATCATTTACTAAGAAAGTTGATAACTGTGAATTTGAGGTGTTTGATGGATCTTCACCAATATCACTGTACATATAGTGAAGGCAACTCTGGATATGAGAGACAATGCATTTATAACTAGAATACTTCATTATTTTTGAAACTTCAGGTTTAAAACAGTATTTTTAATGAAAAATGCCTTTACCAGAGTTTATACTATGCATCAAAAATGTAATATATATTTACCAGAAAAATATATCATTTCCATCATACATTAGGGTTTAATACCTATTCCCTTTTTAAAAAAATAAAAGTTGCGGGGCTGGAAAGATGGCCTAGGGGTTAGGAGCACCAACTGCTCTTTCAGAGGACCTGGGTTCGATCCCCAGCACCCACATGGTGGCTGAGAACCTTCTTTAACTCTAGTTCCAGGGGAATCTGACACGGGTGCACAAACCTACATGCAGACAGTACATTCATACACATAAAAAATAAAAATAAAATAAATAAAATAAAAATAAAAGTTGCTTAAACAATAGTTTAAAAAACTATTACTAATTTTATACTAAATTAATTGAAAAGATTATTTAAAGGTTTCTGATATTTTTGATGGTTTTACCAGTATTGCTTATATTTTGGCTTGAAATTTTGCCACACTGTGAGAAACAAATCTCCAATTTTCATAGTATTTAGATATTTCCATAATTTTATTTTTAGGCAAGAACATTCATATACTTATCCAGAAGGAAATAAAAATGAGTACCAAGAGAAGAGTATATTTTAAGGATGTTTGAAACTGACCTGAGATCAGCTCCAGAGAAAGTAGGCTGTTTTGCTTCTCATCCACCTGTGCCCCTTTTCTAAGCCTAGGGAACAATCTGCGGAAGAGGGGGCGTGGTAGAATGTAAGGGCTGAGATTGGGGTGAATGGTGAAACTACAACAATATAGACTGGACACTCATTTGATCAACTTGATTGAACATACAAGCCCCCCTCCTGCTGGATGGTGGGACCCATGAGCTGTGTGGGTTTGGGCACAACTGCTCGCAAATTGGTTTTACATGAAGGATGCTTGTACTCACAGATTTTCACCTACTGTTAAAAAAAATGAAAACAAAACAACAACAACAACAAAAAAAAAACAGAGAAAGATGCAGAAAAGTTATGGCAGAATGCATGATCTGGGATGGGTAGGGGTGGGGTGGGGGGAAGGGAAGGGGATATATGCCTGAAGTGAATTGGAAAATGATGTATGAAATACACAAAACATCAATAATAAAATAAATAAATAAATAAATAAATAAATAAATAAATAAATAAAGGGGCTCAACAGAGTCCAGATTTGAAACATGCAAAACAGAAAGAACCACAAAGATTTGTTCAAAATTAGAAATAATCCTTCATGCAATTACAAGTAAAATGGCTTTGAAAGTATTACTCAGTACATCTAAGCCAGGAGTCATTTTCAAGGTACTTTACCATATTGTCCAAGCAAATAAAATGTTATGTTTTGTATCAAATCATGAAATAGGTCTTTCAGCTCAAAATTCTGTTCCTTGTGGACTATTTTTTTTCACTATTTCACTCAATATACTGAATCCCATGTTTGATGTCTGTTATAACCACTGACCTGATGGAATCATGTTAATAAGTCTTAAAAATAAAACATGACAACCACAAAGCCCTGTCCCTGCATTTGTTTAATCCACACCCCATGCTGCCATTCTAATCGGAATTCCTCTTACGCTGTTCTCCCAGTCAGCAATCAGGTTTCTCACCTCATGAAACAAATGCCTAATTCCTTCAGACAGGTCATTAGCTTCAACACACACAGCATGGTTAGGATAATTGTCAACCATCCAGAGCAAAGTGAAATGAACATTTTTAAGGAATGAATCAGAGTTATAAGCAAAAAGCACTGATGAGATTTGATTTAGATAGTGAAAAACTACTAGATTTGAATTCTCAGCTGAAAATTAGATTTTAAAACTTCCTGGGGCTGGAGAGATGGCCTAGTGGTTGAGAGCGCAGACTGCTCTTGCAGAGGACCCGGGTTTGATCCCTAGCGCCCACATGGCAGCTGAGAACCGTCTGTAACTCCAATTCCAGGAGAACTCCAGTTCCAGGGGAATCTGACACCCTCTTCTGACCTCCACGGCATTGCTCAACACGGGTGCACACACCTACATGCAGACAGTACATTCGTACACATTAAAAAAAAAAAAACACTTCCTAAATCATGAAAAAAATGAAGGCAGAACAGGATCGTGGGCTTTGCTGGGCATGTCTGGAGCAAGCCATGACACTGTGAAAGTCTCCTAATGTTATTTGACATCTGAGGCTAATTCAGTTCAATGGAAATGTTTCTTGAGAAGAACAGAGCTTTCCAGCAGATTGTTTGTAGTGTAAATGTACTACTTATCTCGGAAATAATTATATTTAATTATATAAATAATTATATTTAATTATTTCCTAGATAAGTACTAATTAGCTCCAATAAATAATTACTGTTTTGTTTTGTTAATTGTATGTGCTTGTGTGTGTGTGCTTGTGTGTGTGTGCCTGTCTCTCTGTCTGTGTGTGTGTGTGTGCGTGAGAGAGAAAGAGAGAGAGAGAGAGAGAGAGAGAGAGAGAGAGAGAGATCATATCTCATGTGCAAACTTCCTCTATGTATCTCTAGTATTCTTTGGCTGTTGAATAGCAGTTTTCAAATTGAGAGGCTCCCTCTTGGAAGGAGGACAGAGACTCATAAGACCCATGAAGTAAATGTAGCTTACAAGGCTCAAAAAGCTCCAGAAGTTTAACAGATTTCCGAGGCCTTCCCCAAACTTACATCAGCATTAACAGTTTCTGGGGAAGGAGACTGTCTAATCAGGGCAGCTGCCCACCAAGCGTGGAGGAGCTCAAGACGCAGCTTCTGTGAGTTGTCCCTTTGCTGGGGTTGACTTCTCAGGGATGCAGCTAACTTGGAGCAGAACACTGTCCTGTTCGTGCCCTCATCCATACACCTGTAGCAGCCCCAATGAAGAGTTGCACTAGGCTTGGCTGGAACCCTTTTTCCATATGGTGTTGGTGCCTTATTTTGACTAAATAAATATTTGTTCATGTCTCCAAGGGACAAGTGATGCAACAGTCCACAAAATCATGGGAGGGATCAGTGCCATCCCCTGATCCTCTGTCCATGAGCCTTTTTAGAAATTCACTTCCTCTCAGGCCCTGAGAGCAGTCTCATCCAACTATGGTTAGTTATTTAGCTCCATGTGGATAGTAAGTTTACTTTTTCAGGATTATATTTGTGTCTCATTTGCTTATATCACTTAAGATTTGATGATTCAGAAAGCCATCGGTTTATATAATAGGAATAAATTTGCTTTTACCCAAGGAAAGAGAAAAATACTAAGGACTGTGTGGGCACATTCTTGAATATACATTATGAATATATGCTATAAATAAAAGCAGGAACTTGTTCTTTATTTGCTTGTTTTGTGCCACTGCTGATAAAGGAAAGAAAAACTTTGTTTACTATCAGTTCTGGGAAAGATCTGACCTCTGCACATATCCTCAATACCTAGGTGGGATCAATAAATATGTCTGAGTTATGAATGAATTAGTAAATATACAGTATAGTTATTTGAGATTTATGTTCATGGTGATAGGGGGATTTGGGATTTCATTCAATTCTGATCACCAACAGTTTACGCTTAGCTACAAACCACCAGGATTTAAGATTTAGTCTATTATCAAAGCAAATGTCTATTCAACATCTTGAAGAACTTTTGGCCTCAGTAAAAAATTTTCACCAGGTGCACGCCTTTAATCCTAGCACTTGGGTGGCAGAGGCAGGCATATCTCTGAGTTCAAGGCCAGTCTGGTCTACATAGTGAGTGCCAGGCCAGCTGGGCCTACAGGAAGACCTTGTCTGAAAAAGGACAAAAAATTAAATATGTTTTTACAGGTAACTTTTTAAAGACTTAGGATATCTAGGCATTTAATAGTATTTAATTTTTTTTTAATTTAATTTTTATTGATGGTTTGTGCATTTCGTACATCATTTTCCAATTCAGATCAGGCATATTTCCCTTTCCCTTCCCCCCCAACCCCACCCCATCCCAGATCATGTATTCTGCCATAACTGTCCTGCATCTTTCAGGTTTTTTTTTTCATTTTTTAGCTATAAGTGATAATCCATGAGTATAAGCATCCTTCGTGCAAAACCAATCTACAGACTGTTGTGCCCAAACCCCCACAGTCCCACCATTCAGTGGGGGGTGACAGGTTGTTTGTTCAATCAAGTTGATCAAATGAGTGTCCAGACTACATCGCTGTAGTTTCACCATTCACCCCAATTGCAGCCTTTACATTCTACCATGCCCCCTCTTCCGCAGATTGTTCCCTAGGCTTAGAAAAGGGGCACAGGTGGATGAGAAGTAAAACTGTCCTCTCTCTCTGGAGCTGTTGACTTGGATTCTGGTCAATTCTGGCTGTTTCCTTTCATGGGCTGACAGTTTGTTCAGGAGTAACCTTTCGATCCTACTAATGAAGCACAAGCAATTAGATATATAGGTATTTAAGCAGCACTAATAGTTATGGTAGGTTACTTTGGCATAGACACATATGTTTGGATGATATGTTAATCCATGAATTACATTTTTACCCCCTGATAAATATGACAGGGTCTTACTGTGGCTTATAACATCTCCTAACCTGTAGACGATGTAGGCTTGTGGCATCAGCCATGGGTTATTCCTCCAAGGAGAGAGCCAATAGCCAATTAGATTTGGGATATACAGGCACATGGCTGCCTCTGCTGCACAGTATTTCCAGGCAGGTGAGGTGTAGCTGGTGCTGACAGGGGAGTCTTGCTTGACTCAGGGAGACCCGTATTTGCTTTATTGGTTTAGTGGCCTTTGGTAACACTCTCTGGCATTCCAGAGGCCATCTGTACACTTGCATGTGCGGTCTCAATACATCCCTCCCATGTTAACGTCAGGTCTTCGGCAGCAGGGTCTTATCGCCTCTCCTCCTGCAGGTATCCCAACTTAGGGGCAAGGAGCCCTTACCTTTTGGGGGCCTTGGATCCCCTGGCCAACATCCCCCTGGTAGAACAATCCATTGCTGATGTCAGAGCTCCTGCATTAATATACTTTGCCTAATTTATTTTTTTTTAAACCATTTAATGCAAAGGAAAAATAAAACAGTAGCAAAGCCACTGCCATGGTCAGAACGACTTCCTCCAAAAAGCATGTGCTTGAGACTTAATTGTTACTGTGACTGTATGAAGTGGTAAGATCCTTAAGAGTTGACTGCATCCTGACGTCTCTACTCTTACCAGCAGATAACACTGTGGAAGAACAATACTCCTTTTTGCTGAAGTGGATTCCTTATAAAAAGCAAATCTTTCTCTGATTCTCCCTCCTTCTCTAGCCTCTCTTTTTCTCTCTTCCTTACTCCTTCCCTGTCTCCCTCCTCCACTCCTGTTAATATTTCTTCTTCTTCATTGAATTTATGCCTGGGATGACACAGAAAGACATTTCTTCGGGTGCAATGATAGCTCAGTAGGTCAAAGCAGTTGCCATGCAAGCCTTTAAATCTGGATTCATTTTTTGTCCCTCCTTCCCTCCCTTTCTCCCTACCCTTTCTCTCTTTCTTTCTCTCTCTCTCTCTCTCTCTCTCAGATATATTAATAATATTAATTAATAACAATTATTATTATTAAAAACAAAAAAAGGCTATCACCAAATATGTTCTTGATCTGTCACCAAATATGTTCTTGATCCTAGGCTTTCTAGTACCCATAAACTTGAGACAAGTAAGTTTCTGCTCACAATAAATTTTCCAGCCTCAGACATTCTGCATGGCAGCCTCAAGTGAACTGAAATAATCACACCCCAAGGGCTAGCAGCATCACACAAAAAAATGGACACATTGAGGAAGTTCCAGCACTAGTGTCTGTGTGCCAGGCTATAGCACAGCCTTTATGGAGACTGATTCAGAGAAAAGGCCATGGAGCTCTATGGAGAATTGCCCCCGAAAATGCCACATGTCCACATCTGTGGATCATTCTATTCCTGTATTTGCACTCCTAGTCTGGGAAAAGCTTGGCTCTCATAACTGTGGATATACAGCATTCTCATTGCTGTTTGGAAATCTGGGATACTGGATAGTACAAATATTAAAATCTACATCTGTGTGACTTACAGGTTGACTCTGTGTTCAATTATTAGAAAAAATTTTAAGTAGTGTTTTGTCTATGTAATATAATGTAATTTGAAATAAGTGTAAAATATTTCTAGTAGAAAGATAACATTAATAGTACAACAACCTAAATTGAAACAGATGGAGCAATCCACAAACAGACAATTAATAGTGGAGAACAAGGGATGAAAGAAGAACAAAATTTATACATATTTAAGCTGAAGGAAAAAATTGGAAAAGTAGCAGGCAATCATACTTTATGGTAGGTCAAGAAGGAAAAAGAAATCACAGTATTTACATTAAAAATGATTTTCTCTCCAGATTGTTAAGCAAATTCATTAATGCATTTTGATTCAAGGTGCTCAGATCACTGAAGCCTTATAGGCAGGAGGGGTGTCCATCACAGAGGCATGTGGATCCTGCTTCCAGTCCTGAATTTAAGGAGGATGGGCTGTGTGGTGGTGGCTCTGGGCACAACAGGAACAAACGATTGAGGAAACTGCAAGCAAGAGTCATGAGGGCCACACCTGATTACCAGACTGACCCTGTTTTCCTTCTTGTTAGATGCAATTCACAGAAGCAGAGTTCCCTCCCACTCACAGCGCCTGGAAGGTGTCTACTTCCCACAAACTCAGTGTGGTGCTGCTGTGCACAGTAGCCTCTCCACATGCATTCAGAGAAGCACTGCACAGAGCTCCTAAAGACCCACTGAATGAACTTCATTTTCAGGGATAGATTTGACCCATAGACCCTACTAAGGGCTTTCCTGGCATTTGATTTTCTTTCTTACTCCTTTATCCATGAAGGCATCTCACCTTTGCTTCAGATCTGATTTCATGGAGAAATTTCTCCCCATTGCACAGACATCCATATTCCCGGGATCTTCACTCACCCGGCCAGCCTTGACTTAATTCTCAGACATAAAATAATATTAAATTTCATCATCAAATATTGAAAACGATGCTTTCTTTCCAGTTGATAAATATGAATTGAATACCTACCATGTGCCAAGAACTTCAGTAATGACTAAAAGCCTTGAAAGAAAGCAGGCAAAAAATATCTTTCCTGAAATCTCATTGAGTTGTAGAAGAGGAGAGACAACAAGATCAATCAGAAGAATGTCTGCACCCCAGCCAGCATTATTTAGCTCTGTAGGGAAGGCTAGAGGCTTCTAGAAAGGGTGTGTGAGTGAAATAAAGAAGATGTAGGGACTGGAGAGATGGCTCAGTGGTTAAGAGCACCAATTGTTCTTGCAGAGTACCCGGGTTTGATTCCCAGCTTCCACATGGCAGCTAAGAACTGAACTGTCTTTAACTCCAGTTCCAGGGGAATCCGATGCCCTCTTCTGACCTCCGCGGCATTGCAGGACATGGGTGCACCAACCTACATGCAGACAGTACACCCATACACACACACAAAAAGAAAAAAAAATAAGATGATGCGCACACACATGTACACACATATTATTGTTTTTATTTTATGTGTGTAAGTGTACTCCCTGCATGTGTTTAAGTGGACCTAGAATCAGAAGAAGGCATCAGATTTCCCTGGAACTGGAGCTATGGATGGTTGTTAGCCACCACGTGGTTTCTGGGAATCAAACCTGGGTTCTCTGCAAGAGCAGCTCTGAACCACTGAGCCATCTCTCCAGCCCCAGAAGATATTTTTTAAAGAGAAGATTAAATACTTTATTGAAGACTGAATATTTAAAAAAATCATCTGAAAAAGAACTTCCTGGACTGGGGAGGTGGCTCAGTGGAAAAGAGTACTTTCTCTCCAAGCATGAAGACCTGAAAAGCATATACCACACACATATAGAAAGCCAGACATGGTCTTGTGTGCACTGGTGACTCCAGGACTGGCAACGGGGATATAGAGACAGTAAGGTCACTGGAGTTTGCTAGGCACCAGTGTAGCTTCAGTGATACAGCAGGATACCTGATGTCATCCTTCTGGCTCTGCATGCACACATGGTCATCACACTCACACACATGTGCACAATAACACACACACACACACACACACACACACACACACACCAAAGAAATAAGCAGGCTCTCAGAGAGTTCCCTTTGTCCCTCAAGTTGCTTCTAGGCCCTCCCATCCCGATGCCATTCCCCAGTTAAAACATCATTTTGCATGTCAACTGGCTAGGAAACACTGAAATGGTGTAAGGTTTCCAAAAGCCACATTTGGCTGAGGGAGACTGATAACAGAGTCAGCCCTGGAGGAGCCGCTCTGCCAGCTCAGTTCTCTCCTCCCTCAGTCTTCTGGACTAGAGATGAATAGCAACCCCTGCTCCTGGGCATGTAAAACAACTGGCTAGAGCCCTTAGTTAGGAGGCAGACAGACTGCCCCTCTGAGAACCCAGTACAGTAGCTACTTCATTAGCCTATCTTGCTTCTGTTGCTATAGCACTTGATGGCCCCAGCTGCATGGCCATTTTAGTAGAATCTGAATGACTTTTTGCAAAGCTGAAAGTAGATAGGCTTCTCACCAATGCAGGCTTAGCCATTATTAGCTCCTGGGACAGCAGGTGCTTGTTGTGAAGGAAGACCTGGTGGAGGATTCTCTCTGCATGTTTCCAGGTATGGATTCCATGCTGATCCAACCCCTTCAGCTTTTTATTGCTGTTTTGATATGTTTCTAGGAACCAGGTATGGTGAGTGAGCAGGTACACCCTGTCAGTCCAAGCAGATGAGATAGCTGGAACTGAGTGAGATCAGAGAGACCATGGAGGCAGATAAAGGAGTTCCCTGAAAAAGCTGTCTCTGTGGGTGTTCAGAGCACCTAAATGGAAACAGCAATGATCCAGTCTTTAGAGGGCCCTGATTGTGGTGTTCCTGTGAGAGTTAGGAAGCTTTTTCTGCTCAGAGCACTGTGAAGTTTAATGCCATCATCAAACTTGAATAAGAGGTAACTTGAACAGGGACCTAGAACAGATGGATGCTGATCTTAGCAGCTGGGTGACAATTAGCTCAACTTTCATGCAAAGTCACCACAGTGGGAGCCAAAAAGGAGGGTCACACAGAACCATGACCAGTACAGAAAACATACCAACAGCCTTCAGAGCAACCAAGATTTCTGGATGAATGCTGCGGGGGTGGGTGGGGCTTTATAGGAGTAGGCCAGGAATACTTAGCCAAGCTGGAAGGTTGGGGACCCCAGTCACAGTGTAGAGCAACACTGCCTTGCTGCAGTTCATGGCATGCGGACACAACATGTGAGTCATCACATCAAGGCAGAGCTTGTTCTTGCCAGTGCCAACATGGTACCAGTGGGCAGGAGGAAGCCCATGGGGCACCCACACTCGTTGCATTTGCTTCTGGTAGGTCTTGTGGTTCTGGAAGCTCAAGTAGAGAAGGTTAAATGTAAATCTCACATCTCAACAGGATGTGGCTGACAAATGTAACTTTATAATCACTGTGTGTGGGGGAGACCTAGTTGGACACTCTGCCCATAGAGCAAGACTCTTGCCTGTCTACGACATCCCCTCTAGTGTTCAAGGGGAGAGTGGAAAGGCTGCTGGTTCCCTAGACCATATGACTGTTTGAGACGTTCAATGGCCTGGCCCGTTCTGTCTTCTGGCTCCTGGATGCCTTGTGTGGGCTTCTCTTCTTCCGGTGACAGACCCTGCCTCTGCCTGGCGGTCAGCTGGATGACACACTCTGTTCTGATCTGCTGCAGGTTGGGAATGAGCTCCACGTGTACCCTCCCTGAGGACCTGGTGCTCCAGCTGGTCATGGGGCGTGGGGAGACACCCATGCCCATCTGGTATGATCCTGGTGCTCTAGTGTTCTCTGCAGACTGGATCTCCTCTCTGTTTCACAAAACTCTTCCCCAGCTTAAAATCCTCATGTCCCTTGAAAGTTTCCCTTAGCAAGAAAGACTGAGACCTGCACAGCTGTCTTCTCCTCCATGTGCTAGCTTCAAGAGGACGTCTATTTCGGGCAAACTTTTAGAGTGACGGTCTGCAGTCATGCAGTCCACGGCTGGTTAAAGTGGGCATTGTAATTCTTATGGAGAACATGTTAATTTAGCAAGTGGTCAGATAATAGGGGAAGAAGCTTACTGACTTGCCACAGTATCTGTGTTCTGTTGCCATGGTAGCCTTAAACAGTTAAAACTGAAATAGTGAATCAGTGACATCTGTCCTAGAGTTTTATCTAATTTGATTACATGGTCATGCACTATCTTTCTTGGGTTAAACTAGTCTTTACTTATAGCTGGGGAAATGTACCTTGTCCCTTCACCACCTAGATACCCCTATTGAAAAAACCTTTATACCAATTCAGTAAACTTAAATCTGCACCAAGGTTGAGTGTGTATTTATAAAGTGTTTATTTGTAAAAAGGCTGGCGATTAAACAGTAGAGAGTGGGAGGCTCATGCAAATCTTATAATACTTGTATTACTTAAAAGTATACACGTTTCAATGTATGTTCAAGAGCATGTTTCCATTGCTCTTCTGTTTAGGTAGATAATATGGGTAGGTTAGATTTGACCAAGTCTGGTTTCTGACTGGGACCCTTGATCCATAATTTTTTCTAAATAGAACTTAGCACAATATCTGTGTCGTGGATGAACAAACAGATTAAAAGTAGATGCTTGCTTTTTTTCTATGCCAGTCTATGCTTAAGTTAATATAGCCCATTATTTCATTAATAATTTGCTTTTATATCATGCTAGTCCTTTTTACATAGCAGTTGCAGAGTCATAGCTGCTTATGGTATGATAGAACAAGTCATTTTATCAAAACCTAGTAGCACATTATAATGGAATGAAAACGTCAAGAAGACCTGACCTCTGGCTCCATTTCTATTGTTTATAAGCAGTTTGATCTTGAGGAAATAGATTTATCGCATGAGATGCCTAATCTGAGTAAAGTGTATTGGTGCCTTCTGAGCTTTCCCCAGGGACCTTGTGGTGCAGTACTCTGAGAATATTGTGTAAATGGTCATAAACTAAATAGGTCACAGATATAGGCATTTATTTTCTTGGTTAGATCCTCCACATGTGGCTTCATCCCCCCACCCCCCAAACTTCTTCCATAGTTTCTTTAGCAAATAGCCAAGAGGATTTCTGGACTTATGAGGTGATCTTCTGTTTGTAGCTCATTAAAATCTCAGTACCAATCATCACCCTTCCACTGTCACAAATAATTTGAATCATATTCTGTAGAAAATTGTCTCTCTTTAAGCACATGATTTCTCCATGTGTTATTGCAGAAAATCATGTATTTATCTTTAAATAAATGATTTCTCCTATTTGTTTTTTCAAAGTTTTTACAAGGAAAATTTTAAGAACTGCTAAATATGAAAATCCTACAAACAAAGACTACAGATCTAATCTGTCTGGATTGATTCTTGTGTTTAATGAAATCTTCCATGTTCTTGATTTAAAAATTGTGTGGATCCCTTGTCTGATTTTAACTTTTGTTCTGCACACACATAAAAATAAGAGATAAGTATTTGTGTCATTCAGATATATGGAGTTAAATATAGTTAAAAGGAATTGTAATTGAAGTGATTATATGCATATTACTAAGGAATGTTCAGTTATTTCTCAGGGTTTTAGAGTAAATTTATTCCCAATATCTTTAAGAAGTATTTCTTATTTTTTTTAATAAGCTGCTTTTGGTTTTTTTTTTTAATTTTTATTTATTTATGTGTATGAACGTACTGTCTGCATGTAGGTTTGTGCACCCGTGTTGTGCAATGCCGCAGAGGTCAGAAGAGGGCGTCGGATTTCCCTGGAACTGGAGTTACAGACAGTTCTCAGCCTCCATGTGGGTGCTGGGGATCGAACCCGGGTCCTCTGCAAGAGCAGTCGGTGCTCTTAACCACTAGGCCATCTCTCCAACCCCGTATTTCTTATTTTTATATGTCATAGATTTCCCTTTAAGGGAATCAAGAATAAATATGATATTTCATGACAGTATTATTTTACTGAGTTTCCTTTCCTTAAAGGTTTATTTCATGCTTGATCAAAATGGGAATTTATCAACTGAAACTGTTGCCAAGGTTTGTTTGACACTCAAAATGATTCAAACCAGTGAAGGGGAAAATATGTATTTGATTGCTGGACCAGTGCCTTGCATACTCTCTCCTTTATACAACAGCAGCTCTCTTAACTTTATTTTATAATGCCCATAAGGATTATTATAAATGAATTATAGACAATTATTTATTTTAAGAATCCAATGTCTTATTCCAAAGAAATTTGAGGAAATAAAATTTGAAGTCATATAAATGGCTTAAAGTAAGTATCATTTTTCTATTAGAAGACTTTGGAGGTGAGTGAATTCAACTCCCAAAGAACAGCAGAGGGCATCCTGGCAGCCCTCTGTCTATTGTCTCCTGTGAAAAAAGAGTTAGTTACTCATTGTTCACCTGGCTACTATATTATTTTATCTGCTAATATTTAAAGGAATGTGTATGAAAGAGAATCTTTTGAGGTTCTCAATTTTTTTGTACATTCATTCATGTTGCATTTCAAATATTTGTTTATATTTTCATTCAATAAAGTATCAACAAACATATAACTCACAAGCACACAGCTAGAAACTGGAGATAACCCCATGAAGCCTTTTTTTCTGATGAGTTTACTTTTTACCTAGGAAGATAGTTATTAAGCCATTAACTTTCAGATAAGTCATTTCAGTGATGAAAGAGAAGCTTACTAGGCAGGTTTGACATTGCACATGAGAAAAAAATTTAAAACTATTTATTTATTTATTATTTATTCTGTGTATGTGTGCTGACTCATGTCAGAAGATAATCTATGCAAATCAATTATTTCCTTCCATCATGTGGGCTTTAGGTTGTCAGGCTTAGCACAGTGGAATTTACCCACAGAACCATCTTGCCAGATCATAATAAATGTCCTAAAATGGAGGGTCTTTGGGCTGAAATTAGTGGAAGCAGGACATGCAGAAGGAAGAGCCTCACAGATACTGACATGTGAGACTAAGAACATCAAATAAGAAGCAGGCAAAGCCAGTGCAGCTGCAGCAGAGGTCCCCATGAGCAGGTAGTAGAGGCTGTCTGCTATGCTTGACAAGATTTATTCTGCATCATCTCTGCATAAAGACACAGAAAGACCCTCTCCATAAGCATAGTTATGGAGAGCTCACTTAGAACCTGGAAGCTGGAACTTTTTAAGGCAGTGATAACTTCTGCTTTGGGAAGATTGATGTAATAGATTTCCTACCTTACTATAAACAAAATACTGAGCTGCACTAGCCCCCAAACCAAGGAAAATTCATAATTGATAAAAATACATTATGAGAGTTGGAATCATGGGAGATGAATTAAGAGTTTCTCTTTGACTGCTGCATGGTAAGAAAACAATTAGACTTCACAGTGCTAGCAAACTACGTCCTCTTTGTAAGATGGACTTTACTCTGCCAGGTTCAGACACACAGCCTGCTGTGATATTAAGCAGTGCTGAGTATCTTGATAATTTACAGTACTAGGTGTCTTGATGTACTCTGAGTTGTCTTTTGAATTTGCACAACTGGAGTGGATGGAATTCACTAAGCTACCTACTAATCTAGTTAATTGCAAGTGGCTCTTGTTAGAAGTGCCTCCAGAGTTTGGCTAGACAGACCAAAGTCTGTCTGAGGAACTCAGCACACATCTCAATAAATGTTCACAAAAAGGTTGAAAGGAAAGTGCTCTATGCAAAAATCATCATACAAGTCCCCAAGTATGAGAGCTTATAGAAACAACACACCTGAGATGCTTCTACTGGGTTTTCAGGTGTTATAACTATTGAATGCAGAGTATGTCTATTGTGCTAAATGAAGCAGAAGACTATGAAATATGACCAGAAAGCAATGACTACAAAAATAAACAAAACACAACCAATAAGTTTTGAGGAAAGAAGGAGATGCAAAGTAACTAAAAACTCTGAGAGCAAACCACCAAACACACACAGCTGGAACACTGCTGGATGGAGGGCCAAACCCAAGCACTGCCCAGAGCTGTACCTGGGAATTCCTGTGTCTCTTTTCCTCCCTGGCCCTAGGCCCATCACTGAAGGGGCGTGCCCTATCTGTACCTGCCTTTTCCCCTGAGCTAAAGAAGCTAAATTTGTTCTCAGTCATGAGACTGAGTTTCTGAACATTTCTTCTCTGCTCTGAGTTTAGTGCATGGCAGTCTCTCTTACTGGTTACCAGCAAGAAGCTGAGACAGAGATATTCCTGGGTGACCAGGGACAATAAGGATTAACGCAGAATAAAGGGGAGCTTCCCCCTCCTCCTGAGAGGAGAATGTTCACCTATATAACCTGTCAAGAATTTTTTGTCTTGGGGTTTTAAGCATGCTGATCTGTAGCCCTTGGGAAGGAGTGTTGTGCCTGACTGCTGGCCGGCTGCTGCCCCTGTGCCCAGTGGCCCAAATTGATTTCATGCTTTCCCCTGTGCTGTGCTATTTTGAAAGATCAAATAACTAGGGCCTCTGTGGGTGGTTCTAAGATCCTGGAAAACAGCGGTTTGAATTATTGCCTAATTTTGTGAAGTCTCTGAGGAAATAATTCTCAAAGGATCTGAGTTTTTTAATATTTTATTTGTTATTTTTATTTTATGTGTATGAGTGCACTACACATAAGTGTGTAGTGCACCTGCGTTGTGGAATACCTGTGAAGTCAGAAGAGGCCATGAGATTTCTCTGGAAGTGGAGTTACAGATGACTGACTGTTAGCTACCATGTGGGTCCTTGGAATTGAAACTGGATCCTCTGTGAGAGCAGCCAATGCTCTTAAACTACTGGACCATCTCTCTAGCCCCTGGGATCTGAGTTTTATTCTCATTTCATATTTTCTGATATTGGAATCTGTATTTTACTGTTTTATTTCATGTGATCAGAACGACTCAGGACAAGTTTAAAGCAAAGACTGAGCTCAGAAACTTCAGCTAAAGCAGTATGTATCTTGTGGACAGAAAAGGGTATTGAAAATAATGTTTAAGTTAATTTACTAATAATGCTAGAATAAAACCAGTCCATTTCTAAAAAGCAGAATATTTAGAATAATTCATCAGTTTATTAATTTGTGCTCTGTATGAGTTTCAAGAATCATTTCAAGCACTGTGTTGTTTTCATAGTGTTTTTTTTTCTACCATGTCAAATTGAGGATTGGACACCTTGAAGGAAGCATGTAAACATATATTTTTACTAGTGTTATATTTAATTATATCACATTATTTTAATTGTGAAGTTCTATGTGTACATGACTATTGATATGTATGTTTGAAGAACCTAACATAAGAACGATCACTGAGTGACTCAAAGAAACATCCCATCCTCAATGTATTCACCTACTTGACAGTTCTACTATGGAGATATTTACATGTGATGCATCAGATTATTTGTTGGTTACAAAAAGAATATTTAAAAATTTTCTCCAGGCATTGCTTTAAACTTTGCAGTGACTAATTCACTTTTCTATTCTACTTCCACTGCAAGTACCCCAAGTAACATTTGTCTACTAATAGGCAGTGCAAGGCCTGGCAGACCTGGTACTAGACTAGGAAGAAGCACATGCTCCCATTTATCCTCCTTCCTGTGGGTGTTCTGATCCTCCTCAGCCTTTTGAAGGAAATCCTCAGGAAGATGAAGTCCTTTCAAGAGAGGCCACCTGGCAGGTGGTTTATTCAAATGGTAAGGGACTTGCTCTTTATCTTCATGCTTTTTAAATCCCTTTCACACTGTATTTCTGCCAAGAGACTAAAAAAAAAAAAATCATGGTAAACTAAAGACTTTTAAATGTAAAGTACTGCTTCAGTACTGGGAGACCAGATATCTGATGGAAAGAATGAAGAACATACAAAGAATACCTGATACACTCCCCTCTCACAGGGGAGTGCCTGTGAGGAAGTAAGGAGATGTATTAAAAATAGAAGGCCACTTCCTGTGACCTAAGCTTTCTATTCAGCTTTCCTAGGAGTGACAGGAACTCTTGCTTAGGAGTACTGGCTAGTGTCAAGTAACAATTCTCTGACAGGGATGTCTCAGAAGGCATTGGATAATATTAAGTAGAAATTGGAATGGATACACTTTTAATGCCCCTTGAAATATGAAGTTCTACAGTACTAATTTTTAAAAATAGCATTGCTTCATCTCTTCAAAAACAAAAGGGTGAGAAGAAAACAAAAATCATTTTTCAAAAAACTCATTTACCCAGTGGGCAATGCTATTCCTGTTTGTATCAGATATTGCTACCTGTAACCCTCCCGAAGCCTCACAAAGACAGGGCTTCACATACAAGGGCTTTCTCTTTAATTAAAAACTGAAATTTTACTGATGAGAAGCTTTATATTTTAGGTTGAAACATAACATTCACCTTTCATAATGAAATAAACTTTTTAATAAGTTGTTGTTCCTAAAATTTGATTTCTGTCTGTATTTTCCCATGATTTACTAAGCTACACATTTTTGAAAGGAAAATCATGCACATCCTTTGCAAATTACATGGGACTAATTTCCCCAAGTAAAGATATAGTTCCATTATTTAATACTTATTATAGAATAAAATTTTTAAAGATTTATTTTTTTATTTTTTGGGGGGGGAGGGGCTATGTTTGAGACAGGGTCTCCCTTTAGTCCCAGCTGGCCTGGAGCTGGCTCTGTAGATCAGGCTGGCCTTGAACTCACAGAGATCCATCTGCCTCTCCCTCCTGAGTGTTGTGTTTCTGCATGTCTGTCTGTGTAGATAGGTGTATGTGCACCTGAGGGTGGGTGCCAGAGGAGGCAAGAGGCATGGGATCCCCTTGGAGCTGGATGCCTTAGTTATTGCTTTTAAAAACAGAACTTCAGTGACGGAAGACATGGTTCAGTAGATATGAGTTCATATTGTTCTTGCAGAGGAACTGAGTTCAATTCCCAGCACCCATGTAGGGGGCTCACAACAGCCCATGACTCCATACCTATCCTATAGACATTTCAGATTGGTAGATGCTGAGAAAGGTTAGTTGTTTCTTCCTCTTCCGATGAGTTAGATCTCTCAGAATTCTACTCTGCAGAATTCACTTTCTTCTACCATAATGTAATACTTTAAGCTATGTCCATTTTAAACAAAGGAGGTTTATCTAGCTCACAATTTTGGAGATTAAAACCCCAAGATGAAGTTCTCAACTGTTTGGCAACTGGTATATGTGCCCTTGGTTGGGCCCCAGCATGGCAGATATCATGATGGGGAATGTGTTCATGCCCAAGAGGTCATGTGAAATGACAGGAAATCAGAAAGGTATCCAGGGGCCAGGCCTGCTTTTATAAATACTCACATTAACCACACTTGTGGGTGATGCCCCCAGTTCCGTTTTACCAGGCCCCATTAAAGGTTCTATCAGTTTGTAATGCAACCACTTTAAGGACCAAGTCTCCAGCACAGGAGGCCTTAGGATATTGTCTACATTCTTTCTATGGGACCAAACTTGATTTAATGTGCCACTGTTTCTTTAATGTACTGAAAGGAGAGGAAAACAGTGCTGAGTAGAAAAATGATATTGTTCATATGGCAGTCCGAATATCTAAAGGAAAGCTTTTGTGAACAGCTACATTACATTGCTGTCTTCTGTACTGAATCCTCGCCATTCTGGAGAGTACTTAACAGGAAAGTTATATGTAGAACAAAGAACAATCAATAGAGGGCTGGAGACTTGGAATCGATTTTACCTTGAGTTATTTCTAGGGTAAAAAAAAATCATTCCTAATATCCCTGAAAGGGAGGCCTGGTTGTGTGTGTGTGTGTGTGTGTGTGTGTGTGTGTGTGTGTGTGTATGTCCTACCAGTAATTGTGTTATTTGTAGCATTCTAATTTTTATAAAAGAACCCCATTTGGAAGCTTGAAGTTATTTACAAGCTATCAAATAATCTAATGTTTGTTTTGCAAGGATGGACTGGAGAGATGTCTTTTAGGAGTTCTTTCTTGTAATACCATTTTTTTATTTTTTTTATTTTTTTTATTTTTCTCATCTGTATTTAACTTTTGAAGCAGAATATGACTTGAGCACTACATTTCCATTCACAAGCCTTGATGAATTACAAGACCTAGGGAAGCTTATGAGTTTTGTTCTCATACTTTACTTTGGAAAACAAGCCATGTAATGTAGGGGAATCCTCCCATCAAGTTGCGTCTGTTTACATACTTATTTCTAGGACTAGTACATGCAGAATTAACTACAGGGCATGGAAACCTTAAAAAGATTCTAGAAGTTGAAACTCAAGCCATTCTAACAACTTTCTTTTAAACATGAAGATATAGCTCAGAACACTTTAGTGACAAGCAACTTTGGTCTACTAAAGAATACAGCTTGACAGCTAAACATTTCAGAGCACAGTAGGTTACATTATGTCCTACAACAAACATTCATTCTACTATGAGCCACAGTGAGACTAGAAAAAGCATCACTAGCTTCACTCTACTGCCTAAAGTATCACAGCATCACTTGAAAGTAGAAGTAATCTGGGCTGGAGAGATGGCCTTGCGGTTGAGAGCGCCGACCGCTCTTGCAGAGGACCCGGGTTCGATCCCCAGCACCCACATGGCGGCCGAGAACCGTCTGAGACTCCAATTCCAGGAGAACTCCAGTTCCAGGGGAATCCGAGACCATCTTCTGACCTCCGCGGCATTGCACAACACGGGTGCACAAACTTGCATGCAGACAGTACATTCATACACATACAGAAATAAATAAAATTAATAAAAAAAATTAAAAAAAAAAGAAAGTAGAAGTAATCTTATCTTCCCCTTAAGTTATCATGCCACACAGGTTTTTTTTTTAATGTTAACAAAAATAAATGAAAATCCTGGAAAACATATTATTATAAGGAATGAGGGTAAGTATTGAACATGTGGTCGAGTGGTTCTTCCGGTGAAGTTCAGTCTACTTCTTCCATGTGTGAGGTGTCATCATCTCCTTAAAGAGGTGGCATCTCCTCAGTTACAGCAACACTGGTGTCGTCAGCAGTGGGATCATCGTCATCAATACCTAGAACAAGTTTGACCATCCTGTAGAACCTGTTAGCGTGTGTCTGGGGATCTTCTAGACTGAAGCCAGAAGACAGGAGTGCAGTTTCATAGAGCAGGATGACCAGATCCTTCACAAACTTGTCATTTTTGTCAGCCTCTGCTTTTTGCCTTAGGGTCTCAATAATGGAGTGGACAGGGTTTATCTCCAAGTGTTTCTTTGCTGCCGTGCAACCCATTGTAGAGCTGTCTCTTAGGGTCTGAGCCTTCATGATTCTTTCCATATTTGCTGTCCACCCATACGTACATGACAATACAGCATGGGGATGTCACCAATCTGTTTGACACGACCACCTTTTCAATCTTTTATTCCAAGATGTCTTTCATGATTTTGTAGAGGTTTTCAAACTTTGTCTTTTTTCTCTTCCTGTTTCTTTTTCTCTTCTTCATCTTCTGGAATTTCCAAGCCCTCTTTGGTGACTGACACTAAGGTTTTGCCCTCAAATTCCTTTAGCTGTTGGACACAATTCTCATCAATGGGCTCAATCATATAGATCATTTCTAAGCCATGCTTTCAGAACCATTCCACAGAGGCCGAGTTAGCCACTTGGTCCTTGGTCTCACCTGTGATAAAATAGATGTGTTTCTGGCTTTCCTTCATTCTGGTGCAATAGTCCTTGAGATAAACCATCTTATCCCCAGAAGCAGAGGTGTAGTATCGAAGGAGCTCTGAAAGCTTCTTCAGGTTTTGAGAGTCTTCATGAATTCCAAGCTTGATTATTTTTTGAGAACTGATCATAAAACTTCTTGTAGTTCTCCTTATCTTCTGCCAGTTCAGTGAACAGTTCTAAGCATTTTTTTGACCAAATAATAATGATGAGCAGTATGCCTGGGAGTCCTCTGCAGGGGGTGTCCTTCACTGTGAGGAATGACACAGGGGAGCGTATGGGTCATGGAACAAAGGTTATCCTACATCTGAAAGAAGACCAAACTGAGTACTTGGAGGAAAGGAGAATAAAGGAGATCGTAAAGAAGCATTCGCAGTATATTGGCTACCCCATTACACTCTTTGTGGAAAAGGAGCGGGATAAAGAAGTGAGTGATGACGAGGCAGAAGAAAAGGAAGATAAAGAGGAAGAGAAAGAAAAAGAAAAGGAGTCAGATGATAAACCTGAAATAGAAGATGTTGGTTCTGATGAAGAAGAAGAAGAAAAGAAGGATGGTGACAAGAAGAAGAAGATTAAGGAAAAGTACATTGACCAAGAAGAATTCAACAGAACAAAGCTTATTTGGACCAGAAATCTTGATGACATTACTAACAAAGAATATGGAGAGTTCTACAAGAGCCTGATCAACGATTGGGAAGAGCACTTGGCAGCGAAGCATTTTTCAGTTGAAGGACAGTTGGAATTCTGAGCTCGTCTTTTTGTCCCAAGACGTGCTCCTTTTGATCTGTTTGAAAACAGAAAGAAAAAGAACAATATTAATTTCTATGTACGCAGAGTTTTCATCATGGATAACAGTGAGGAGTTAATTCCTGAGTGTCTGAATTTCATTAAAGGTGTGGTGGAATCCAAGGATCTTCCTCTAAATATTTCACATGAAATGTTGCAGCAAAGCAAAATTTTACAAGTTATTAGAAAGAATTTGGTCACAAAATACCATTTTTTTCTTAATTCTCTCAGTGTACCATCTTTGGGTTAATTCTTAGTTTTCCTCCTTTTGTTTTATTGTATATTGTAAATATGTCATTAACTTCCCTAAATTCTCCCATTTCTCTTTTATTTTTCCCTTCAGTTAAGAAATGCTTCTGTCTTAAATATTTAATAAATAACAGTGTTGTATCTCAGGTTGATTTACTTCTTGTGGCTATTTTTAATAACCAGCTGAAATAATAACTTTCCATAACTAGGATATAAATGATATAGTTCTCTTAATATTCTGACAAAAATAGACCAGCAGATACTCAGTGGACTAAGCCAAAAGCTGTTAATAAAGACCCCTGAGTGCTCATGTTTGGTGACCTTAAACGAATTTTGTGGTGGCCAAATGCCAAAGGTATTAATTAATTTTAGTCTTTCCAAGTTAGAAAATAATATATATTGCTTGAAGGTTCAGTGCTTGATATAATCAATGCTGCATATGAATCAATACCAGGAAGGAATTAATCCCTATAAGGGAAAGGAAAGCTTGGTTTGATGTTTGGCTGGGAGTGCAGCAAAGAAGCAAAATTAGTAAGAGCACTGTCCCATGCCTTCCCATTCAGTCTTAACCCTTCACAGACAACGCCAGTTCTCAACCTCCCTTCTGTCAGCCAGGCGATTCACTTACATACGCAGTCTGTTTTCCATGCTGTTTTCACTGCTTTATGCCCCTGCATCCTAGCCTGGATCCCTATCATGGGACTGGCAACCACTTACTCTCTTTCCCTCAATTCCTGGCCCTGGAGCAGGCATGCCGCTATTCCCAGAGAGAGCCTGCCAGGCCTGAGAGAAGTTCCTTCTAGTGTTTCTTTACAATCATCCTAGCTGCCACACTGAAAAATGCCTTCAGCTGCACAGAGAAAAACATCTACCAGCAGTGGCTTAAATAAATACATGTTTAGTTATTTCCACTGGTCTTCCCAGGCTTGCCCTTGTTGCTTGGAATTGTTGGGTCATGGCTACGGCTGGTTGCTATTGCATGTACGTCATTAGCCCCTTAAACAACTGACACCCTCCCCCCCTGCTTTTCTGTCTCATCTCTTTGACTTGTGAGTAGTCATTAAGCTAAATTATTTCCATTATGATGTAAGATATCCTGTCTTCTCAGGAGAAAATCATTTTTACATATACAGGCATGAAAATTGGTAAAGTCTATGACCATAATATTTTGATTATGTACTTGGCATAGATAGTTAACAAAATTCTAAAGACAAAATGATAGTATCATTTGTCAATAGCTCATATTTAACTATCTATAGAAGGACCCACAACTTATTCAAAGAACCCAGAAGGTGAAATAAGAAAGGTCCTTAAATGAATCATTGCCCAATCATGAAGCTGTCCTTTGGCATCTTAACTCTCCTAAGTGTGTGGACTTTTTTTAATTTTTTATTTATTTCTGTATGTGTACGAATGTACAGTCTGCATGCAAGTCTGTGCACCCGTGTCGTGCAATGCCGCGGAGGTCAGAAGTGGGCGTCGGATTCCCCTGGAGCTGGAGTTCTCCTGGAATTGGAGTTTCAGACGGTTCTCAGCCGCCATGTGGGTGCTGGGGATCGAACCCGGGTCCTCTGCAAGAGCGGTCGGCGCTCTTAACCGCTAGGCCATCTCTCCAGCCCCACTCTTCCTTTCTCATTTCCACCTGTAGTCTCCTCCTCCTGTTCTCCCAGAGCCCTGGCCCGAGGCCACACCCCCACCCGCAAAAGAGACTCCTGTCCCAGAGACCAAAGAAGAGAAACCTGTCTCCAAGACCCAACAGAATCAGAGCACCTCAGGTAAAGGACACTGCTGGGACCCAGACTGCACAGGAGGGTGACCTGGACCATACCAGGGGCTCACCTAAGCTCCACCTTCTTCCTGGAGTAGACACAAAGCTTGCAAAGTTCCTGATTTCACAAGAGCATTGGTTCTGGAGTTGAGCATGGTGGCAGTGCTTGTTATTGTAGCACCGAGAAGCAGAGGCAGGATGATCACTCCCAAGTTCCAGGCCAAAGTAGGCTACAAAACAGCAAGACTGTGTTCCAAAAGAAGGGGGTGTGTGGCTGGTTCTAGGGAGAAGTAGAAGTAGGAAGACCTGCAGTGTAGTCCTAATAGATTCTTTGAGACCTTAATAGCACTGAGGGTGATTGAATGGTTACAAGGATAAACCTGCTTGTCCTGCTAATGGGCTGGTTGTTAATAAAAATAATCATGTAGGCCACTTTCTTCCCTGTATTTTTTTTTTTTTTTTGAGACAGAATCTCCCTTAACAGCTGGGATACAGGGAGCCCTGTCCCAAAAAGACAAAAAAAAAAAAAAAAAAAAGAGAGAGAGAATATTTTGATGGTAGTTTGTTCAGTCTGAGCATTAACTTGTCATGCAGTGGTTTGGAATTATTCTCATACATCACGTGTGGCATATTTGCACAGCATTTGTTTACAATGAAATTTAAGGAGAGTATCTACTTCCTCATGTGTTAACTCAAAAATTTTTAATATATGATGATAAGTAGAGTATCCATAGGCCAGAGAAGAGTAAATAGATTTGGCTTTATTTGTCAAATATAATGTTTCAAAAACAAGAGGTCTTTGAACTGTGATGGGATTTGTCATTGCTGCTATGAGCAACTAAATATCCTCTTTAAAGGATAAATCTATAAAAAAATTGCTAGGACTCTAAATAAAAAATGGTGTGGCCTCATGAACTATTATTTTAATGCATAAAGTCATAAACAAAACTAAACAAATAGATTGGGGGGGAGATACTAGGAATATTGATTAAAACTATTATTGAAAGATAAATATATATTAATTAAAGCTAACACTATGTCAATAGATTTAGGTCATGAAGTTAAAGTGATAAGTCACAGAGAGAACTAGCCTCGTCATCTCCTCGAGAAACGCTTCAATTTTTGCAGACATGGCAACTGCATGCGGCTGAGAATCCGCACATACAATAAATAAAAATAAAAAAGTCCACACACTTAGGAGAGTTAAGATGCCAAAGGACAGCTTCATGATTGGGCAATGATTCATTTAGGGACCTTTCTTATTTCACCTTCTGGGTTCTTTGAATAAGTTGTGGTCCTTCTATAGATAGTTAAATATGAGCTATTGACAAATGATACTATCATTTTGTCTTTAGAATTTTGTTAACTATCTATGCCAAGTACATAATCAAAATATTATGGTCATAGACTTTACCAATTTTCATGCCTGTATATGTAAAAATGATTTTCTCCTGAGAAGACAGGATATCTTACATCATAATGGAAATAATTTAGCTTAATGACTACTCACAAGTCAAAGAGATGAGACAGAAAAGCAGGGGGGGAGGGTGTCAGTAGTTTAAGGGGCTAATGACGTACATGCAATAGCAACCAGCCGTAGCCATGACCCAACAATTCCAAGCAACAAGGGCAAGCCTGGGAAGACCAGTGGAAATAACTAAACATGTATTTATTTAAGCCACTGCTGGTAGATGTTTTTCTCTGTGCAGATGAAGGCATTTTTCAGTGTGGCAGCTAGGATGATTGTAAAGAAACACTAGAAGGAACTTCTCTCAGGCCTGGCAGGCTCTCTCTGGGAATAGCAGCATGCCTGCTCCAGGGCCAGGAATTGAGGGAAAGAGGTAAGTGGTTGCCGTCCCATGATAGGGATCCAGGCTAGGATGCAGGGGCATAAAGCAGTGAAAACAGCATGGAAAACAGACTGCGTATGTAAGTGAATCGCCTGGCTGACAGAAGGGAGGTTGAGAACTGGCGTTGTCTGTGATGAAGGGTTAAGACTGAATGGGAAGGCATGGGACAGTGCTCTTACTAATTTTGCTTCTTTGCTGCACTCCCAGCCAAACATCAAACCAAGCTTTCCTTTCCCTTATAGGGATTAATTCCTTCCTGGTATTGATTCATATGCAGCATTGATTATATCAAGCACTGAACCTTCAAGCAATAATATTATTTTCTAACTTGGAAAGACTAAAATTAATAATACCTTTGGCATTTGGCCACCACAAAATTGTTTAAGGTCACCAAAATGAGCACTCAGGGGTCTTTATTAACAGCTTTTGGCTTAGTCCACTGAGTATCTGCTGGTCTATTTTTGTCAGAATATTAAGAGAACTTATATCATTTATATCCATAGTAATATGAGAAAGTTATTATTTCAGCTGGCTTAGTCTAAAAAATGAGGCTCCCACACCCGAGGTAAGATGCAAACCTAGAGGATCACTGAACACCGTTAGTGTCGAAGAGATTTTAGTTTTTAAATAATTTTTAAGACACAGCCAAGCATAGCAGAGATTCTTAACTGAAGGGAAAAATAAAAGAGAAATGGGAGAATTTAGGGAAGTTAATGACATATTTACAATATACAATAAACACAAAAGGAGGAAAAGCTATAGAATTAACCCAAAGATGGTACACTGAGAGAATTAAGAAAAAAATGGTATTTTGTGACCAAATTCTTTCTAATAACTTGTAAAATTTTGCTTTGCTGCAACATTTCATGGGAACTATTTAGAGGAAGATCCTTGGATTCCACCACACCTTTAATGAAATTCAGACACTCAGGAATTAACTCCTCACTGTTATCCATGATGAAAACTCTGCGTACATAGAATTAATATTGTTTCTTTTCTTTCTGTTTTCAAAAACAGAATCAAAAGGAGCACTCTTGGGACAAAAAGATGAGCTCAGAATTCCAATGTCCTTCAACTGAAAAATGCTTCGCTGCCAAGTGCTCTTCCCAATCTTGGTCAGGCTCTTGTAGAACTCTCCAATTCTTCTTAGTAATGTCATCAAGATTTCTGGTCCAAATAAGCTTTGTTCTTGTTGAATTCTTCTTGGTCAATGTACTTTTCCTTACTCTTCTTCTTTTGTCACCATTCCTTCTTTCTTCTTCTTCTTCATCAGAACCAACATCTTCTATTTCAGGTTTATCATCTGACTCCTTTCTTTTCTTTCTCTTCCTCTTTATCTTCCTTTCTTCTGCCTCGTCATCACTCACTTCTTTATCCCGCTCCTTTTCCACAAAGAGTGTAATGGGGTAGCCAATATACTGCGAATGCTTCTTTACGATCTCCTTTATTCTCCTTTCCTCCAAGTACTCATTTGGTCTTCTTTCAGATGTAGGATAACCTTTGTTCCATGACCCATACGCTCCCCTGTGTCATTCCTCACAGTGAAGGACACCCCCTGCAGAGGACTCCCAGGCATACTGCTCATCATTATTATTTGGTCAAAAAAATGCTTAGAACTGTTCACTGAACTGGCAGAAGATAAGGGAACTACAAGAAGTTTTATGCAGTTCTCAAAAAATATCAAGCTTGGAATTCATGAAGACTCTCAAAACCTGAAGAAGCTTTCAGAGCTCTTCTTACTACACCTCTGCTTCTGGGGATAAGATGGTTTATCTCAAGGACTATTGCACCAGAAAGAAGGAAAACCAGAAACATTCTATTTTATCACAGGTGAGACCAAGGACCAAGTGGCTAACTCGGCCTCTGTGGAATGGTCTGAAAGCATGGCTTAGAAATGATCTATATGATTGAGCCCTTGATGAGAATTGTGTCCAACAGTAAAGGAATTTGAGGGCAAAACTTAGTGTCAGTCACCAAAAGGGGCTTGGAAATCCACGAAGATGAAGAGAGAAAAAAGAAACAGGAAGAGCAAAAAGACAAAGTTTGAAAACCCTCATACAAAATCACTGAAAGACATCTTGGAAAAAAAAAGATTGAAAAAGGTGGTCGTGTCAAACAGATTGGTGACATCCCCATGCTGTATTGTCATGTACGTATGGTGGACAGCAAATATGGAAAGAATCATGAAGGCTCAGCCCAAAAGACACTCTACAATGGGTTGCATCGGCAGCAAAGAAACACTTGGAGATAAACACTGTCCCTCTCATTATTGAGGCCCTAAGGCAAAAAGCAGAGGCTGACAAACAATGACAAGTTTGTGAAGGATCTGGTTCATCCTGCTCTATGAAACTGCACTCTCTGTCTTCTGGGTTCAGTCTAGAAGATCCCACAGACCACCGTAACAGGTTCTACAGGATGGTCAAACTTGTTCTAGGTATTGATGACGATGATCCCACTGCTGACGACACCGTGTTGCTGTAACTGAGGAGATGCCACCTCTTTAAGGAGTGATGACCACCTCAACACATGGGAGAAGAGTACTGAACTTCACCGGAAGTAACCACTCGACCACATGTTCAATATTACCCTCATCCTTTATAATAATACATGTTTCCAGATTTCATTTATTTTTGTTAACATTAAAAAAAAAAAAACCTGTGTGGCTATGATAACTTAAGGGAAGAAAAAGATTACTTCTACTTCTTTTTTTTTTAATTTTTTTTATTAATTTATTTATTTCTGTATGTGTATGAATGTACTGTCTGCATGCAAGTTTGTGCACCCGTGTGTTTGCAATGCCGCTGGAGGTCAGAAGACGGTCTCGATTCCCCTGGAACTGGAGTTCTCCTGGAATTGGAGTTCTCAGCGGTTCTGCGGCCGCCATGTGGGTGCTGGGGATCGAAACCCGGGTCCTCGCAAGAGCGGTCGCGCTCTCAACCGCTGGCATCTCTCCAGCCCAGATTACTTCTACTTTCAAGTGATGCTGTGATACTTAGGCAGTAAGTGAAGCTAGTGATGCTTTTTCTAGTTCACTGTGGCTCATAGTAGAATGAATGTTTTTTGTAGGACATAATGTAACCTACTGTGCTCTGAATGTTTAGCTGTCAAGCTGTATTCTTTAGTAGACCAAAGTTGCTTGTCACTAAAGTGTTCTGAGCTATATCTTCATGTTTTAAAAGAAAGTTGTTAGAATGGCTTGAGTTTCAACTTCTAGAATCTTTTTAAGGTTTCCATCCCCTGTAGTTAATTCTGCATGTACTAGTCCTAGAAATAGTATGTAAACAGACGCAACTTGATGGGAGGATTCCCCACACTGGCTTTTTTCCAAAGTAAAGTATGAGAGAACAAAACTCATAAGCTTCCCTAGGTCTTGTAATTATCAGGCTTGTGAATGGAAATGTAGTGCCCAAAGTCACATTCTGCTTAAAAAGTTAAATACAGATGAGAAAAAGAAAAAAAAAAAAAAAAATAAAAAAAATAAAAAAATGGTATTACAAGAAAAGAACTCCTAAAAGACATCTCTCCAGTCCATCCTTACAAAACAAACATTAGATTATTTGATAGCTTGTAAATAACTTCAAGCTTCCAATGGGGTTCTTTTATAAAAATTAGAATGCTACAAAACACAATTACTGGTAGGACATACCCAACACACACACACACACACACACACACACACACACACACCACACCAGGCTCCCTTTCAGGGATATTAGGAATGATTTTTTTTTTCCTAGAATAACTCAAGGTAAAAATCGATTCCAAGTCTCCAGCCCTCTATTGATTGTTCTTTGTTCTACATATAACTTTCCTGTTAAGTACTCTCCAGAATGGCGAGGATTCAGTACAGAAGACAGCAATGTAATGTAGCTGTTCACAAAAGCTTTCCTTTAGATATTCGGACTGCCATATGAACAATATCATTTTTCTACTCAGCACTGTTTTCCTCTCCTTTCAGTACATTAAAGAAACAGTGGCACATTAAATCAAGTTTGGTCCCATAGAAAGAATGTAGACAATATCCTAAGGCCTCCTGTGCTGGAGACTTGGTCCTTAAAGTGGTTGCATTACAAACTGATAGAACCTTTAATGGGGCCTGGTAAAACGGAACTGGGGGCATCACCCACAAGTGTGGTTAATGTGAGTATTTATAAAAGCAGGCCTGGCCCCTGGATACCTTTCTGATTTCCTGTCATTTCACATGACCTCTTGGGCATGAACACATTCCCCATCATGATATCTGCCATGCTGGGGCCCAACCAAGGGCACATATACCAGTTGCCAAACAGTTGAGAACTTCATCTTGGGGTTTTAATCTCCAAAATTGTGAGCTAGATAAACCTCCTTTGTTTAAAATGGACATAGCTTAAAGTATTACATTATGGTAGAAGAAAGTGAATTCTGCAGAGTAGAATTCTGAGAGATCTAACTCATCGGAAGAGGAAGAAACAACTAACCTTTCTCAGCATCTACCAATCTGAAATGTCTATAGGATAGGTATGGAGTCATGGGCTGTTGTGAGCCCCTACATGGGTGCTGGGGAATTGAACTCAGTTCCTCTGCAAGAAATATGAACTCATATCTACTGAACCATGTCTTCCTCACTGAAGTTCTGTTTTTAAAAGCAATAACTAAGGCATCCAGCTCCAAGGGGATCCCATGCCTCTTGCCTCCTCTGGCAACCCACCCTCAGGTGCACATACACCACTACTACAGACAGACATGCAGAAACACAACACTCAGGAGGAGAGGCAGATGGATCTCGTGAGTTCAAGGCCAGCCTGATCTACAGAGCCAGCTCCAGGCCAGCTGGGGACTAAGGGAGACCCTGTCTCAAACATAAAAAAAAAACCAACAAATAAAAAAATTAAATCTTTAAAAAATTTTATTCTATAATAAGTATTAAATAATGGAAACTTATCTTTACTTGAAAATTAGTCCCATGTAATTTGCAAAGGATGTGCATGATTTTCCTTTCAAAAATGGTATGTCGTTAGTAAATCCTGGGAAAATACAGACAGAAATCAAATTTTAGGAACAACAACTTATTAAAAAGTTTATTTCATTATGAAAGGTGAATGTTATGTTTCAAGCTAAAAATAAAGCTTCTCATCAGTAAAATTTCAGTTTTTAATTAAAGAGAAAGCCCTTGTATGTGAAGCCCTGTCTTTGTGAAGCTTCGGGAGGGTTACAGGTAGCAATATCTGATACAAACAGGAATAGCATTGCCCACTGGGTAAATGAGTTTTTTGAAAAATGNCCTGGACCTCACTCCGTAGACCAGGCTGGCCTTGAACTCACAAAGATCCACCTGCCTCTCCCTCCTGAGTGCTAGGATTAAAGGCATGTACTACCATGAGCAGCTAATATTCTCTTACTAAAGAGTAAGTGGCAATTGTGAACTTGTAAGTGGATTTATATTTACAGAACAATGACTGAATATATTGAGATTTTATTCTCTTTTCCATTTTAAGCACTTTCTACCAATATTTAGCTTCTATCATTTTCTGTCACTTTTCTGCTTTATTTTGAGCTTGTCCAGATGACTTACCAACATTCCAGTGGAGAATGTTTTCCTTCAAAACATTGTATTGACACCATCTAGAGAGCTCCTGATGAGATTCTTTCTTGGAGGAATGTGACACCAAGTAAGCTGAGAAAAAACAGTAAGAAATTGTCAGTTCATATTTTTATAATGGTACAAAGCATAGAACTTTGCCTTTGTTAATTACTGGAAAAACTGACACCATTCTGTATCATTAACATATGGTCTCATTTGCCAGTGATAATTTTAAGCTATCAAAAGCAAGACACAACTAACTAATGAAGAAGTAAAAAATATTTCTAATCATCAATTCAAGTCAAACATGCATTCTTGCTTAAGACTGTCTATCTAGATAATAATAAGATGATCTCATGGCATGTTTTCCATGTGGGAATTTTTGCCTTATCACAACATGTAGCTGACAATCTTGAAAACACTATAGTTCAGGTTTTACTATCATATCAAGGTTGCCATCCCTTTGGCTGACACATTTTTTTTTCTCACAAAAAGTATAAATAAACTATCATGAATTGAAATTGCTAATAACTATTGTAAGAACAATATTTTATGAATGCTTATTGGGATTAAAGGACAACCTTTCCGAAAAAGAAAGATTCATTTTTATTTATGTGTGTGCTCATCTACGTGACTGTGTCACAAGAGTGCAGATGCCTGTAGAGCCAAAAGAGGGCAGCAAAGCCCCTGGAGCTGGAGGCAGTAGTGAGGCTCTGACATGGATGTTGGGAACTGATCAAGGGCCCTCTGGAAGAACGCAAAGTATTCTTAACCGTTGAGCCTCAGAGACTGACTTTTAGAGGGATTTCCTTACAGGGAGTTCTCACTAAAACCCTGCTGCATTATTTTGTCTGAATTGTGTGGTTTGGGAGTCTGAGGAAGAAGATGGTGAAGTAAGGTCACATGGACATGATGGGAACATAAAAGAGTTAAGTTCAGGTCTAGATTGTGCTCTGCAAGGGTGAATAGCCACTGCCTCCCAATTCTGTTACTTTGAGGAAATTTCAAGTTTAAAATCATTTCCATTAAGTGAAGTAACACAGTCCCAGAAAAACAAAAGATGAGTGGTATCCCTCATCTCTGGATGCTAGCACTAATTACCTAGTTGTAAGAATTTCTTGTGCAGGGGTCCTTGAGCTTTTGTCCAAGTATTTGGGGGTGATGCATATTGGAAAAACAACAATAACAACAACAGAAAAGACTGAGTCAAAGAACTGACTGAAACAGTGAACTTCTGTCCCAAACAGTCAACTTCTGCATCGAGAATTTCTAGAGAGACTGAGAAAAAGATGAAAAACATGTTTGGCAGAATGCATGAGCTCTAGTGGGGTGGGGGTGTAGAGAGAGGGACATGGGTCTAGATTTGATTTGTAATGTAATCTTGTATAAAAAAGTATGTACAACTTTAAAAAACAAAATAAAATCATTTCCTTCAGGTTAAGATAAAAGAGATTTTTTTTTTAAAAAGACAAACCAATGATCCATCCATGCAATAGAGGAACCACGTGCTAAACGGATGCTCAGACATATGGCAGAAATTAGATGACAGAAATGATGTGGTGGCTACTTACAGTGCTAGGATTATCAAGGACATTAGTGTGCCAGCCTTGCTAAAAAATGATGACTGTCATAAAGGGGAATGGATTATCACGTAAAAGTCATGTCAACCTTTCTCATGAACAATCTTGCTGCCTTTCCAACTCACTAAGATTAAAAAAAGACATTTGCCTTGGGATGTGCCATTGAAAATATTCTCATTTCCAATTCATATTATTTTACAGAAAGACTTTTGTCCTAATCACAAATTGATATAACTCTGCTGTAGCCAAAAGTCATGTCCATTTTGTGATAGTCTGCATACTTTAAGACTTATTTCTGTTAGGTATACAGGGGGATCTATTTTTTTTTGAGAATCCATGTCACTCTAGATGTCATCTTAGAGATGACTGATGACTACAGTAGCATGCAGGCAACTGGGCTGAAATTATCCTAGTTGATTTAATGGCTGAATATTTAGAATATCTTTAAAATTTTAGGTTTTCCTTTTTCACATCAATCAAAGAAACAAAGTAATAAGCTTTTCCTTTTTAAATATTTATACTTCACTTCTAAAGTGTCCTGAAGAATAAAGCTATATAGAGCTAGTTACAGGAAAGTTCAGGCTCAGCACTCTGAAAATACCCCAAAGCACTCACTGTCTACATAGTATGGCGCTCTCTCCCATTCTGGGTAAATCATCAAGAATCAAAATGGCAAATACTGTTTCAGAGCCAATTCTGTACTAGACTTTCATTAAGAAAGTTTGGTAATTAGAAATATCTTTAGGCTATTGCCTTCATCCTCCAAAAGTCCACATCAACATTTGATCAAGTTTACTGTCACATTCACTGGCATGCATGACACTACTCTGTCTTTTAGTGATGTGACACTGCATTCTGGTTTCCTGTCCAAGGGATATTCTCAGTTCTCTGCTTCTCCTCTTCCTGCTGTGTCTTTATAGTTGTTGCTGCTTCATGACTGGGCTTGATCTTCTTCCTATGCTCTCACCCATCTGTGGTAATGGTGAGTGCTTCTACTAAATCTGTGTACCTGAGGATTAAACTGGAAACTCAGATCCAACCCTCTCTGTGAATTCCTAGTTGCTTAAGCCTTGCTGGCATCACAACAAGGTTGTCATTAGTTTCAAAATGACTTCATTTCTTGGGGATGGAGAGATGGCTCAGTGGCTAAGAGCCCTTGCTGCTCTTGCAGAACACCCAGGTTTGGTTCCCAATGCAGGCAAAATTGGCTTCAGTTCTGCCTCAGCAAATTAACTTCTCTTCAGGTTTTCCATGTGTGACAATGTTTTCAATGTTCTCTCAACCTCTTGGCTCCATTGTCAACTTTGTTCTTGATTTCTTTTCTGGCCTATTTCTCAGATAGTTTGGTGTACTCTTTGTGCATGCATCTATGCCTTCTACCACATTACCTTGAGGCACATTATAGAATTCAGGCCTCGTATCCAGCCTTATCAGTCCTTCTTGGGTGTTTTACTTGCTCTATATTGTTCTACTGGCTCTATAGTTGTTAGCAATTGGATTCATATGTTAGTATTACCACTGAGAGAAAAGATGGAGTAATATTCAGCCCCTTTAACGTCTAGAGGAGGGTCATCCATGGGCAGACGGTGGCTCTGTAATGTTCTCAGTGTTTCAGCCTCCTTCAAACGGCATCTTTCACCTGCAACATTCTCACAGTGTAAGCCCAGCGTTTACTGCGGCAGGGTGAGAGCTGAAGCACAAGCCATCATATTTTCCCCAGGAAGAAAGATAAAGGAGAAAATAAATGCAATGTGATAAACCCCTTTACAGAGATTGCTTGAGGCTTTATTTGACCACTTTTCTTTATAAAACCTTTGTCACCTAATCTTCCAGGGATATTCAGAGGAGTTTTTAATGTGGTTTTCGAGTTTAAGTTTCTCCCAAAGCCTGTTAAAGTTAAAGGATTCTTCCTAGCCCATGACTACTGGAAAGTGTGAGAAGTGTAAGAGGAGCATTTTATGGAGAAAAATTAGGTCAGTGGGGTGGTGATCCTGAGGGGATATTGGGACTGTGGCTCTTTCTTTTCTCTCTGGGCATATCTTTCTCTACTATACCATCACACCATTAAGTTCTACCCAAACACATGGGTGGAGAGTCTGAAAACACTATGCAAAATGACCTTTATCTTGTTATAAGTCGGGCTCACAGGTATTATTTATGCTGATAAGAAAGCTGGATGGCCCCAGCAATTGATTCTGTCAAAGGATGGACTTCATTACTCAGAAGGAGAAAGACTGTAGACATGGAGAAAGTGATTGACCTTGACTAGTTTATTTTAAACAAGATAATTCAAGGTGTTCTCAGAATTTGGCTTTTCATGAGGCTCATTAACTATTTTTATAGTCCAATTAATTGTATTGAAATTTGAATGAAAAACAGTGGACAACAGAAGTTGTCCACTAAACAACTTCTGAATAGAAACATATTTGAAATTAAGCAATGGCTTATTACTCCACATACATTTGGTTTTCCTTTCAAGGAACTTTGGAAAAAAAAAATCACGTTTTGCTTTTTTTCCTCAAGGATTTCATGGAGTACTTTAAGCTTTAGGCAAATAAATGTAACGTAGTGTACAAAATGAGAAACCAAGAAAATAATGTTAAATACAGTGTCTTTTGTCCCATTAATCTTGTGTTAGGAAGGCAATACAATGGAGAAGGGCAATGCACATAAGCCCCGGGAGGCCTGCAGTCCAGTCCCCACATGCAGTGCTAACCTTCCCCGACAGTAAATGTTCAATGTATTTTACTTTACAGCAGAATGAAAATGACAGATGTTAACCAAATTATTGATAAATTTATTTATTATTTATTTATTTGTCATAAAGATGTCTTATAGAAAAAGTCAAGGTATACTCAGGATAGGAATAGGCATGATTTGGGAAGACAGAATCCAGTAAACCAAACAAGGCATAGTGAGATCCCAAGGCAAGGGAAGTGTGAAAGGGAAATGGGGCCACAGGAGATTTCCTGTGCTGGTTTCCCTGCCTCTTTACCTGCCCTTCACAGCACCACACAGTCTTCACCTCTGAGATTCCCTCTTCCCCTCCCCTTTCCCTGATCCTTATCCATGTAAATGCCATGCATCTTTTAAGATCTACGCATTTTTTTTCAAAACTTTTCTCTTTCCTACATTAAATTACAGTTCATCTTTATAAACTCAGACATTTTCTTTTCCCATTAGATTACAAGGCACTTGAATGTAAGCATTATGCTTTATTCATCTATTTTCCTAGATCCATGAACAATTTCGAGAATACCAGGAGCAATCAGTATATGTTTGCAAATGAAGAGGGCATGATTGCATAATGTGCTTTATCAGGGAGCTCTGTTCTTGGTGCAGCTAGCATTGACTCATTGGTACTTTTGTAACTTTGGCAGAAAACTCTTTCTGGTCAACAACATGAGACTACAAGAAGGGCACAATAGTATTCTGACCTTGGTTCATTTATTTATGAAATAGTTAACAAATGTCTCTTATTCATTATGCTCAGTTTTTGAATAACATGGCCTTCAGGTTAAGTGAATTTCAATATGCAAAGAGGGTAGAAATAAGGAGGTAGGGCAGGGGAGGAGAGAGAGAGAGAGAGAGAGAGAGAGAGAGAGAGAGAGTTTAGAATTTATAAATACATATAGAGGGGGAAAGCAGCATTTTAATCAATGTTTGAATTGAGCAAAATGACTAGGGTTTTGCTAGACCAAAAAACAATACATGGGGGCTGGAGAGATGGCTCAGCACCAACTGTTTTTGCAGAGGACCTGGGTTCGATTCCCAGCACCCACATGGTGGCTAAGAACCATCTTTATAACTCCAGTTCCAGGGGAATCTGACACCCTCTTCTGACCTTCGCAGCATTGCACAACATGGGTGCACCAGCCTACATGCAGACAGTACACTCATATATATATAAAATAAAAAATAATAAATAAATAAATAAATAAATAAAAAAAAACTACCATGTATTAAAGGAGTGCTATATTCCTTGCCTTCCCCCCAAAAAACCAGAAAAAAATACATGATATTGCAGAAAAATTGGTAATGAAGCAGTAGAAACATGGAACTGAAAAAGCAGGTTTTCTTGAATCACCATGCTTTTCCCTGTCACTGGTGGGGTAAAAGAATCAGGAAGCTTGGGGTGTGGAACACATTTGTGCTATGACTCATGGGTAAAACCAAGGGAAATGGATTTCATCAGGAGTATCCTGAGAGTTTATCTGATCCGTTCATGTATTTTTCAGATGATCAAAGACCTTTCTCTATAACTTCTCTGTTATTTCTTTGGTGCTATTTCTAACTTCCTCCAATGAAACTTTAAACAGAAAGATATAAGCATTAAAGCAGTGTTAGTATACAGTCATATTAATTTCCTTAATTATACCATAAAGCTTTTATAGTCTTGTCTCCCGTGTGTGTGTGTGTGTGTGTGTGTGTGTGTGTGTGTGTGTTCATCCAGGATCTCTTCATAGCTCATAATTTGGGATCTTATTTAAGATGCCTATAATCTGGAAGTAATCTATTTTGATTTTGTACTATTGTATTAATATAAAAAGTTTATATAATTTTTTTCATTAATTCTTTGAGAAATGCACACAATATATTTGCTCATATTCATCCCATCCCCATCTTCTCCCAAATCCACTTCACTACCCACCAAATTTTGGGTCTTCTTTTTATTTTTTCAATTCCACCATATCCAATTCTTTTTTGCCCAAAGACTCTTTGCTGAGAGTTCCTGGAGTATGTTCAGCCTATCTTCGGTCACATCTCAAAGAAAACTGACTCTCCCTTGTCCAGCAGCTAGTGATTGTCAATAGCTCCTCAGCTAGAAGTGGGAGATTGTGCCCACTGGGCCCTCCATGTAGTGATTTTATATGGCATGAGTTTGCACAAGTCCAGTGCATACTATTCCAATTGTTTTGGGTTCCTATGTCCAGCTGCTCATTGTATTCATCCTCTGCTTCTGCCTTTTACACTATTTCTGCTTCCTTTTCCACATGAATCCCTGAGGAGGGGTGTGAAATAGATGACATAGATATAGATACAGATATAGATAGATATAGCACTTTCTTGTCTTTCATTCTTTGCATGTTTACCAGTCATGGGTCTCTGTGTTAATCATCACCTACTGCAAAAAGAAATTTCTCCAATGAGAGTTGAAAGATGCACTAATTTATGGGTATAATAATACATTAAGAGTGGGTTTAATACTATGTCCATTTAGATCCCCCAAGGGTCTATCCACAAGTTCCTGGCCCCAATACCAGTGCCAAGTATAGGCTCTTCCTGTGGAATGGGCCTTAAATCCAATCTTCAGCAGATTGTACCTCTTCACAGATTACCTAATTCTCTAGCAAAGGAGAGTAAAGCTTCATCCAGCTCTTTGTCACCAAAAACAATACCATGTGTGTGAACATTTGTTTTCATATACCCAAAATATGTTATTTTGAGGAAAGTAGTAACATGACCATAAAGCCCACGCCTGTTTAGCATAGACCAGTTAGAGAAGGAGAGAAGAGGGGAGGCAGGTAAGTGCATGGGAGTTTGAAAGCATTTAATCAGGAGTTGGAAACTCAGCAGTTAAGCGCACTCTTGAAAAGAACAGGTGTTTGGTTTGGTTTGATCGCCAGCACCCACATGGCAAACTGTCCTTAATTCTAGTTGCAGGCAATCCAATGCACTTTTCTGGACTCTGTGGGCACTGCATGCCCATGATACACTTATGTACATTCAGCAAACACTCATACACATAAAAGAAAAATAATTTATAATATTTTTAAATATATAAATCGGAAGGAAGAGGAGGGATAATTGACTTATAATAGTACTAAATAGTTGTAATAATAAAGAGATAAATAGACTTTAAGAAGACAGAATCAACAGAATTATGTTAAATGTTTCAGCATTTCCAAAAGAACTTCCATAACCTGAATCTCATAAGCCCCTTTGGGATACGGTACAAGAAATGAGCATTGAGAATGAAGCGTTCAGAGAATAGTAGGCTATGAAGTTAACCTTCTCAGTCGTTTATGTAGTGATACCTACTTTAGGTATGGGGTGTGTGCAGAATGGCCATGTCAGAGGAGCAGAGCAGGATGGTCAGGTTTGGGGAGTCTGAAATGCTTCACAGAGTGACAGAGTGATGTGGGGCTTAGGCTAAGCTATATAATTGCTTGTTCATTTTGAAATGTAAAATTAGTACATCATTCAAAAGATTCAGTGTATGCAATTTTGTGTGTTAGTTTTATATTTCTATGAGAAAATACCACAGATCAATTTAAAAGGAGCACAGTATTTTGCCTCATGGCTTCAGAGTCTTCTGTATATGGTTGCTTGGCTCATTTTTGGGTTTATGCTGAGGGAGAACATTATGCTAGAGAGTGCATGGTAGAGAAAAGCTGAATCAAAGAAGAGTGAGGCATCAGAGCTCCAATATCCTCTTCAAGACACCTACAAAGACCCACCTTCCTCCTAATGTTGCCACAAACATCCAATAGTGCTCAAGGCTGGCAACTAAGCCTTTAACACATAAGGCATTGGAAGACAAAGGCATCTAAGTGTTAACACATTATATAGAAGCCAACCGGCAAATTTTGCACAAAGGATGACATCTGGACAATGATGCAAGGGAAGACGGTGGTTCAGGAAGAGGTAGGAATCCAACTTCTCATCCAGGCAGCATTCATGTGATAAATTTTGTATCTCTGGGGTATATTAAAGAAATTTCACAACTAAAGAAAGACTTCGGTGGTAAATTGGAAACTGAAGTTACTTTTGGTGTTTAGCCCAGCAGGAACTGTCCTGTACTCAATATTCCCATTTTAGGAAGCTGTGTGTGTGTGTGTGTGTGTGTGTGTGTAGAGAAGCTTAAAAGTTGTTGTGGGAGCCAAGTTGTACGGTAAGACCTTGCCTCCAAATAATACAAATCTCTTTTCTGGGCACTGACTGAAACATATCTGAGGAGGTGTAGACATTGTGACAACTCTTCAGGTTAATATCACAAGTTGCTCTTCTGCTTGTAGTGACTTTGGGACAGTTATTGTCCAGGGCCCTTATTCCTTCTTATTTTTATTTTCTTCTCCTTTTAGTAATCAAACAAAGAGTAATGCATTAAAAGAAAACCAAATGAAAAGAGGGAATTTAGAAAGTTACTTCACAGGCTGGAGAAATGGCTCAGCAGTTAAGAGCACCAACTGCTCTTGCAGAGGACCCAGGTTTGACTCCTAGCACCCAAATGGTGGATAAGAACCATCTTTAATTCCAGTTCCAGGAAAATCAAACACACCCTCTTCTGACCTCCTCAGCTTTGCACCACACAGGTGCACCTACCTACATGCAGACAGTATACTCACACACATAAAAATAAAAAAGAAAGTTATTTCACATAGTTAAGGATTAGATATGAAATCAGAAAATTTCCAAGAAGACTTTTAGCTTACACTGCAAGATAATTACCTGAAATCAAGGTGAATAATAACACCAACACACCATCCCTGAATAAGAAGTTTATTGATCTCTAATGACAACATCCTAAAATATATAGAAATCCATGTTCAACTAGGAAAATCACAAGTCATGTAAAGAAACATTAGTGTGGAAACATTTAAAGAAAAAAATATTACAGGCAACAACCAGGCAAAGGAGAAGAAAACAAATGATCCACTTAAAAGATGGAATCGAGAGTTAAACAGAGACTCCAGAAATTAAGAACTAAAGATGGCTGAGAAACATCTTTAAAGAGTGTTCAGCATTGCTAATAATTAAGGAAATGTAAATTAAAACCAACTTAATATTTCATCTTACTCTGATAAGACTAGCTATGATCCAGTAAACAAAGGTTACCAAATGCTGGAGAGATTGTGGGGAAAGGGGAACACTCATCCACTGCTGGTGGGAATGCAAACTCGTGTAAACCCTATGGAAAACAGCGTGGAGAACTTTTAAGAAACTGAAAATGAGCCTTCCACCTGACCCAGCCATACCACTTCTGGGTATATACCCACAAGAGTCATCCTATTGCAGAGATACATGCTCATCTATGTTTATTGCAGCTCTATTCACAATAGTGAAGAGCTAGAAGAAACCCAAGTGTCCCTCAACCGATGAGTGGATAAAGAAAATGTGGTACATTTATTTTAGATCCAAAGGTATAAATATATGAAAAGTGAAAGGAAACAAAAAAATGCATGTAAATAATAGAAGACAGTGTGGATGTCAGTACCAGTATCAATCAAAATATTATTTTAGCTGGGTGTGGTGGCACACATCTTTTATCTCAGTGCTCAGGAGGCAGAGGCAGGTGTATCTCTGTGAGTTCAAGGCCACCCTGGTCTATTTTAAGTAAAAGATTTATAAAGGAGTAGAGGTTGCATTGGGTCAAACAACATAGAACAAGGGGCTAGGGGGACATTAATTAACCTCTTAACTCTCCTTAAGGAAGCTCCCCCAAGCAACAGAAGGCCAGGACCTCAAAAGGTATGAATAGCCAAACTGTGGAGATTAGGAGACTACAGTGTGCGAGTCCATGCACAGGTTGCCTATATTCAGCTTCAATCACCCAGGGTTCAGGGAACATTGCAGAAGAGGGGGCAGGAAGATTGTAAGAGACAGAGAGGTGATGCAAGACCGTATGGAAATGTAGCCTACAAGCTCCTGGGATCCTGCTCATATGAGCCTACAGCATTGTTATCAGCATGCACAAGACCCACACAAGCTCAACCAGACAAAAACCCCGCATGCAACTGCAGAAATGGTAGCAGAACCCAATCTTAGCTGAAGGAATATTAGCTGCTGATTATGGTTGGGTGAGAAAAAGTTGGTCTTCTTAAAGAAAGGGACTCCCGATAGGCTGACTAGAGCTCAGAGGATGAACTGGCACTGAGGGATGACCAGGGAGAGTAATTTAGCACAATAGACGCTAACACAAATGAATTCCAAGGAGGGGGGCTATGGGAGTGTACCAATGAAGAAGGGGGTATAAAGGTGATTAAGTCTGATTGAGAAGTTATGTATGGAATACATAAAAATTTAAAATGGCTTATAAAGGAAAATATATTATATATTAATCAAAGGTTCAATACAGTTGGAATCCATAACAATTATAAAAACTAATATGTAAATATATAAATATATATGTGTGTGTGTGTGTGTGTGTGTCTAAAGGACTGTCAATATCAGAAGCAAAAAATGGTAGAACTGACTGAAAAGAGCTCAAAGTTAATATTATTAAAGGCTCTTTAGATAAAAATGAAGAAAATTTAAACTCTGACCATTTCAGTTGTTCTAACCGTGATTTTTTTTTCATTCTGCTTTTCTGTTGTATTATAGACAGATATCTCATATACAAATTGGTTTTATCTTTAGGCAACTTGTTTATTGAAATAAGGTTTAACAAACACCTGTGTGTAAAATTGATTTCAGCATGATTTCCAGCATTCCTACTATATCCTGGCTCTGTTATATGAGTTTTAAAATATAAGATTACTATCTTATAATCAGTTGTATTAGAAAATAAAGCCATTTCTTTGCATTTTAAGCTTCTTTGAATTTAAAAATTAACAATAGTTTTCAAGTTGGGATTCTTTATCCCAACTTGTTTGGGATAAAGTTTGAATTCTTTATCCTGGTTATTGCAATAAAATTTTTAAGGTAATAGAATAAAAACATTATTATGCTGCATATGTAATTTTTTAGGAAACTTCCCAAGAAAATTAAATGCACTAAGATTGATAAAGTAAATCCAGATTGTAATAATGAGCATCATATGTTTTAGTTTGGACTGGATACAAACTTTGTGGTTTAAAATTTGCATGAACTATGAACTTCCTTTTCTTTATCTATTATTAGTTATCTTATTTTATTTTGTGTGTGTGTATGTGTGTGGAGATTTTTCACATGACAAGGCTGTCTTTTGTGAGTCAGAGGACAACTCTCTTGAGAATTTCCCAGCCGCCTTGTATGGTCTGTGGATTGAGCCCCAGATTTCTGTCCACTGTACAAGCATCTCTACTCACTGAGCCGTCTTCACAGGCTTCTTTAAATATTCAAATATGAATATTTGATACCTAATATTACCATGGATATAAGGCATAACAAATTACATATGCATGAAAATGCAATGGCAGGCTGCTTCATTTTCCTCAGAAATATTTGCTGAACATTTCTGAAGATGGAGTCTGCTTCTCTAGGGAAGGCTTAGTTGTGTGTCTGGGCTGGCTAGTGGGATGTGAGTGGAACTATGTATGTCACTTAGGAGCAGAAGACTTAAGAGCCAGTATGGGGTTTCTCAGTGGCTTCTCTTTCTCCTGTGCCACAAGAAAGGACTATGTACTATATGGAGGCATTTCTACACATGCAGCATTGCCATGGCTAAATCAGATGTAATTTGGAGTTTGCAGAAATTAGTTTTGATAATTTCATAGAACAGAAAAGTAGGATAGATAGTAAGTACTAGATACCGTCAATTCACGTCAATCCTAAGGGTAACCATCCTTCTCTGAGGCTTTGCTTTAATTTCAGGACTATGAGTACCTGTGTTTCTATTGAGATGTGATGTGAAGCATATCTCTTATAGTGTGTCAATGCTTTTCTAAACAAAGATGCTGTTTTCTAAACAAGATGCTGTTTTAGAAATAAGGAAAATTATTTCTGCTTTCATTGTTATTTTAGGAAGTCCAGGGAAATGTGATTTACAGAGATAAAGTAGTTCATGTATTTCAGGTAAAACTGTGTATTTTAATTCAACTAGTCCATTTTCTGATCTATCCATCACATTTTGCTTCAGAGTATTACAAATGAATTTTATAGGCCTCAAAAATGTTGGTCTCTTTGGGAAGTCTAGTCTAGAGCTCAGATACCTTAGTGTAGGTTCCCCCTACCCCTTGAACATGTTCCAGAAGAGACTTGATTTCTTTCATTTGCCCATGCAGATGGATGAGTATATGGGTGGCATAAGACACAGACTGACGTTTGTAGCCCAGCGTTCCTCTCTCCTCCTGGGATTCTGTAGGGTTAAAGGCATTCCCCAGGGAGAACATGAGGGATGTGCTCTCCTTGACCTGATTCCTGCATTTCTCATTACTGAGACTTGATTTCACATCTTGAGGGTATACTGTTTCCAGGTGCCTGGAAGAACATGCCAATCTCCCTGCATCCACTTTCCACATCTTAGTTATTTAGGACATGACTAAATTGTATGAAGCTCAAGGGAGAGAAGTTAAGGAAGACATTCTATATGGGGCTGACATAGCAGAAAAACTAGGAGTGGCCACTGATCTGGGCCAAACAACTGTGGAAGCTATCTCCCAGGAGCAACATGCTGAGCAGAGTGCTGGAGAGTACCTCACCATGGGGCCTCACTTTACAGTGAGAAGATGCAGGTCTCTGTCTCCGTGACCCAGTTAGTTCAGCCTGCAGGGCTGGACATCTGCATCTGGAAATAGAAGCAAAACGCTTTGCTTTGCTTGGAGAAAAACAGAGTATGAACTAGGCAGGAGGTGTTCTATTATTGACATAAGCATTCTGATGCCAACACCAGCATGATCAGAGATCTGTCACACAAGCCAGCAAAAGTCTATGGAAGGATTTGCCAGACCCCTGGGGTGAGTGCACCCCCCCAATCACACACATAAACAGAAGGGAGATTACCTCTGATTCCCTGAAAGCACATTACACATGGTGAAGTCTGGCAAAAGTTTTCACTATCATAAAGTAAGAATTAAGGCACAAGTTTACAAAAAGTGTTGTTCAAGGGTATAGACATAGCAGTTCACCTCTTTCTTTTAGATAATTCCTCATGTTTGGGAGAGTGGCCCCTAACTGGCTACAAAGCTTACAAAGCTTACGACCTTTTATTTCTAATCCTCCTGCTTCCATCTCCTAGGCTCTGGGATTACAGACATGTACACCATGCTCACTTTATGTGGTGCTGATCTGATCCAAACTCAAGCCTTTGTGCATGTTAGGCAAGTAGTCTGTCAATTGAACTCCATCCCTCAGCAGAATTTGAAATTTTTTAAAAATATTTTATTTTAATTTTTTATGTGTACGAGTGTTTTGTCTGCATGTATGTAGCTCTACTTTTGCAGAGGCTAAAAGAGGGCCAAAAGTGGGTGCTGGAACACGAATCAAGGTCCTCTGGAAGAACAGCAAGAATTCTTAACCTCTGAGCCATCTCCCTAGCCCCAGAATTTAAGTACTCTAAAGCAAAATAAGTTTATTGTTTCTAATTCCATTTAAATCAACATTTACGTCAGCATCTTCTTTGACAGGCAAGAGAGCATGCTGCTTAGCAAAATTCATAGAAAGCAGGACGAATTAGAGTTCTTAGTTAAACTCTCAGCCAATTTAGATAGTTTCCACAATGTATGTACTTCTCACAGATTTTAATCATTATTTGTAAAATATTGCATTCTACTTATTGGTTGGTATATTTCATGTTCTCGCCCCAAAATGGATAGTGTTACTCTGCTTGAAAGCAACATAAGTGAAATAAATGAGTTTTACATATTTCCCTATAACAATAGATGCTTGAAAAATATTAACAGATTTTTTTTAAACTTCTGTTTATAAGACTCAGAGTGCGGTGCTATACAATAGTGTGTTGAATGAATAAGGACCTTGTAAATTTAAGTCATAAAATACTGTCCTTTAAAATAGATTGACACACATAGATCAACTTTATCCCTTGATATGTAAAGATTAATGGCCTAGAATGATTATATCTAATGAATATAAATCTCAGGACCCAAACGTAGGTTCATCAAGTGTAGCATCTGCCATTGTTTAAACTGTAGCTCATGTCATCCTTTCATCATAGGTCTTTGGAAGAGTTCATCTACATTACCAATGTGACTGGATTTAGAACTGTTTAAGCAAACCTCTGGGTTTGTCTGTAATGGCATTTCAAGAAAGGTTTCACTGAGGAAGGAAGACCCCACCTTGATGTGCTTGACAACAGAACGGGGGCTGGGGTCCTGGCCTGAATGAGCACCGGGATGAGAGTGGAGCATCTGCATTCATGTCTCACCTCTTCCTGATTGTGATGTTATGTGACCAACTGCCTCACTGCAGCCACCATGCCTTCCCCACCATGGTGGAAGCTGTCCCCTCGAGCTGTGAGCTATCATCATCTCTTCCTCCCTTAAGATGCATCTGCTCAGGTATTTGCTCACAGCAGGAGGAAAAGTTACCAAACAGTCCTTTTATTCATATTCTTCTTTCAAGGGCTGTTCTTTCTCTTCCTTCCCCAATGGGATCACTAAGTATCTATCATATTTAATGTTCTTCAAGCAACAAAACCAGAGGTTTATAGGAAGGAAGTGCTCAGGACATTGTGTTGGTACTTTCCGGAAAAAGCTAAAAAACAAAATTCAAGCAATTGTTTACGAGAAACTAACATAAAAAGATAGCTATAGAACCATGATGATTTCAGCAGAAATGTAAGAAAAATAAAGATGGAATCAGTGACAGAATGAGGTACAAATATTATATGCTTTGACAAAGAAAAAAAACACATGAAAAACTGGGAAACAAAAGGAAAACGATTAAGACAAATAGTATTGAGAAATTCTGAAACTTTAATAACTGTCAATTTCTATCAATTAAACTTGTTAAAATAGTAATATATGTTTAAAAAATGAAGACACTATTGAAGAAGATAGATAGTAGACATAGGAAAAGAGTTCTATCACCTAGGTTGAAACGATAAAAGAAAATTCTATTCTGATATAATTGCCACCACTCAAAAGTTATGCACACACATCTGTGTAAAACAATATAATAAAATAACATATTTGGAGCCTTAAAACGGTAAAAAATAATGTATGGATTACATAAAATGGCAGAGAAAAAGACGAAGTAAATATGGGTTCTATAAGATTCTAAAGCACAATTCATGCACTAGAACAATGCTTACTAGGGCAGATTTTATTCAGGGTAATGAAGGGGAATGCCAGAGGAAGGGAACGCACCCTTGGGCAGAACCCAACGGCCTATGGGGGGGGAAGGAATAAAGAGTGAAGGGAGTGAATGGGCATGCAGAGTGAAAGAAGCCAAGGGAATGTGGGAAGTGAAAGAGACGCAAAGGGAGAGATGTGGGAATGAAGGGAGGGGGGCAGGAAGAGAGGTGCACACATGAAGCCAGTCAGAGGTGTGTCCAGGGGAGTCTGGAGGCTTCTTACAGGGGAAGAGAAGAGAGAGAGTAAAGTGCTAGAATCTGGCCAATTTAGGCCAGCTGAAAGTCAGATCTAATGCAGGCCATCATATTTACTGCCTCAGGGCCTCCAGCCTAACACTTATCACAGAAAACAAAAGCTACTCTATATAAGCCTCACATTGAACAAAGTTACTTTAAAATGTTAAGAGTTTAAGAGTCTATTGGTAAAAATGCTTGTTACTTAAGCCTGAAGACATGAGTCTACCCTCTGGACCCTGTCTAGATAGATGACTACAGTAGCATGCATTGGCAATCCCAGTGCTCTTGCTTGAAGATGAGAGGCAAAGGCAGGCAGCTCATCAAGAACCTACAGGCTAGCTAGCCTGGAGTCCACAGCACTGCGGGAACAAGAGAGCCTGTCTCAGAACACTGAGGAACACAGAACAATAGAATCAAGTCCATTATGTTGTCTTCTGACTTCTACACAAACACCTCCACAGACATGATATACATTACATACAGAGACACAGACCCAAATACACACACACACACACACACACACACACAGAGAGACAGAGAGACAGAGAGAGAGACAGAGACAGAGTTTGAATACTTATATTCCATAAAACCAGATAGAACAAAATTGAGATATTTATCCATCAAGGTTGAATATTATTAAAACTTACTAAATAACACAAAAAGCACAAATTATCCTAATAAAAGGAGATTCATAGTAGTGACATAATGTTTACAAAGATCTTTGTAACAGATGACATGACAATAAGGTTATGAAGCAGAAAAAAACACATGATCAAAAATAACTGAGTAGACACATGGATATTCTGAAGTTTGTTTCTTTAATGTGCCCCAAACAGATCAAGTAAATAAAAGCAAGTGTAGAGAAAAACCTTTGTGAGCTTTGGTAAGTCAGATGCACACATATTTTACATTGTACCTTAACAGACACTTCACCTTTTACTTCTCTGGCCCACATTTTATGGGCCAAAATGGATGGAATATACAAGCTATAAAATAATCTTCAACAAATTCTAAATAAATAATACTTTTAAATCAGATTCATTGAAGGATTCATTCCCCTGGATTAAGGAATGCTTTTCTAGTCAAACTTCTTTCCTTAAAAACACAAACATTGGCCTTACAGACTTTTACATGACCTAAGGAAGAAGAGTTAAAAAGCACATAGGGATCTGTGGGAAAATATTTGATATTTAGTTCACATACTAACCTTTTTAGATAGTGAACAAGCAGTGATTATCTCAAAACCCCTCTGAAGAGAGGCAAGGTCAGAAATTAGATGATTTTTACTTGTATTCTCACTGCCCACTCTGGCCTCCTAGCCCAGACTACAAGGTCTCAGTCCACCCTACACACTCTATATTTTTCAGGGTTGATTTGTAGATAGGCAATTTTAACCGGGTTAGCTGCTTCACAGTGAAAGCCAGGGAGGCAGGAGGAAGATTCCATTGTGAAAGTCAATTGTTTAGACCGGCCAGTGAAACACCAAGTTTGCTTTCTCAGAACAGCAATCGGGACTCCTCACTTTTGGTCCCTTACATATTGCAGTGACCTTCCCCATGTCACAACAACTTTGCAGATGCTAGTTCCAATAGGACACAGGCATGCCTTTGTCCCTGATGCAGGGTGAATCTCACTTCTGCACCTGCCTGCTACTGAGCCACCTGCTGCTCTTTGTCTCCCTTTATGATCTCTCCTTAATTTATATGGTGCCCAATCCTAGGCAGACACAACCTAGAAATGAAACTATTGATCTGCTTTGTTAACAAGAAAATTGTTGAAGGCAGAAAATTACAAAATATCTTAGAATATGGGGGTGGGTAAAGTATGTAACACACAAAATAGATATATGTTTGTCTCGATCTTGGAGAATTAGGTGTAAATTGTGCTCAATTTTTAAACACATTTTTCCTTCCAAATCCTGAGTTATGTAATTTTAAATGTGTCCTTTGCTAATTTTTTTTTATTAAAATGTACCCACTCTCCACAATTTCTATATTTACTTAAGTCTGTTCCTGAAATTCTTTTAATTTTAAGCAGAAAATCACAGAGATTTAAGACACACCCAAGACAAAGTTGAACAAAATATATTATTAGGGTCAAATTGGTAGAATTTAAGTCCAAATCTAGTACTTTATTTTTGGGACAATTGACTAAATATAAAATAAAGCATGCTACCATCTTACTGTTTTGAATCTTACTCTTTTGATTGTTAGACAGTTGATACATTTTAGAAAAATTATCTATTTATTTTAGAATATTTGGGACATTTTCAAGGGCAGCCATTATGGAAGTCTATAAAAGCAAATTAAAATGATAAACTATATTCTAGTTTCCTATACAATGCTTTTCTTCCTTTCATTTTACTATCCCAAACATTCTGTTACTGTGTTTTTATTATGCATTCACAGAATATACCCACAAAGACTTTATGTAAAACATAGCGAATACTTTTTAAAATATTCTTATGATTCTTATTTTATGTGTATGAATATATTGACTGAATGCTTGTAAGTACACACATGTTGTGCAATGCCCATGGAGGTCAGAAGATGGCATTGCATCAAATCCTGTGGAACTAGAGTTAAGAATGGTTGTTAGCCACCATTTGGGTGCTGGGAATTGAACCCGGGTCCTCTGCAAAAGCAATCAGTACTCTTAACTGCTGAGCCATCCCTCCTGTTTGCCACGGAATACTTTTGAACCCTGTGGTTTAAAAATCCCCCAACTGCCAGGCGTGGTGGTACACGGCTCTATTTTAGTACTCAGGGAGGCAGAGGCAGGGAGATCTCTGTGAGTTCAAGGCCAGCCTGGTTTACAGAGTGAATTCCAGGGCAGCTGGGGCTACAGGGAGACCCTATCTCAAAAAGACCCCCTCAAAAATCTCCCAACCATTTTATTTGCTCATATTTATAGAATTTACCCCTGGATTTCAGTAATACATTTATATAATGTTTTCCATTTTTATAAGTACTAGCTTAACCCAGACTCTGTTGGAGAACTTGGAGGACCATGCATTCAGATACTAACTATGGTAAGTGAGTTAGAGGCTTGGAGAAACAAGGCGAAGTTAATGAGAGGGTAAGTCAAATCCAGCAAAGCTGACGCCAAAATTCCTATATTGGAACTCGAGTTATGTAATTTAGTTGTCAACAGTAGTCAATTAATGTGACTGCCAAATCCATATTTATTTTGTTCACATACCAGTCAGTGTTTATAAACTACCAAATAAATAATTCACATCACATCTTATCTAATATCATACCTATTCATGAAAGCAACTCTTTAAAATTCAAATAATTAGGTCATTCTTCCACCCAAGTTCTTTAAAATACTGCATTTCAGAACAAAAGTCCAAATCCTGAGAATAATCTCTGGTTTTCAATGTCATAAAACTCCTCACCTCAAGTATTCCTTGACTTCCTCCCTTGCTTTAGTAGATGTGCCCAAAACAAGCCAGGTGCATGGCTGTCTCATGGCCTTTGCACATCTTGATCCTTCCATCAAGAATGTTCTTTCCCAGAACTGCAACACTAACTAAAACCAACTTGGTGAGGAAAGGTTTGTTTGGCTTATACATCCTGACCACAGTCTATCATTGAACCTGGTGATAAGAAGTGAAGTACAGACCATGGAGAAATGCTGTTTACTGGCTTGTTCCTCTGGCCTGTGTCCAGACTACTTCCTTTTTTTATTGTTATTAAACTTTTTCCATAAGTCAAGCATCATTTCTCAATCGAATCTAGAGTTGCTTCCCTTTCTGATAAAACCCAAGACTACCTGCTTAGGAGTGGCAGCACCCACAGTGACCTAAGCTTGCCTTTATCACTCAACAGTCAAGAAATTGCATTACAGAGATGCCCACAGGCAACAATAGAGGTAATTTGCAACTGAGGTTCTTTTTTTTCTAGGTGTGTTAGGGTGACAACTAAAGCTATCCAGTACACCCCATATACATCACATGATTTTTGCTTTTTTCACTATTATCCTCCTTCACTATTATAGGATGAAAGTCCTAGGAGGGGAGATATGTACCAATGTTGTGCACTGGTATGAAAGATGATCCTAATGTATAATAACAACTCAATGCATTTGCAATAAAGAATAAAATGTAAGTTTTAGCCGGGCATGGTGGTGCATGCCTAGCACTAGGGAGGCAGAGGCAGGTGGATCTTTGTGAGTTCAAGGCCAGCCTGGTCTACATAGTGAGTTCCAGGATATCCGGGGCCATAGGGAGACCCTGTCTTGAAAAAGACCAAAATAATTAATTAATTAACTAATTAATTAATTAAAAAATGTAAATTTTAGATTTGTATTTCTAGCCTAATGGTAGGTTAATAATCCTGACAGTCCTCTCAATATATCGTACAAACTACATTGAGTTTTTTCATTTCACCATAACTAAAATTACTATCATCATAAAACCAACAAAAGCAAAGGTTCATGAGGATGTGGGAAAAGAGGACATCATTATCACTGTTGGTAGCAATGTCTACTGACAGAGCCTCTGTGGAAACAACTATAATATTTCTCAAAAAATATTAAAGTAGAGGTCCCATATGGCCTGGATACACAATTCTTAGGTATATACCTGAAGGTTTGACTCTTGTGAATCCAAGTTTATTAGAGTACAATAAGTAAGTTATGGAATCAGCCTAGTTGTCCTTTGACAGACAAATGCCAAAAGGAAGTGTAGTATATACATAACAGAATTTTATATGCCATGAAAAAGCATGAAAATGTCTCTTCAGGAAAATGCCTGTAATTGTACATGAGAAAGTTCAGCAAAATAAGTCAGGCTCAGAAGTACAAATGTGACATTGCCCTCATAACTAAGACATAAGTATAAAGGAGACACTATCTGGGGAAGGGAGGAGGAAGCCAATGTCATGAGATAGGGGAGTCAGAGAGGTAATAAGGATAACGATGACCAATTCATGATGCACATACATGAAAATGTCATACTGAAACAATGACTATACATTAATGAAAGGGGTAGAAATATTAAATGTAATATAGCAAAAATCATCTTAAATATGTCTTCTTAAAATATTGGATGTCCTTTAAATTTGGACTCTGTTTTCTCTTATGATATCTATATTCATGTGAGACACAGAAAAAAGGAAAGTTTATGGTTTAAAGCAACATATTTGTGTGTCAGTGTTGACAAAGAGTGGAGTGTCAGTTTTTTTCAACATGACAGAAACCTAGACATTCCTGGGAAGAGGAAATCCCAGCAGAGGTATTGCTTCCATCAGAGTGGCCTGTGGGATTTTCTTAATTACTAACTGATGTAAAAGGATTCAGTCCACTGTGGGCAGTACCATCCCTGAGCAGGTGGGCCTGGGCTATATAGGAAAAGTAGTTGGACATAAAGCTGAAAAGCAGCAGTGTTCCTCCCTAGTTACTGCTTCAGTTCCCGGCTTGCCTTCCCTTTACAGTAACTATAAAGTATAAGATGAAATAAACTCTCCTCCCCAAGCTGTTTATGGCTAGAGTCTCTTATCATAGCAACAAAATCAAACTTGAACTCTACATGAAATGTACAATTTTCCAGAGCAATATAATTCACTTTAATAAGAAACATATATGGGAAACCAAATAGATAAGTGTAGCTCGGGTTAAATCAGCACCGAGCCATTATTGTTAACCTCAGCTTCAGTCTCTTGGTTTTCCAGCTCTTCCTCAAGCCACTACACTCTCTATCTATTTAAGCTTATTTGCTGAAGGAGATCATGTAACTTAGTCTTCATTTCTGAGAAAACAATGGCTCTTCCCATTTATTCTATAATTTCAAGCAATTCTTTCCATTTCTCTCTGTATTTTGTGACTATTGAATTTTCAACTTCAAATTTATGACTCAGCATGACTTTAAGAAATCCAAATCGTTATTTAAGGTTTATGTAATTTAATTTGGCATGCTATCTTAAAAGTTCCTACTTTACAGTGTTTTTTCAGGGAATTGGGGAAGAGGATACAAAAAAGTGTTCTATTGAATATAGTGTATTAAATATTTTCTCTCATATTTATAATGATAATCTATATGGATTCATTTAATTTCTTGTTTTCATTTTCACAGATTTAGAATAGTTAGGATTTCTCTTTTATTATTTATATTTTATTCAATTTTGTGTATTTCAATCGGTCTTAATCACTTTTATACCCCTTCTCCATTGGCACCCCCAGCACCGTCCAGGAGTTCATACGTTTTCTCATTTGTGTTTAGGGCCCACTGTGCCAAACTAATCTCCCCGGCCATTCCCCAGTGTCAGTTCATCCTCTGAGCTCTAGTCAGTCTATCTGGAGTCCTTCACTTAATGAAGGCCCATTCTTCCTTACCCAAGCATAATCAGCTGTCGATATTTCTTCAGCTAAGATTGTGTTCTGATATCCATTTCTGCAGTTCCATGCTGGATTTTTATTTGTTTAAGCTTGCATGGGTCTTGTGAATGCTGAACCAGTGTTGTGAGGTCATATGAACAGGGTCCCAGGAGCTTGGATTCATTTCCATATGGTCTTGCACCACCTCCCTGACTCTTACATTCTTTTTTCTTCTCATTAGGATTTCATTTGTGTATAATGGAGTTCATACTCTTGGGTTTGTCTATTGGTGTCTTTCTTGTTTTTTTGAGATAGTGTCTTGCTATGTAGATATGTGGCTCACTGTGTCTTCAAACTCCCAATCTTTCTAACTCCATCCTGTTTACTGTATTTTAGGTGTGTTACACCATGTCTGGCTAAATTCATGCTTTTTGATGAATGGGATTTCCTTTGAGGGACTGTTTGTTTTCTGAGGTTTCTCTGTCTTATTCTTTCATACTGTTCATCTTATTATCATAAGGCGGCTTACACCCAGTTAATATAGTTTTCGTCTTAAGCTACAACTTTGGTAATTTCCACCTTAAATGGAATGTTCTTAAAAATCTCATTACTGTTGTTCATGCTGCAGTTTACTTCTCAGAATTTTGTTATTTATGGCAAGTTTCTGGCAGGTGCCTTAGGTCACCATCCACCTCATACTAGCTGTCATTGTCTCTTTCCTGTAGCATTGCGTGGCCTGACCTCTCTTTAGTGATATGAAGATGTCCATGATACTTTGCTGGAATTTGGAGTTTTAATTTTTAAAGATTAAAGCATGAGCACTCAAAGTCTTAAAATGTGTTAAAAGATTTTTTGTGTGTGTTTTATTGTTCTTTCCATTTTTTTCCCTAGGAAATTTAAAGACATGTGGAGAGGAGACGAGTACCTTCCATTTTCTTTAGCTATTGAGAACTCCTTGGGATTAAACTCTAAAAGCAAGTAAAGGGGCTGCTTTTTGCTCAGGTACACAGGCCAAGGCACGATTCACAGCCTTCAAAGTTACACTGAGAATAAACCACACAGAGGGGATTCAATGTTCATGAGAAGCAGAGGAACTATGTTTCATGAAGGAATAACTCTCTGACCAGCAAATGATTCAGGACTAACCTCAACTTAAATGAGAACACAAACAATGTGGTTAATGAAATATGGTTCTAGCTCTACACTTTAAAATACAGGAGGGGGCGGGGCCAGGGCAGGTACAGGACTGTGGATGACTCTTCCTTTCTGATACATTTATTTTTCAGAACATGTATGAAAACCACTTAGATGTTCTTGGCTCAATAATAAGTAAAATTGCTTATTTTTACTTCTTTATGTCTAATTACCTCCATTTCTATCTCCTTGGTATTAATGCACTTTGTCTTAAAATACGGAGAAAGCAGTGGCAACCCATTTGACATAGAAATCACATTAATTTTTATAAAGATATTTTGTTACAGATAAATTTATACCTAGTTTTTCTATGGATAACTACTAAAATATTTGTAAAATATTTATTTTCTAAATTAAATTAAAAGTTCTACAAGGCATGATTTTGGACAATCATATTCCTTCCAAATGTAGATGACAGTGGTTTGCTGATAACTGAAATTTGACCCAATGTTCATCTGTAGAAACATAAATAGAGAATAAAAATCTGGAAAATTACAGGACTATCTATTTGTATATTTCTATAGTAATCCTCTGTTTAGATAGTCATGATAAAACACTGATACTTTGTCCTAAATTAAAATAAGTCTACTGTGTTAAAAAAACAATAAAATATTATTAAATTCCTATGAAGTGGTATTTAGGGGTTGCATTTGTGAAAATTAGAAAAATGTATGAAAAATTTCAGCCAATATAAAATGCCTTAAGAATGAATAAATATGAATTATTTTTCTAACATTTGGAACTGTAAAACACAATTCCTTCAACAATGTCTAGGCTTTATGACCTCAGAGCAAAAGACTGAGAAAATAGTAAGGAAATTGAAATAAAGAACACGGCCATTTTGTTGTTGGTTTCTTTTTTGAGACAGCCTCTCCCTATAGTTCCAGCCAGCCTGGGACTCACTACTTAGAGCAGGCTGGCCTAGGTCTCACAGACATTGGCCTAGTGTTGGAATTTAAGGCTTGTGCCCTCATGCCTTGCCAAGTTGAATGCTATTAAGGCCAAATGAATTCTGGGTCCAAGGTGCTGTGGGCAGTTCTTGTTTTTAATTCCTTCTTGGGTTTTCATGACAAAAGAAAACTTTTCTCTTTTTCTCCATTTGTCTGACAAATTCAGCTCTAGGGGAAAAACTACTATGATAAATAAATATGTCTACATGAAGAAATTAGGTGGAAGTCTTTATAAACTGTTCAAAACTGTGTACATCAACAATTCTATCACTATACCTTATATTGAAATATACAGTGAAGGGTAAGTGATAATTCATTAATAATCAATTTACCTGTAATACCTAATGATAAAAACAAATGAAATAGAGTACATCAAAACTTATATCAACACAGAACCAATTTAAAGTAGTGCGGTTAATTTTGCTGTATACTGATGTTGAAAGACTGGACATCTGGTTGCTCTAATTCAGGCTCCCATAAGCAATACATATTGTATGAAAGACATTTTTTCTTACTTTTATTTATCAACAAAATTTAGAATCCTTTTCCTCCTGCTTCATTTTGCTTCCTATTTGTGAAAAATGTTCTTTTAATAGTCTCATTTTTCTACTGAGTTGTATGTTTTTACTTATTAATTTGTGCCTTTCAAGTCAAGAGAAATCATATGTCATATACTTGGACATGGACATATTTTCCCAGTTTCTCATTCTTTAAGGCATTGTTTAGAGATTTGTTCTTGTGCCATTTGAATGTTTTTAATTTTTAAGAAGTCAGAGTTGTCATTCTTTGTAACTTTACAACCTATTTATGATATATATCTTTATTCGAGGATGATAACTAAATCCAGCTCTGCTTCTCTTTTGATTTTTCCCCACTGATTCATTTCAAATTTATATATTTGAAAAACATTGTTCCTAGACAGCGAATAGGTGATCTAACTGGGTTGGCTTCATTTTGATTCTCTAAATGGTTGGTCAGTTCTCCTAAAATCATTTACTTTTTGGGCTGGAGAGACGGCCTACCAGTTAAGAGCAACGACTGCTCTTGCAGAGGACCCAGGTTTGATCCCCAGCACCCACATGGCGGCTAAGAACCATCTGTAACTCCAATTCCAGGAGAACTCCAGTTCCAGGGGAACCTGACACCCTCTTCTGACCTCTGCGGCATTGCACGACATGGGTGCACAAATCTACATGCAGACAGTACATTCATACACATAAAGAATAAATAAAAATAAATCATTAAAAATAAAACATTTACTTTAAGGGCCATTTGACTTACCAAGTCATTTGTATTTCACTATTAATGAACAGCTCGATATAGATCGACATTTGTTCTGTTTCTAAATTCTGTATTTTGTTTTATACTTGGGGTATTTTTTCCTAGTAGTAAATGACTTAATTATTAAAGCTCCATTGTTTACCAGATTTTTTTACTGATAGCTTAGTACACATTATCTTCTCTCTCTCTCTCTCTCTCTCTCTCTCTCTCTCTCTCTCTCTTTCTCTCTTTCTCTCTCTGGTGCTTTTAAGACCCTATAGCTACAGCTGGCCTGGAACCCACTATATAGACCAGGCTGACATGAGCATCATGTGAACATACAGCCTTCTGATCTCGAGTCAGAGGCACCAATATTATGCCACAATGCTGGAAGTCTCCTTGTCTTCTCTAATATGATATCATCCAGATTGGCACAGATAAACATCTCAGAATTTATTTCCATTAGGACTCAAGTCAGTTCCTACAAATAAATCCCTTTAACACAGAGTTTGATAGTAAAAGAGAGGCTGTAAGCATTCTAACTTGCCTTATAAAAGGCCAGTTTGGCCATATAACTCCCCAAACAAAAGTCAACCCCAAGGCTGCTGTTCATGAATGAGTGCAGAATAGAAACCTGAAGATGGGCACACACAGGTTAAGTAGGGCCATTGGTTATCATCGGAGCCTTCCAGGCTCCAATCAGGGAGCTCCAGTGTTGTTGTTATTTCAGGGACTGTCTACTTGATTTTGGTACAAGTTTTCAACACAATATAATGCTGGAGAGGTTGTGGGGAAAGGGGAACACTCATCCACTGCTGGTGGGAATGTAAACTTGTACAACCATTGTGGAAAGTGTGGAGAACCCTTAAAAGACTCAAAATGACCCTTCTCCCTGACTTAGCCACACCACTCATGGGTATATATCCATAAGACTCATCCTACTGCAGAGATACATCCACATCCATGTTTATTGCAGCTCTCTTCACAATAGCCAAGAGCTGGAAACAACCCAAATGCCCCTCAACCAATGAGTGGATATAGAAAATGTGGTACATCTACACAATGGAATTATATGCAGCAGTAAAGAAAGATGGCATCATGAGCTTTGCAGGTAAATGTATGGAATTAGAAGATATTATGCTAGGTGAAGTAAGAGTGAGTCTTAGAAAAGCAAAAGATGAACAGTATCCCTCATTTGTGGATGCTAGCACCAAGTATCTAGTTGTAAGTCAAACTGAGCAATGTTAATGTAGTAGTCCTCTTTATCTGAAAGCAACTGTGCTCTTATAATGTGAATCCCTTAACAAGCTCTAGAATTAACCTACTACTGACTTTCAGACTTTGTAATATTGGTATATGTGTGGAGGGTATTTATGCATATTTTAGAGTAATGTAAAATTAAAAGGGAAAAATGTGAATCCTGAAATATGATTTGGAAATAAGATACAGTTTATTTTCAGATGACATAATTTTAGTATAGGTGTGATATATATGATTAAATATATTTAATATATATTAAATTAATTTATAATATACAGTTTATAATTATAATATAATATATAAAATATATTAAATTCATATATTAAATTAATATATATTAAATATTTATATATATAAATTTAATATATGAATATATATATTTATTTGGAGGGAATGACAACAAAAGATCTGGGACAAAGAACCAACTTAAACAATAAAGTTCTCTCCAGAACAATAATCCTCTGCTTTTGAAAAACTTTAAAAAGACTCAGAAAAAGATACAGGATATGTATGGCAGAATGCATGAACTCCAGTGGGGTGGGGGGCATGGAAAGGGAAATGAGTCTAAATTGGATGGAGAAATAATGTATGAAATGCACAAAAGTTCAATGAAAATATATAAAAAAGAGAACAAGTAATCTCTCATGATAAGGAGCACTCTCTATACTGTTTTAAAAATTCCCAAATAGTCCCATCTTTGGCAAGTATGAAGAAAATTCTCCTGTAATACTTCTTTATTTTTTTGCTGAACAATACATGACTGACAAACTATATGTGATAATGTTTCTGTGTTGCAAAAATACTAGTTTATTTCATTTACTATGTTTTTAGGCATTTACTGTTTAAGTCAAGCTTAGGCACAAGTTATTAAAGGGAATTCTATTCCAGAAGCATACAAATAACATACATTAAAAACAGTTTTTACTTTTGTTTAAATTTATAAACCTGAGTTATTTTGTTGATGTAAGAGAGCAATAACTCATTTTTTGGACCATGGAAACTTTGGAAAATGTAACACAGTTATTTTTTACATGTATAAAAGGACCCATACTTGTTCAGAGAAAAAAAAAATGAGTTACTGCTGCTTTTGACTCTCTCCTTGGTAACAGCATTGACCCTGCTGAAACAGCTGAGAGCAAGGCAGTGTAGCCAGTAGACAGAGGCAGAGACTTTACTTCAAAGCAAAAAATGCCTCTCTGTGTGTGTGTGTGTGTGTGTGTGTGTGTGTGTGTGTGTGTGTGTTCTATTTTTGGACTCATCTGCTTGTACATGATTTCCTAATGTAACTTTTTTCTTTTTTTATATATTTATATATTATTATTTTTTAACATTTTATTGAAGTTATGTGAATTTCACACATCATTTCTCAGTCCAATCTAGACTCATCTTGTCTTCCATGGCCTCACCCTGCCCGAGTTCATTCACAACCTGCAATCCCTGCCTTGTATCTTTTCTGATTCTTTTCAAAGTTTTATCAAACCAGAGGATTGTTGTCCTTGGGGGGAACTTTACTGTTTCAGTCTGTTCCCTATGCCTGTACCTCTGTTGTTGTTCCCTCTAATCTGTACCACTTCAGCATATCATTTATATATATGTATATATATATATACACATATATATATATCACCTATACTAAAATTATGTCATCCATACACAGTAATTTCCATATCATATTTCAAGATTCACATTTTTTCCTTTTTAAATTTATATTACTTTAAAATTTGCCAATATTGGGCTGGAGAGGATGGCCTAGCGATTAAGAGCACCGACTGCTCTTACAGAGGACCCGGGTTGATCCCAGCACCCACATGGTGGCTGAAAAAACCACTGAACTCCAATCCAGAGAACTCCAGTTCCAGGGGAAACCAACGCCCTTCTTCTGACCTCTGCGGCATTGCACGACACGGGTGCACAAACCTGCATGCAGACAGTACATTCATACGCACACAAAAATAAATAAAATAATATTAATATAAATATAATATATATATATATATATATAATATATATATAAATTTGCCAATATATCCTCCACCCATATACCAATATACAAAGTCTAAAAATAAGTGGTGGGTTAGTTTAATTCTAGAGCTTATTAAGGGATTGTATTATCAGAACACAATTGCTTTCAGCTAAAGGGGTATATAAATTGATGTTGCTCATTTTGCCTTACAATTCAGTGCTTGGTGCTAGCATTCACAAATGAAGGATACCATGTGTCTTTTGATTTTCTAGGACCGTGTCACTTTACTTAGCATAATATCTTCTAATTCCATCCATTTACCTGCAAAGTTCATGATGCCATCTTTCTTTACTGCTGCATATAATTCTATTGTGTAGATGTGCCACATTTTCTCTATCCACTCATTGGTTGAGAGGCATTTGGGTTGCTTCCAATCTTCACTAGTGCTGCAGTTAACATGGCTGTGCATGCATCTCTGTAGTACGATGAGTCTGTGGGTATATACCCAAGAGTGAAATGGCTGGGTCAGGTGGTAAGCTCATCTTGAGTCTCTTCAGAGTTCTCCATACTGCTTTCCATAGTAGTTGTATCAGTTTACATTCCAACCAGCAGTGGATGAGTGTTCCCTTTTCCCCACAACCTCTCCAGCATTTGGTATCATTTGTTTTCTTGATCCTATCTAGTCTTATCAAAGTGAGATGATATCTTAAAGTTGTTTTAATTTGCATGTCATTAATTATTAGTGATGTTGAACATTATTTAAGATGTTTCACAGCCATCTTTATCTCATTTGTGAAGTCTCTGTTCAGCTCTTTACTACATCTTTTGAATGAGTCATTTGTTTTTTTTTTTTTACTTCTTTGCTTTCTGAGTTTATATATTCTGGAAGTTAGTGCTCTGTCAGATGTATCACTGGTGAAGGATTCCTCCCACTCTGTGGGTTTTCTCTTCACTTCACTGATTGTTTCTTTTGCTGTACAGAAGCTTTTGAGTTTAATGAGGCCCCACTTGTCAATTGTCAACCTCACTTCCTGTGCAGCAGCTGTATGATTTAGGAAGTCTTCTCCTACACCTATGTCTCCTAGGTTGCTGCCAACTTATCTTCTGTCATCTTCAGAGATTCGGGTCTCACGTTTACATCTTTGATCCATTTGGAGTTGGAGAAAATCCTGACCAGTGTCCCATATGACATAAGTTTAACATCCAGAATATTTAAAGAACTCAAAAAACAAACTATAAAGAAAATAAATAATACACGAATGATCCAATTAAAAGATGGGCTATGGATCTGAATAGAGAGTTTTTCAAAGAAGACATAAAGATGACTAAGAAACTCCTTAGCAAGTGTTCTACATCCTTAGTAATTAGGGAAATGAAAATTAAAACCAGTTGAAGATTTTATCTTACCCCAGTAAGACTGGTTAAGAACAAGGGAACAAATGAGGCTAAATGCTAGAAAGGATGTGGAGAAAGGGGAACACTCTGTAATTGCTGTTGAGATTACAAACTTGTGCAATTCCTATGGAAATCAGTATGGAGAATTCTTTTAAAGATTAAAAATGATCCTACCATATAACCCAGTTATTGGCACATACCCAAGATGCATCCTACTGAAGAAAGAGCTAGATTCTTATTTACTTTCTTGATCAAACTCTAACACACACCAGGGATCCAGAAAAATCCTAGAAAACAGATTCCCAAGTAAAGGTAATATGAACTAGATTAAATGACTGCATAGATTTAAAGGTAATGGTGATCTTATTACCAGTATCTGTGAAGGTGGCTTTATTTGGGAAAGTGTCTTTGTAGGCATAATCAAGCTAAAATGTGGTCCTACAAAATTAGATTTTTTTAAACTACTTTAGCTGGTATCCTTCCAAGGAGGGGAGACAAAACAGAGATACTGGCACAGAAGAAAAGTGAGCATATAGTGATGTGTGAATAAGATAGACTTATGCTTAGAAAATACAATGCACACTTAGGATGCAAGAAGTTGAAAGATGCTGATCTCCTATCACTAGGTGGAGCCTGGAAAACCCAGCACTTTACTTTCAGATCTACAGCCTCCAGAAGAGTGAGAGGATAAGTTTCTCTTGCTTTAAGTCATCTAGCCTCTGGGACTTTGTTACTCCAGCCACAGAAGGTTAATGCATGGTGGGTCCTTATTTTCTTTCAAGTCTCTTCTGCTGCTCCCTTCAATGCATCCTGGTCTATACAGCTGGGGCTCAGTTGACCCTATGAGGATAAATGCATGACTTGGTCATAAAATATTTAATACAATAATAGTAAGTTTTTGTTCATATAGGTTGAAAGAAAATGAGAGAGTAGACTTCAGAGAGCTGAGGTAGGAATTGCTATCAGTCATGCTGTAATTTGTTAATATACTTAGTAAAGATCTGAAATTGTGTATGCTAATTAAAACCGTAGAGAGTGGAGTTGCTTAACACGTTTCCTTTTTAAAATATTTTTATTGATTTTTTTGTGGATTTTTTTTGGTCTTTTTGAGACAGGGTCTCCTTGTGTGGATTTTATACAATGCATCTTAATTCTGTTTAGCCCCTCTTCCATGTCTGCACCCCACCATATCCCACACACAGGACTTCATGCATTTTGTCATATATGATAAGGCCTACTGAGTCAAGGTTGTCCCTCAGTGTGAGTTATTCCACTGGTGCCTGTTCAGCCTATCTAGTGTCACTCCTTTAAAGAAGACCAACTCTCCCTCACCTAGCAGTGATGATCAGCTGCCAAGAGTCCCTTGCCAAACTTGTGGCCTCCTGTCCATTTCCTCATTTCTATGCTGTTTCTTGTCTGAGTCTGCGTGTGTTTGTACATGCTGTCACCATTGCTGTATGTTCATATGAGCAAGGTCCCAGGTTCCATATGGTCATGCACCTCCTCCCCTGGCTCTTACAAGCTTAACACATTTCTTAGCTGCTTTCCAAAAACTACTTTAAGTTTTGAATCATTTCTGAATACAATATTATATAAAGATGACCGATATTACATAGAGATTACATAAACATGACAAAACTTCAATTCACCGTGAAGTAAACAGTGGAACTGCTGATCAAGAAATATCCACCATAACTTGCCATTACATGCTGGAATTATTTAGGAGAGAGAATAGATAGCTCCTGTGCTATGCCTCGATGCTTATGCTACCAGGACATTGGAAGGCCTGTTTTTTTGAGGACAGAAACTCAATCACTTTGTTTTAGATTTACCAGGAAACTCCCAATAGCAGTCAAGTCAGCATTAGACATATGCATAGGAATAACATGTTAATGTGTTGGGCTGGAGAGAGAGCCTAGTGGTTAAGAGCACCAACTGCTCTTGCAGAGGACCCCGGGTTTGATCCCCAGCACCCACATGGCAACTAAGAACCATCTGTAACTCCAATTCCAGGAGAATTCCAGTTCCGGGGGAATCCAAGAACCTCTTCTGACCTCCACGGCATTGCACGACACGGGTGCACAAACTTACATGCAGACAGTACATTCACACACATACAAAAATAAATAAAAATTTAAAAAACATGTTAATGTGTTAAATTACAAAAATATACTTTGGGGAGTCAGGCATTTGGCGTACACCTTTATCCCCAGCACTCAAGGAGGGGGCAGAGGTAAGCAGATATTTGTGAGATCAAGGCCAGCCTGGTCTATATAGTGAATTCCAGACTAACTAAGGTACAGGGAAACCCTGTCTCCAAACAAAACAAAACAAAACAAAACAAACAAAACACATACAAAACAACCAAGTAAACAAACAAAATATAGTTAGTTATAGGAACATGTATTATGCTGTTTTAGTGGGACCATTATGTCTCATTTCCAGAACTTTTGTTTCTGCTCCTGTATATTTACTTGTGGGTCCTAAATTGAGGTTTGTGGTCAGCTAATGTTCCTCTAGGTAAATTTTAATGAACTCATCAAAAATTTAAAATGTAAAACATGTTATTCTGTAAATTACCCACAATAAATTATGTTGATTTAACTACATATTTTCTAAATGACTGTAACCCAAATGCAATTTTGGGAAATATCTTAGTATCTCTAGACATATAATTCATATAATCCTAGTATATATTATAAAATGGTGTTATAACTAATTAAGCCATAAATCACTGTCAATATAGAATAATATCTTTAAAATTTGTAGTGCTTTACAATTTATATTTTGCATTATCATTTTATCGTGGGAATATGGAGAAATGTACTCCCTTGTGCTTACATTTGCCCTGCTCCTGTAAGCCAGAGCTTCTCAGGAGTCTTTCATGCATGTGGTTCATCAGTTCTGACTGAACTTAACACTATTTTTAGGATCCTCTGTTTTCTTCAACAAAACTTCTGATTCCCTCCTTATTAAGAAGAGATGGGGCGAAGGAAATGAAGACACAGTGACCAGAGAAGCCAGTGTTCTGTGTTTTCTCTTGGCGTCCTGTGCTTGTTCTTGAACATTCTGAAAAGAGTGGAGCAGGAGGGTTTTGTACCTGTGCCCTACCATGGGGGCTGACTATCAAAGCGAATATACTATGGGGGTGCTTTTCTAAAGTGATTGCTAGAAAACCTCTGTGATCTAAGGCTTCCATGTTGCATTCAAAGTGGGTGTGGTGATTGAACTAAATCTCTAGCTACAAATGTGTCCCCACTGTTCCAACCTGGTGAATTAGATATCATCCTCAAATAATAATTTAGATAATTTTATTTAGTTTTAAATTACTGTTTCGGTCAAAATACCATTTGTATAACTATACTTTTAGTTTGGAAAAATAATGTAAAGTTTTAGACTATAACCATTAAATTAGTTAACTCACTTAATAGTATAAGAAAAGTGACACATTTTCTTAAAATGAATTTTAGTCTACCAAAAAACCTACATCTTTTTTTTTTCTTCGTAAATCTTTTTGGATATTTTCATATACTATGATTTGATGGCATTTTTAGCTCTTCCCCATCCACATGTCCCCTTACCATCCCTCCCTAATTTAATTTTTCTATGGGTGTCCTATTCAGTAATAACCCCTCTGCAGTCCTTGTTCTCTGCACATTGGGCAGCTGTGGGTTTCTGTGTTAATCTCCATCTGCTGCATAAGGAGGATTCTCTGGTGAGTGTTGAGAGATGCCTTGATCTATGGGGATAACACATAGGTGTTGGGAGACCATTTAAAACTTTAAATATGTTGTAGAAAATTGATATTAGGTTCTCTCCTATGCTCTGTGACCTGTCTAGCCTCAGGTTTCTAAGCTTAATATCACTTTTAGATATGGACTTCAACCTATTAATTCAACCTTAAACCCAATTAGACAGTCGTTAATTGCTCTCGTAATAGGTCACTACTGCACCAGTTGTTACAATTCTCCAAAAATAACTTGGGGAGGAAAAGATATATTTGGCTTACATGTCCCAATCATAGTTCATCCTTGAGCAATGTCAGGAAAGGAACTCCACTGAGGACTGAGGAACCTGGAGGTAGGAACTGAAGCAGAGACCGTGGAGGAATGCTGCTTACTGGCCGCTCCTCTGCGCAGTGCTCAGCTTTCTTTTTTTTTTTTTTAATTTTGTAAAGG
>VZQC01001802.1:132777-159186 GCA_009823505.1 Rhizomys pruinosus | reverse complement strand
ATTTCCATGAATTCTTAATTTAAATATATCACATGAACATCTTGAAATACTCTTTGCTTCCCTATGGAGCTTCACCATCCAGGTCTTCATTGTTCATATTTCTCTAAGTATAACTGCTCCAAGCACCACAACAACAGCTTACTAAGCTCTGCATACTCAATGGCTTTTCCAGCCCTAGTTTAAGAATGATTCCAGTCTTCCCAAAAACAACACAGCAAGGTCTGTCACAGTAATATCCCATTCTATGCTACCAACTTCTATTCTAGTTACTTTGTATTGCTCTGAAAAAACACTATGACAAAAAACAACTTGGGGAGGAAAGGGTTTATTTGATATATGTGTCCTGATCATGACTAAGGCACAGACCATGAGGAAATACTGCTGGTTTGCTCTTCAGGCTTGAGCTTAATTTACATTCTTTTTTTTTTTTTTTTGTAAATTTTTTATTGAATATTTGTGTTTGTCATTTGTGGTAAGGCCTATACTTCAGTCTTCCTTCTTATATAACCCAGGACCACTTGCCCAAGGGTGAAATCACCCACAGTAGGCTGTTTCATATCACCATCAATCAAGAAAATGCTTCAGAGACATGGGCACAGGCCGGTCCAACAGAGGAAAGTCCCCAAATTTCCCAACTGAGGTTTTCACATCCCAGGGGTATCAAGTTGACAATTGAGGCTCTTCAGAGGTAGCACAGAGAGTCTCATGCGGTATTACTCTTGCCTTCAGAGATTTTTTCATTGTGATACAAGAGGCAAACATAAACACATATAAAACATTTATATAATTATGCTAAGTAGGAAACCACATTAAGATATTAAAAAACTGTAGTATGATTAGACATATACTTGTCATAAAATTTAAGATTTTAATAAAGTCTATTATTATCTCTAAGTCATTAAGCAATATTTCCTGTATTTGATGGCATTGTTCTTTGGCCATGCAGAGGGCTTTCCAGAAACATCCACCTTTACTTTTACAAATAAATATATTTTAAAATATTTAAAATAAATAAATTATTATGAGTTGTTTAAAAGTCTGATGTAAATGACAGAGCAATTTATAAACAAATTTAAGGACTGACTGGTACCAGAATACTGAGAATTTTATGTCCTTGACTAAAAGGATTTTATTCTATTTAGTAGGCTAATACCATCAGTTGAGTGATTTAGTAGAAGCAGGATTTCATTAGAACAATTTTGACTATGTATAATTCTGTTAATAAAAAATAATGTGGAGGCAGAAATACATCTGAAATAGCAACAGAAAAAAATCTTTAAAATTATCCTCCTTTATATCAAAAACTAGGAAGACATTAGCAAAAATCACAAATAAATTATTCATAATTCAACCCCAAATTGAGTAATTCTGGAAATTGATCCAAGGCATGCAAAAGTCTCAGCAGTAATAACTCAGAATAAAAGGCTAATTTTGTGGTGTTTTTACTTGTCTTGTTTTTTACTTCCTCCTTTCCAGATCCACTACAACTCTGAAAAGCAATAACCTTATAAATATAGTAGCTGTCAAGCCCAGCTGTCTAGTAGACATTATAGGGGGAGAATGAATTTAGAGTTCCACTAAAGCCTGATCCACAAAAAGCTGTCACTATAGTGTCTGTCTGGAAGCTCCATTAAAAAGTTCCATTCTCATGCTTTATTTGACAGGATTCACAACACACCTTGTGCAAACAGCATAGTCACCTGGAGCTCATCAAAAACAGTAAGAGGAAATTGCTGAGCATCACAGCTGCTTACAGTGGAGACTCCACTGGGTCTAGCAAGAGGNAATTGGGAGATTTTTTTTTCTAAAAATTATGTCATGTTTTCCTTAAGGAATTTTTTTTAGAGTTAACTTTCTTACAATTTCGCCAAACATCATCAATCCTGCCTTGTGTGCTCATACTGGGGCTTTCTCCTCCCATGGTTCCCCCAAATGAAAGTCCAGTAAGCATGTGTCTGTATTGATCCCCCTGTTCTGGCCTCCTCCATGATACAGCTCAAGTAGTCCAACAATGGCAATCTGTACTCTGACGGGGCTGAAATCCCTTTAACTGCTTAGTCCACAAGCTGGGTATCTCAGTAGTCCCTATCTGGCATTGAAGGTTTGGAGGATTCTTGGAGAGACATGAGTCTTCATTCTATCTTGGAAGGTTAAAAAAGCTGTGTTTCATGTCTTTGAATAGTGGCAAAAGCAGTGGCAACCATAGAGTAGATGCACTTTCCAGTAAGAATTGAAGACAGGCCAAACAACAGTGTTCTCTCTTTTTTTCTTTTTGTCTTTTTCTAAGATCTCAAGTTTTATATCTGAAGTAAAATTTCTCTGGTCTTTCTGATTATTTATTTCACAGTTTACTTTTCTTTTGGATGCTTACAGCCACACAGAATTAAACAACCAAGGTTTTTGTTTTTTTGAGTCAGTTGAGATTAGGTCTTCATGGGTCTCGGTGTTTTTTTCTGGGGGGAGGAGGGGGGAGCCCCTGGGTCCTTTGAAATGGAAAAATATGAATCAAGAAATATGATATGGAAATAACATACAGTTTGATTTCAAAAGATACAATTTTAATATAGGTGCAATGTATCAGGCTGCAATGTAACTTAGCCTTTCTGGGTGATTAACAACCATACTTCAATGCCCATACCAGTTTGGCTGAAGGACCTAAGGGATAACTTTGTTCCTTGTCCTCAAGGTAACCAAGTCATAAGGGGAATATTATGGGGGCATATTGAAATGTCCTGCAAATGTGGGTCACAGTTCTCCTGTTAAGTGGAGGTCATGAGATCCACTAATGGAACTTCAGCCAGTGTCCAGTCTATAAAGAGGAAAGTCTGCTCATGCTTCAGAAAAGGAAACCTGGCCTAGCAAGACCTGATTCTGTCCTCAGGTTACTTTCTTATACAACCCAGGATCACTTGCCCAGGGTTGGCACAATACAGTGTGGGTTGAGCCTGCCCACATCACTTAACAAGCAAGAAACACCTCATGGGCATGTCCATAGGCCAATCTAAAGAGAAAATTCCCCAGATGAGCTTTCTTTCACCCAGGTGGTCATTGACAACTGAAGCTCTCTAGCACAATTGGTCTCTTGGCAACTTGAACACAACAAGCATCATATTAAAAACCATAACTTTCCATACCTTGCATCCTCATGATCTATTTTAAATAGTTTTATTTTAAATTTTTTTTATTTTTATTATTTATTTTTATTTTTTTTATTTTTTTTTTTTTTTTGTGTATGTGGTCTGTGTCATGACATGCAATGCCGTGAAGTCAGAAGAGGGTGTAGGATTCCTTGCAACTGGAGTTCTCGTGGAATTGGAGTTACAGACGTTGTCTCAGCCACCATGTTGGGTGCTGGGGGGATCGAACCCGGGTCCTCTGCAAGAGCAGTCAGCGCTCTTAAACCACTAGGCATCTCTCCAAGCCCCGGATCTCATTGTAACATTAGTTCACAATATAAAATACAGTACAACTTTAAAAGTCCTACAGTCCTTGAAAATTCCAATACCTTAAAAATCCAAGTTCTCTTAGAAATCCAAAGTCTCTTAAATTTTGGTTCCTACAAAATGAAAAGCAAGTTAAATATGTTCTTCTGTCAAAAGAGAAGAAATGGGCACACTTAATTAAACCAAATCAGGGGGCTGGAGATAGCCTAGCGGTTAGGCGCGCGCTCTTAGGAGGCGCCGGTTCGATCCCCAGCACCACATGGCGGCTAGAACCTCTGAAACTCCAATCAGGAGAATCCAGTTCCAGGGGAATCCTAACCCTCTTCTGACCTCCGCGGCTTGCACGACCGGGTGCCAAACTTGCATGCAGAAGTACATCAACCATACAGAAATAATAATTTAAAAAAATTAAAAAATAAATAAAACCAAAGTCAGGAGTTTACATCAATGACTGACATCTGGTGCTCAATCAGAACCTTCTGACTTCATAGGACTTGGGCAGCTTTACATTCCCAAGTGTGCCATCAACAGCACAGACAGCTTTTCCTTGGAGGCTCAGACAAGCCCCACTCCACACCTGCTGCTGTATTTGGTAGATGTCCTAGAGAACTAGCCTCACAAACATGCTGGGGTCTCTACTCCCAGGAGGTTGTGGCTTCATCAATGTCCTCTCCTAGCTTCACACATTGCCAAGCTTCAGATGCTCTTTGTAACCACTTAAATGGTGAATCTTTTATGCTGCCAAAATCAGTACCACATGGGAGGCTCTTACACATTACCAAGTCCAGGTTTTAGATTCAGCCATGGCCTCCTCTGGACCACTTCTGTGCTGACCCTGAGCATATAGTTCCCAGAAGATTTCACCTTAATGATGTTAGTTTCTTATTAATCACAGCTGATTTTTCAGCCCCAGCTATCCACCATCATTTGTCCCAGTGAAAAACAAAGATTTCCATGAATTCTTAATTTAAATATATCACATGAACATCTTGAAATACTCTTTTGCTTCCTATGGAGCTTCACATCAGGTCTTCATTGTTCATATTTTCTCTAGTATAACTGCTCCAAGCACCACAACAACGCTTACTAAGCTCTAGCATAAATGGCTTTTCCAGCCCTAGTTTAAGAATGATTCCAGTCTTCCCAAAAACAACACAGCAAGGTCTGTCACAGTAATATCCCATTCTATGCTTACCAACTTCTATTCTAGTTACTTTTGTATTGCTCTGAAAAAACACTATGAACAAAAAACAACTTGGGGAGGAAAGGGTTTATTTGATTATGTGTCCTGATCATGACTAAGGCACAGACCATGAGGAAATACTGCTGGTTTGCTCTTCAGGCTTGAGCTTAATTTACATTCTTTTTTTTTTTTTTTTTGTAAATTTTTATTGAATATTGTGTTTGTCATTTGTGGTAAGGCCTATACTTCAGTCTTCCTTCTATATAACCCAGGACCACTTGCCCAAGGGTGAAATCACCCACAGTAGGCTGTTTCATCATCACCATCAATCAAGAAAATGCTTCAGAGACATGGGCACAGGCCGGTCCAACAGAGGAAAGTCCAAATTTCCCAACTGAGTTTTCACATCCCAGGGGTATCAAGTTGACAATTGAGGCTCTTCAGAGGTAGCACAGAGAGTCTCATGCGGTATTACTCTTGCCTTCAGAGATTTTTTCATTGTGATACAAGAGGCAAACATAAACACATATAAAACATTTATATAATTATGCTAAGTAGGAAACCACATTAAGATATTAAAAAACTGTAGTATGATTAGACATATACTTGTCATAAAATTTAAGATTTTAATAAAGTCTATTATTATCTCTAAGTCATTAAGCAATATTTCCTGTATTTGATGGCATTGTTCTTTGGCCATGCAGAGGGCTTTCCAGAAACATCCACCTTTACTTTTACAATAAATATATTTTAAAATATTTAAATAAATAAATTATTATGAGTTGTTTAAAAGTCTGATGTAAATGACAGAGCAATTTATAAACAAATTTAAGGACTGACTGGTACCAGAATACTGAGAATTTTATGTCCTTGACTAAAAGGATTTTATTCTATTTAGTAGGCTAATACCATCAGTTGAGTGATTTAGTAGAAGCAGGATTTCATTAGAACAATTTTGACTATGTATAATTCTGTTAATAAAAAATAATGTGGAGGCAGAAATACATCTGAAATAGCAACAGAAAAAAATCTTTAAAATTATCCTCCTTTATATCAAAACTAGGAAGACATTTAGCAAAAATCACAAATAAATATTCATAATTCAACCCAAATTGAGTAATTCTGGAAATTGATCCAAGGCATGCAAAAGTCTCAGCAGTAATAACTCAGAATAAAAGGCTAATTTTGTGGTGTTTTTACTTGTCTTTTTTTTACTTTTTACTTCCTCCTTTCCAGATCCACTACAACTCTGAAAAGCAATAACCTTATAAATATAGTAGCTGTCAAGCCCAGCTGTCTAGTAGACATTATAGGGGGAGAATGAATTTAGAGTTCCACTAAAGCCTGATCCACAAAAAGCTGTCACTATAGTGTCTGTCTGGAAGCTCCATTAAAAAGTTCCATTCTCATGCTTTATTTGACAGGATTCACAACACACCTTGTGCAAACAGCATAGTCACCTGGAGCTCATCAAAAACAGTAAGAGGAAATTGCTGAGCATCACAGCTGCTTACAGTGGAGACTCCACTGGGTCTAGCAAGAAGATTTATTTTTAATTAATCAATTAAAAATAAAGACTTGGTAAACGAATGTCCAAAAAGGAATCTGAAAAATCCTAAACTAGTTCTGGAAAATCCTACATGAAACCACAGCTGCAATCATGCTTCACAAAGAGTATCTGAGTTCTTCATTATTCACATGTTAACCTGACTTTTCTGTACTAGCAGAAGCAGCATTGTAAGCTCTCTGCTGGGTGCTAAATAGATGCCTTGACAGCCTAGACTCCTTTAATATAGTATAAAAAAATATTTGCCCGGTCTCTAGTCTACTAACAAAGTAAGAAAGCAAGACTTCACTGCTCCATATGATAAAAAATACTCTTATAAAATTAATCCAGAAAGTCTCTATGAAAGCAAACAGCAGCAAGAAAAATAGTAACACGAACCTACACAGCCATTACTCATTTGTGGAAGAGATTCTATTCCAAGTTCCAGAACTGATACTTTATCATTTGAATGTTTGTTTTCCAATTCAGAATTAGAAAACATGCCATGAAATTCTGAATTCATATTGCCTTTACAAGAGAAAAAGGAGGCAAAGACTTTTAATTTGAGGGTGTCCAGATACCAAATTACTGGAAGTGGACTTTGAACTCTTTATTATTGATATCTTGAAAACCATAAAAGACCATGCAAAAATACTAAATAAAAATATGAAGATCATGTGCCACAAATAAAATATTAAAAATTCAGAATTTTTGAAAAAAATAATAAACTCAGAATTTTGGAGGCTGGAGAGATGGCTCAGCAGTAAAGAGCACCAGCTGTTCTTGCAAAGGACTGGATACACATAAGATAAAAATAATAAGTAAAATATATAAAATAAATTCAAAGTTTTAAGAACATAGAATTGAATGGAATTTAAATATTCACTAGATGGGCTCTAAAATGGGTATTTTCTTAGAAAAGCATGGACTAGGACATAGGTCAGTTGTAATTTTCCCACTTGAGAAGCAGGAAGAACAGGGAAGAAAATGTTCTCTAAAAGACTCAGATGATGTTCCATGACTGGGTATAATTAACTACATTATGCAAAGTGGCTTACACTATGAAAAGCAGTAAATACAGCACAGCATTTTAGAATAAAGGGAATACGGAAATGACTATATTAAGTGTTTTCAATGCATTCATTTAAATGCCCTAGAAGAACAGTCTTACTCTATTAAGTCTATGGGTGAGAAATTCCCAGGTAGCATCACAGTTGATGGTCCAAGACTGAATATTTTCTCCTTTACATCAAGGAGATGATGAATATGCGCACTTACACTACTTCTCTTTGATATCATACTGGTAATTCCAGTTAGTGCAGTTAAGAAAAAAAGTATAATAGGCATCCAGATTTGAAAAGAAGTAAAGCATTTATTTATTCACAGACAGCATGATTATTTATGCAAACCTTTATAAATTCATAAAGATATTTGAAACTAATAAATATTTCATGAAGCTTACAGGTCCAGGATCAATTTTTAAAGAGTCAACTTATTTATAAGTGGAAGCAATGAAAAACAAAATGAAATTAAGAAAGCAACTCATTTGCAAAAGTATCAAAATAATAAAATACAAGCTAAGTACAAGATTTGCTCATTAAATCACACAATATACTATGGGAATAAAGAATATGTAAATAATCTACAAAACTGATGCAAACCCTATCACAATTTCTAGCTGCTTTTTTAATTGACAAGGCAAGTCTACAATTCACACAGAAACATAAATAATAGAGTAGCTAAAATAATCTTTTAAAAAATATTTTTAATTTGATTTATTTATTTTCTTTTTTTAACATTTTTATTTTTTTATTCATTTTTATTTTTTTTATTCATTTTCATATGTGTATGAATGTATTGTCTGCATGTAGGTTGGTGCACCCGTGTCGTGCGATGCCGTGGAGGTCAGAAGAGGGTGTCTGATTCCCCCGGAACTGGAGTTGAGGACAGTTTTCAGCCGTCTTGTGGGTGCTGGGGATCGAACCCGGGTCCTCTGCAAGAGCAGTCAGAGCTCTCAACCGCTAACGCTATCTCTCCAGCTCCCTATTTATTTTTTTTCTATGTGTATGAATGTACTGTCTGCATGTAGGTTTGTGCACCCGTGTCCCGCAATGCCGCGGAGGTCAGAAGAGGGTGTCAGATTCCCCTGGAACTGGAGTTCTCCTGGAATTGGAGTTACAGACGGTTCTCAGCCGCCATGTGTGTGCTGGGGATCGAACCCCGGGTCCTCTGCAAGAGCAGTTGGCGCTCTTAACCATTAGGCTATCTCTCCAGCCCTGCTAAAATAATCTTTATACATAAGGCAAAACTGAATTTATCATAGTTCCTGATTTCAAAATCCTACAAAACTATCACAATTAAATTAATGTATCCCTATAAAAGTATAGGCTCATAGTCTATTGTGGTATTGGGATTTAGAAGTCAGAAATGAACTCTGACAATTAGAGCTAACTGATTTTCATTAAAGGCAAAAAATAATATATTTAGAGAAAGAAGAGTATTATCAACAGTGGCACTGAGGGGCTAAAGAGATGACACAGTAGGAAGGAAAATTGAGTTTGAATCCCCAACACTCAGGTAGGAAAAACAAAAACAAAACAAAACAGAAAGCCAGGCTTGACTGTGCCTGCCTGTAACTGCAGCATGGTGGTGGAGACACACATTTGCAAAGTTTTCAGGTCAGCTAAATACATTTTGAAAACAAAATGTAAATAAATGGAAACATATCAGGTTCACAGATTTTAAAACTAATTATATTTCTTGGTTCAAATATGACATGGAAATAACATAGTTTGTTTTCAAAGGATACAATGTTAATACAGACACAATGTAACAGGCTGGTGCAACTTAGACTTTCTGGATGCTTAAGGACCATACTTGACGTCCATACCAATTTGGCCTAGGGACCTGGGGGATCACTTTGTTCCTTGCCCTCAGAGGTCAACCAAGTCTTAGGGCATTATGCATGGGGGCATCTCTTGAAACGTCCTGTAGAGGTGGGTCACCAGTCTTCCTGTTCAGGGAGGTTTTGGAGAGTCATTCAGGGGACTTCAGTCAGTGACCAGTCTATAAAGAGGAAAGTCTGCTCATGCTTCAGAAAAGGAAGCCTGGTCTAGCAAGACCTGATTTTGTTCTCAAGTGGATGGAACCAGTGGATGAGCAAGGGGATCCCACACTCTCCACCCCCCAAAAAAAAATCCCAAGAGACTTCTGAGGACCAGATCTTCAACTGACCTCAAGAAAACAAAACCTTGGTTAATCTGTGCTGTGTGGCCTTAAGCATCCAGAAGGAAAGTACAACCAGAAATAAATAATCAGTAAGATCAGAGAAATTGTACCTCAGATATAAAACTTGAGACCTTAGTAAAAAGACAAAAAGAAAAAAGAGAGCACTGTTATTTAGTCTGTCTTCAATTCTTACAGGCAGGTGCATCTGCTCTGTGGCTGCCACTGCTTTTGGCACTCCTCAAGGACATGAGATACAGCTTTTTAACCTTCCGATGTGGACTGAGGACTGCTGAAATACCCAGCTTGTGAACTAAGCAGCTAATGGGAATTCAGCCTCCTCAGAATATGGACTGCCATTGTTGGACTTCCTCGGCTGTATCATGGAGGCCAGTGCAGGGGGATCAAGACAGGACTTGGGCTTACTGGACTTCACTTGGGGGACTATGGGAGGGAAAGACCCCAATATGGAGCACAAGTGCAGGACTGATGGTTGTTTGGGCTTGCCAAGGAGGAGCCTTCCAGCACTCCCTTAAGAAAAATATGACATCTTTTAGGAAAAAAAAGTGATATGTGTATGTATATATTTATGTATATATATATATATATAATTATGTGTATATATAAAACTATGTACATATATGTATATATACTGAAGCAATACAAACAGGAGAGAACAGTAACAACAAAAGAACGGGGGGAAAAAACTGTCTGGAAAGACTCAGAAAAAGATGCAGGACATGTATAGCAGAGTGCAGGGACTCAGGTGGGGTGGGGGGCATGGAAAGGGAAGTGACTCCAGATTCCATTGAGAAATGATGTAAGACTTATGGAAAAAGTTTAATAACAATAAAAAAGAAGGAAAAAATGAATTATAAATGTGACAATGTCCTCAGATTGATAAACAGTTTCAACACAATTTTTTTCCACACAATTTTTATCAAAATCTCTGCAATGAGTTTTAGAAGTATAGACACTTTTTAATGAAATTAAATGGAAAGGAGCACTTAAGTAGAACAGTTTGGGAAAAGAATAAGTTGTGGGAGTAAGAGAAGAGTCTAACAAACTTCAAACTTATTAAATCTAATAATCAATGCCAGGCATGGTGGCACACGCCCTTTAATCCCAGCACTTGGGAGGTAGAGGCAGGCAGATCTCTGTGAGTTCAAGGCCCACCTGGTCTACATAGTGAGCTCCAGGCCAGCTGGGATTAAAGGGAGACCCTGACTCAAAAAAGATATTAAAAAAAAATCTAACAATCAAGACTCTGAAGTGGGTATGGTGTTGCAAGCCCACAAATCCTATGCCAGCTTGGGCTACATAGTGAGTTCTTGTCTTGGAGAACAATAAAGAAACAGATCAAGACTGCGTTAATAAGAGCAGGAAGATGAAATCTCAGATATGAGTAGCATGTAAGAGATGAAGCAGTGTCAAACAGTTTGATCAATGAATATATTATTCTGTGTTAACATAATTTTGAATATTTAAGGTTGAATCATCATTATTTTGATCAATGGTAACCATTTCTGAACCATCTCAAGTAGGCACTTAGGCTATGATAAACAAAATCAACAATACTTGGACTGTTTTAATTGGCTTGGAAAGCACGTTGGAAATGTATTTCAGTGAAAGTAATTGTTAGCCCTTTGATCCAGACTGGGAAATTACTTCTAAATGAAACGATCATTATACATGGTTAACCATGGCAACGACTGGGTTGTTATTATGGAAAATAGCCATTGAGACAATTAACAGAGGCCATCAACCACAGACATCAATTGTCAGAACTGAGTCTTTATTGCTGGGGAGAGATCAGGATGTCACAGTGAAAGCACAGGAGTACAAACAAAATTAGAGTTGGAGGAGGACTGATGTCAAGCTGGAACAGACCTTCTGGTTAAACATTTGAAGAATACCCAGAGAGGATATAAAATTTAAGACTGACCCAAACTATTGTATCTATTTTTTTTCACTCAAAAATATCCCCTTAGCCTGGGAAATAATTTTTAATTTTTTATTTTTCTTTTTTTAAATTAGTTTTTATTGATGCTTTTGCATTTCATACAGGTTTTTTCCAATTCAGTTCAGGCTTATTTCCCTTTCCCTCCCCCCCACCCCCACCCACCCAGATCATGCATTCTGCATAACTGTTCCTGCATCTTTCTCTCAGTTTTTTTTTTCATTTTTAGCTATAAGTGATAATCATGAGTACAAGCATCCGTCATGCAAAACCTATCTGCAGGCTGTTGTGCCCAAACACCTACAGCCCCACCATCCAGTGGGGGGTGACAGGTTGTTTGTTCATCAAGTTGACAAATGAGTGTCCAGACTACATTGCTGTAGTTTCACCATTCACCCCAATCGTTAGCCCTTACATTGTACCCACGCCCCCTCCTGCAGGTTGTTCCCTAGGCTTAGAAAAGGGGCAACAGGTGGATGAGAGGTAAAACAGTCCACTCTCTCTGGAGCTGTTGACTTGGACTCTGGTCAATTCTGGCTGTGTTTCCTTTCATGGGCTGTAAAGTTTGTCCAGGAATACCTTTCGATCCTACTAATGAAGAACAAGCGATTAGATATATATGTATTTAAGCAGCACTAATAGTTATGGTAGGTTACTTTTAGCATAGACACATGTTGGATATGTTAATCCATGAATTACAATTTTCCCCCTTGTTTAAATTGACAGGGTCTTACTGTGGCTATAACAGCTCCTAACCTGTAGAGGATGTAGCTTGTGGCATCAGCCATGGGTTATTTCTCCAAGGGTAGAGCCAATAGCCAATTAGATTTGGGATATACAGGCACATGGCTGCCTCTGCTGCACAGTATTTACAGGCAGGTGAGGTGTAGCTGGTGTTGACGGTGGAGTCTTGCTTGACTCAGGAGACCCATTTTGCTTTATTGTGGTTTAGTGCCTTGGTAACACTCTCTTGATTCCGGAGGCCATCTGTACACTTGCATGTGTGGTTCAATACTCCCGCCATGTTAACATCAGTTTCTTCGGCAGCAGGGTCTTTGGCCTCTCCTCCTGTAGGTATCCAACCTTAGAGGACAAGGACCCTTACCCTTTTGGTGGCGCCTTGATCCCCTGTGCCACCAATCCACCTGGTAGAACAATCCATTGGCTGATGTCAGAGCTCCGTATTATATTTGTGTCCGTAGGTGCATAGCCCTAGGACTTTAGTTAATTATATTTGGTTCTGAACAGAGAGTAATCCTTCCACATTCCATGTCTAGTAGTCATTAAGAAAGCAGTTTACCGGTTTTATAAGAGATACCTCTACATAGTTGTCTCAATGTTCACAGTTGGGGAGCGACCTCATCATGTCATATTTCGCCTTGTTCTGAGGTGGGAAGGCAAGAGTCTCTCATATCAGAACCTTTGTGGCACCATAGAAGTAAGTTTCATTAGGATATCATTATAACTAGTTGTTACATGTAGGATCCACAGAGGGTTCGATGTTTTATGGCAAATCTGAGGCTTTTCTTGTCTTTGAATGTTCAGACGGGTCAGCCCTTTCCGTTGCCATTTGGGTACATCTCCTCAATGCAAAGCCATGTATCTTTTTCTTTCTCAGCCGTGTAATGTGGTGACGTTTTGTCCTGTTTTTACTGGGTGAAGGAAATTTCCACAAAAAAATCATGAACATTCTAGGAACCAAGGAGCTCTTAGGTGAGGTGTGTGGTTGGGTCCTTATGAGAACTGAATGCCTCCTAAAAACAATAGGAAAATAGTCTTAAAGGGGCAAAATGAAATCAGAATGAAACACACCCATCCATGTTCCTGAAAGACACTGTAAGAGAATAAAGCAGCCTGCACTTTGAAAACAGGCCACAAGGAAAGCAATGTCTTTCAAGAGCCATCTCTACTCTGCTGAACAAGAAACTCAAATTTCCTTGAGCACAGACATCTCCAATTAGAAGGCATGTGAAAAGTATGTCTTTAAAATCTGAGTCATTAATAAGAGTGCCTGAGAAAGTTTGAGCTCTTGGTGAAAACCAAGGTCAACTGTGATGTGAGACAAGTTGGAGGAAGACTACCATGTGGATTTCACACCATTGTCCATTAGCTACCCCAAGATTAGAAAAACTTATGAGAAGATGACTTCTTTAGGGTTTCCCTGAGTGACCTTGTGACTATGCACAGGGAAATGCTTCTAAGTTCCCCAAGTTAGCTTCAAACAAGACATTCTACAATTTTCAAAGAATGAATGACTTAGTAGTAAGTAAAATAGTCAAAACCCATTCTTTGAAAAAGTTTGTATTGTAATAAAAGGACAAATAAAAAGGCCACAAATTGGTGTCAAGAATGACTTGGTATCTCGGGCAGTTTCATATCACATGAATCAACATACATGTGTAGCAATGCAAGCAGATAGAGAGGAATATCATGTCAAAGAGTAGCTTGTGAAGAGCATGTGAAATTAGCAGGTCTAAAAATTTACTTTGTACCTGAGGAGTACTTTTAAAATTATCCTAATAGCCTTTCTCCACTCTCCTAGTTCGTCTCGATCCATGTTTTTGCATGCATCTTCATTTCTTTCCAACATCAGCGTCTCTGTTTCTACATCCATATTTCATATCTAGACTGAAGTTTTTCCTAATGTGCTCAGTGGCAATTTCCACAGATTGTTCCTAGATCCCAGTTTCATCCTAGTTTTTAAATTTTGAATTGCCTCACAGTCTATTGAAGACTTTCAGAATCTTCCAAGGAACACATTTTATAATAAATACCATATTAAATATATTAACACTTTAAAGTTTTCTCTTTACCTTATCTACTAAGAGTCTTTTTTTTAATTTTATTTATTTTTGTATGTGTATGAGTGTACTGTCTGCATGCATGTCTGTGCACCCCATGTCGTGCAATACAGTGGAGGTCAGAAGAGGGTGTCGGATTCCCCTGGGACTGGAGTTAAAGATGGCTCTCAGCTGCCATGTGGGTGCTGGGGATCGAACCTGGGTCCTCTGCAATAGCAGTCTGCGTTCTTAACCACTAGGCCATCTCTCCAACCCTTATTTATTCTTTATGTGTATGAGTGTACTGTCTGCATGCAGGTCTGTGCACCCATGTCTTGCAATGCCACCGAGGTCAGAAGAGGACATCAGATTTCTCTGGAACTGGAGTTAAAGACAGCTCTCAGCTACCATGTGGGTGCTGGGGCAACCTGGGTCCTCTGCAAGAGCAGTGGGTGCTCTTAACCGCTAGGCCTTCTCTCCAACCCCAACTACTAAGAGTCTTAACTTTAGAATAACATTTAATTGACATAAATTTCACTTTAGAATAACATTTAATAGACATAAATTTCGATGAAAATTTGCTTTGTGACTTTTTAGGGTTCAAAAAATGTATTGCTCCAGAATTTTACTGCAGTTTTCAAAACTCTTTCCTTAACTACCCTGAGGGAAATGTGGCCAATGATAAATGAATGGAATCTTCCTTGTCAAAGCTTAAATGCTAACTTATTCATGATGAGAAAACCTTGGAAAATCCCAGACTGAATAAATACTCCTGGACAAGATAGTGTTTGGATTACTCCAATTGTTATGATGACACATAAAGGAAGGGTTTGGGGGAAGAAGGAAATTCTAATATTCTTGTTGATAAATTTGAATAAATTATTTAGAAATACATATACCTGGGAAAAACATTCCCAACATCAATAGCTTGAATCCCTTCAAGTTATGCTTTGAATCTAAAAATGTTCATAGAGGGTGAAAAGAACTAGCATCCACATGCAAACATCCCATATTTTGGAAGCATTCAATACTGTATGTGTGTGTGTGTGTGTGTGTGTGTGTGTGTGTGTGTGCGCGCATGTGCATCTTCGTGTGTGTGTATGTGTGTGTGTGTGTGTGCCTGTGAGATTTATTATAAAGCCTTATCTGACATTAGTATGAAAGTGTAGAAGTCCCACCAATGCCCTTTGTAAGCTCATGGAGTTAGGAATTTGATTTCAGTCCAAGTCTGAAGGCTTGTGAAGGAGGGGGACAATCTACATGTAGTAAAAGGCTACTATCTCAGCCTTAAACATTCAACATTCAACCTTCTGCTCCTTCTATTTTCACCCTCTATGAGTTGGATGCTGCCCACTGCCCCCCTGCTCCCCACAGAGGGAAAACTGCCTTACTCAGTACACTGATCCAATTGGATCCATTGTCTTCCTATAATATCCCACAGACACACCTAGAAATATTGTTAAATGATGTTGGGCATTCCATCTCCCAGCCAAGCTGATATATGAAGTTAATAATCTAACATCCACTTTCATAGTAAAGAACCACTGACCCCTTTGTTGTTGTTCATCTTGCTAGGATTTTCTCGTATGTGTCATAGATCCTAAATGATAGAATGACAGGTTGTGCATGGTGTTCAAATAGAATAGTAGCTGTCAGGAGGAAGAGAATGCAACAGCAGAATGGATGAGAAGGAATTCTGGCTAGGTTTCCAATGGGAAGAGAGGCTAGGGAAAATGCAGGGGCCAAAGCCCAGTCCTCATGTGTCCATTGTGTGTCTGATAACTGTCATTGGGACCATTAGGAAAGTTCAAGTTTATGCATGTCATGAAGCATCGTGTTGTGTTATCTTGAGATTTGATAAAGGCTTAGCTGTATTCTAATTTGCAGATTAAGGAAGCATTTTTCACATGAAACTTATATAGCACTTCAGATACGGAGAGGGGATCACTGATGTAATACTACATAATTAACATCATTGATTTCATTATTGAGTTCTATTATCTTAGTGAGTTAATTCAGAAAGTGTTAATGCAGAAAAATGCATCAATGAATACATTTGAAAATTCTGAATAATAAAAGATTAGATTAATAGGTAGAGCTGTAGCATTTGGCAGAAGTGTGATTTCAATAGCAAGGGATTTCAACACTTTTAGGAACATCAGCTGTAAACTGAAGCACCTTTGAAAAATAACACATTCCAATTCTTAAAATACTGACAGATTCATGGCTCATGGAGAGTAACAGTCAAAATAGAGAAAGGTAAATATTAAACATAAATTTCATAATGCTTTGATATCAATACAGTTCTTATGTCAAAATTCAATTAAGTTCTATGTATACAGGGAGGATATGATATTTTATTAACAAAATATGAGAAAAGTTGGATTTATTTGGGATTTTTCTCCAGGATAATTGTGGGTTGGCAAATATAGTTTGTTTGTTTGTTTGTTTGTTTGTTTTGGCACATAGTTGATCGCTTATGGCAGGCCAGAAAATCTTATGTGCTATGACAAATCTCTGCAGACTTATTCATGGCTGAAGTATCCTAAGGCAGCTAAAATTTAAAGGTGGTCCCATTTTGTACTTAGTGAAGCTGAAACCACACAGCTTGGATAGCCTGACAGTAAAGAGCTGTGATCTGGAAGTAAACTCTCAGATGACACAGACGTACATGATCTATTAGGTACTACCCTTTTCAATGTCCTTATTATTGTTTATTCCCCCTTCCTGATTATTTATTTATTTGCTATGTTTTTATTAATTTTGGGATAATTTCATGCATGCATACAACATATCTTTATTATATACATGCCTATTTCTCCCTAAAACTCCTCCAAGATCTACTTGCTCCCACCCCAGCTGAGGATCTGCTAGCAGTTGATGAGTTCTGGGGAAAAGAGAATGAGTTTTATTTATGATGTGGATGCTTGTAGGTGGACCAACTCCACTGGATGGCTTTATATTCATGAGTATATTAGCAAAAGAAATTAGAGTTGGTGAGTTGTTAAAAAAAAAAAAAAGAGGGCATAGCCGGGCGTGGTGGCGCACGCCTTTAATCCTAGCACTTGGGAAGCAGAGGCAGTGTAAGTTCAAGGCCAGCCTGGTCTACAGAGTGAGTTCCAGGACAGCTGGGGCTACAGGGAGACCCCATCTCAAAAAGGCCAAAAAACAAAAACAAAACAAAAAATAAATAAATAAAAGAGGACATGAAATTGGGAGGGGGTTAAAAATATATAAATAGATAAAAAATTAAACAAATTAAAAAGTGAAAATAAGGGAGAATAAAGAAGGGAAAGTGGGAGAGGAGGTGAAATATGTGTGTAATTTGGATGTTGGTAACTCGGGATATTTCACTATTATTATTGAAAGCAAGATTGTTGTAGATCATATAGAAGCATTTTTTAAATTTTTTAAAATTTTATTATTTATTTATGTGTCATTTAGACCTGTTCCTCCTTGTCACGGATACCCACTTCGGAAAAGCCTACCAGCTGGATCCCTTCCTGCTCCCTTCCTACCAGAAACTCTGAAATCTCTGGACCAAAGTGATGAGGATGAAGTACGTTGCCCAGGAGTCTTCCTTCCCCATGTCCCACAGGAGAAAGCTAATTAGGACCTTAAATACTTGCTTTCCCCAGGGATTTATTGTTGCACTGCTTTCAGTAGCATGACAAAAAATACTGCTCTTTCAAATACAGTTCCCCATGCAATTGGCATTTGATTCCCTTTTTTACTGATTCTGTGTATCTCATACATGATTTTCCAGTCTGTTTTAGCACCATTATGCCCCAGTTCTCCCTTGGCAGCCTCGCCCCTCCCCCTTCCTTCTTTCCCCAGGACACCTGTCACTCCTGCTACAGTCCACTGTGCCAAATTACTCTCCCCGCTCACTCCTCAGTGCTAGCCCCTCCCCTGAGCTCTAGTCAGCCTATCCAGGGTCTCTTTTCTAAAGAAGGCCAGGTCTTCCTCACCTGACCGCTATCTGCTGCTGATATTTCCTCAGCCAAAGTTGGGCTTTGCTACCCATTTCTACAGTTCTGTGCTGGGGTTTTTGTCCAGCTCAGCTTGCATGGGTCAGGTGCATGCTTACCAGTGCGACCGGGTCCCAGGAGCATGTAGGATTCATTTCTATTTGGTCTTCCATCACCTCCCTGGCTCTTACAATCTTTTTCCCCCCTCTTCCACAATGTTCCCTGAGCCCTTGGTGGGAGAAGCTGAATGTAAGAAATCCATCCATAGAACCATACTGTGTATAATCCTATTCTTCATACTTTGACCATTCAGGCCCATTTGGGTTTCTGGTCTCCTGTTGCAGGGAGGAGCTTCCTTAATGAGAGTTAAGATGCATTAGCCTTTGATTTCTCACAAGATAGAAGTGTCACTACTGGGCTGGAGAGATGGCCTAGCGGTTAAGAGCTCCGACCACTCTTACAGAGGACCCGGGTTCGATCCCCAGCACCCACATGGCGGCTGAGAACCGTCTGAAACTCCAATTCCAGGAGAACTCCAGTTCCAGGGGAATCCGACACCCTCTTCTGACTTCCTCGGCCTTGCACGACACGGGTACACAAACTTGCATGCAGACAGTACAGTCATACATATACAAAAATAAATAAAATTAAAAAAAAAGAAGTGTCACTACTGCACCAGTGTTCTATGCTGTGTTGGTCATTGACTTGGGTATTCGGTCTTGAAGCTGATGTTGGACCATCTATTGATGTTCTCCCTTAGTAGCTTGCACAGTGTTCTCCATGGCTATAAGAGCTAGCCTTGAGGGGTGGTGGCTTCCATGTCAGATCCAGCTTCATTTCTCAAGATCCAGCCTCCAAAGTATGTCCTTTCTTCAGCAACAGGGTCTTACATTTGAGTTCTGGGAGGCAATCAAGGGCTGTGGTAATAGCCTGTGTAATTTTGTGAGTCTCTTGGACTACCCTGGACAACTCAAATGAAGGTTTCTCCCATTTGGTACTGTTTCTTGATATGAAGCCTTCATCTTTGCATATGGACTCATGTGGAGGTATTGTGTGTGTGTGTGTTGTCAATAGATTGTTAGACTAATATGAGTCTCTCTCAGGGTTTTTTTTAACCCTAGCAAGGCATTAGTTATCTCTCCTCTCTCCCTTTACCTGTCTTTCCCTCCCTCCATGCCTTCATGCCTTCTCCTTTTAAATATCCCTATTCTCCCTTGATACTGCCAGTCTCCTATGCCCCCCCCTTCTCTTGGGAATCCCTTTTTTTCCCCTTTTATCTTCCCCCTTCCTTCTTTAACCTTTCCACTCCCTTCCCATTTAAATACCCTGATTTAATCCATTCCTCACTTAGTAACACCTACTAGCCTTCTGTCTCAGTTTCCCTCTTTCCCCTTACCATCCTGGTTCCTTATTATTTACCTGGTTCCTGCAGTTATATCATGGTATATACTTATGCATATGGATTGGGTGCTTGGATTCACAAATGAGGGACAACATATGCTGTAAGAAGCTTCCTTTGCCATGAGCAGGTACAATGTGGCCCTACTAAGGGAAGAAGGAGCACAGTACCGTCCTGCAGCCACTGTGGGGAACTGACCTCTGGACACGGAGATCAGTCGGTTACTTTGATAACCTGACCTGAGAGGCACCTCCACCTCAGGCCCTTAGTCTGGGACAACGGAATGTTTCCCACTCTTGGCCGTGATTTTCCACCTGCCCAGAGACTGCTGGCCCCTAGACAGGAATTTCAGGCTGATGGCTGACGGCCTTTCTTCAGCCTATGTCCACTCACAACTCACTTCACGACACTAGCTATCCAGATTGGTGGTCCAAGGACCCCTGTCCAACCTACTGGTCACCCAAACAAAATGCAGACCTGCTTCGGCCTGTATGCACGCAAAAAATGATGGCTGGGAATTCTGTAATGATTGTAATGGATAATTGGATTTATTGCCCACTACAGCCTGCCTTTATAAGCAAAATGACGTCAGCTCCCAGAGCCAATCACAGACCTCCAATTCCGTGCCACTGCACACTGCTGCCCCACCCAGCATCAGGCACCTGGGCCATGCTGTCTGCTCCTCCTTGGGGTGGGGGTCAGAGAAATCCTCTGGCTCCCATTCTTATGGTGCCCTGAGTGGTGCTGGCTGAGAGCTAGCCCCCAATTCAAACTGGATCTTCCTACAACATGCAATTTATTTTTTCTGACTCTGTGTTACTTCATTTAGCATAACAACTTGTAATTCCACTCGTTTACTTGTAAATTTAATGATGTTTTCCTTTACCACTGCATAGAACTTCATTGGGTAAATGTATCACATTTTCATTATCTGCTCATCAGTTAAGGGACACTTCCAGCTCTTTGCTATTGTGAAAAGAGCGCAATAAACATGGATGTGCATGTATGTTTACAATAGGATAAATCCTTTGGGTATACAGCCAGGAGTGGCATGACTCAGTCAAATGGTAGGTTAATTTTTAGCCTCTTAAGGGTTTTTCATGCTGATTTCCATAGGGTATGCATGAGTCTGCAATCCTGCCTTCAGTGGAATCCCACAAACTCTCCAGCATTTGGCATCACTTGTTTACTTGATCTTGTCCAGCCTTACAGGGGTAAAATGAAATCTTAAAATGGTTTTAATTTACATTTTCTTAATTACTAACAATGTTGAACACTTTTAAGATGCTTCATACCCATACTTCTTCTCTTGAGATGTCTCTGTTCAGATCTTTAGCCCATCTTTTAATTGAGTCATTTTTTTTTCTTTGTCTTTTGTTTTTTGAGTAATTTATATATTCTGGATGTTAAACCACTGTCAGATGTGTCACTGGTGAAGTTTTCCTTCCACTCTGTGGGTTTTCTCTTTACTTCTTTGTTTCTTTTGCTTTACAGAAGCTTTTGAGTTTAATGATATCCCACTACTTGATTGTTGACTTTATTTCCTGTGCAACTGCTGTCTGATTTAGAAAGTCTTTTCATACCCCTATATCTTTTAGATTATTGCCAATGTTTTCTTCTAACAGTTTCAGAGTTTCAGGTTTCACATTGAGGTCTTTGATCCATTTAGAGTTGACTTTTGTACAAGGTGAAAGGTAGGAGTTTAGTTTTATTCTTCTACATGTGGTGGTCCAGTTTTGCCAGTCCCATTTCCTGAAGATGCTACCTTTCCTCCACTGAGTGTTCTTGGACCCTTTGTCTATTATCAGATGGCTGAAATTGCATGTACTCAGGTTTTGGTCTTCAAATTTGTTCCATATATCTACAGTTCTATTTTTGCATTAATACCATAGTATTTGTGACTCTAGCTCTGTAATATTTATTCCCTTTTAAAAATTTTGTAGAGATATCAAGACTATGCAGCCACATTAATTATATCTTAAAAAACATCAGAAAAGTGGCTGGAAAAAGAAATAAATCCAATCATAAGTCTGATTCGTAACAGAAATGTTTATAAAATTGTCTTTATTTCTCACAGCATTTTAGAGAATTTTAGAACATTTACATTCTAATTTTAAGATCATTATCCATTTCTTCAAATATGTCTGGCCATAAGGAATTCTTACCTCTCAAAATGTCTATGAAATTGCATTTTCTTTCATTTATTTTATTAAGAAGATTAATTATATCATTTAATCCTGGAAATAATTATAGAAAAAGAATTCCCTAATGATACTACTCCCCCAAATGCAATATATGAATTTATCATGAAACCCAGAATGCTGTAGAGTTTTATATTATTGATCAAGACATAAGCAGAGGCTTGCTTTGGAGCTGTGTCATATTTATGAAAATGTCCAGAGCTGGAGGAAGGGGTCTGTGATGGTTAATCCTGGGTGTCAACTTGACTGGACTAAGGAACAAATAAGAGAAAAAGGATCTTCGGATTGGACTATCTCAACCAGGATGGCCCACCCCAAATTTGGGTGTTGCCTTCTGCTGGCAGGCAGTATAAAAGGCCATGGCAGAGGGAGCTGGCTCCTTTTTCCTGTGGCTTGCCTCTCTCACTGGTGAGTTCGTCTTGCTGCTGTGATCAACCCTTCGGATCCCAGCATGTACTGAGACCTGCAGATCTCCTGGAATCCATCCGGCCTTCAGCACCAGATTGGGACTACTGAGACACCCAGCCTTGTAGACTGAGTAGTTCCCTGGATTCTCAGCATCTCCAGTGTGGCAGAGCTATTGTTGGATTCCTAGAGCTCTGTCATGTGAGCAAATCAATAAATTGTATATAGCTATATATTCGTCCTGTTGATTCTGTTTCTTCAGAGAACACTGACTGATACAGGGTCAATGGGACATGACACATGCACAGGCTCACATGGGAGTGCTGTGTACATTTTTCTGCCTAATCCTCACAGTTGTATTTTAAGGCTAATTTAAAAATGATATTTGAAATGAATTTCACAGATAAATGCACGATTTTACATTTTAAGCATCTTACACATTTTATACTATGAAATTTATTTTCTAATTGTATGGCTCATTTTTTTTCTCCTACAAGTCCATTTTTCTCTATAATTCTGCATGCTTAGTTTCTGAACTTCTGTTCTCCTGTGTCATCGCAGTTTTAACCCATCTTGGACATGCCAGAATTGTCAAGAGACTGGCAAATTTACAATGTCTTTCTTTTTCCATCAGGTGAATATGTATTTGCTCTCCAAGAATATTTACATTCCAAATTCAATAAAAACTCCATAGCCCCTTCATGCAGAAATCTCTGATCTATCTTCTGTTATCCTTGAATATATTGTTCAAGTACTTTTAGCATTTTACAGGTTATTTTCCCAGTCTCTTTAGATGTAGCCTGCAGTATGAGACTACAGTGTGTAAAAAGAGTCTTTCTTCTCTACACCGAGTTCCTGAGACACTATCAGCCTCCTCATAGCATTCATCCTTTGTTGGTTGAAAAGCTGGCTCTGCAGTAATTTGAGGCGAGGCACAGACTGTGAATCATTTCCCATTTTCCTACCTCATTCTCTCACTTTTCCTTAGTGACAGACACTGGTCCTTCCTTCCTGTAGGCTGTCTCCCTGCTGTGCAATGCTCTTTTCTTTGTTGTGAAGATTTTTAGACTGTTGGACTTTCATGTGCCTAGTTTTACTTTTGTAAATTTTTTTTAGTAACTCCCATAACAATTGCTTCTTGTTTTCCATAAAATTAATGTAATACATTGTTCTATTATATATTAAATGGATGAAAATGTTTTATTATAATAATTTCATTTGGATATTCAAATTTCTACAATGAGAGGCCAGTTACTGTCTCTTAGGTAACTGTGTAATTTATTTAAGAATCCATATTTGCCTTTGTCATAACATGTAATTCCCTCTTTCTCAAATTAAAAGAAAGTGCATAACATAACCGTCATGAAATTCCAGATCTATTGGCATTTTATAATCTAATGTTATTAATTCAAGTAAAGAATGAAAGCTTAAAGGATTCCACTTGCTGCAGAAATATAGCACATTAATAAAAATGAAATGAGATCAATTGTTTAAAAATAATGAAAAATTTCAGGCACTTTTAATTCCACATATCTATAGCATTCAGCTACTATCAAGATGTAGCCAAAACCTGCCTAATGTCTAACCAAGGCAACAACATGCCTTCAGGAACTTCCTGCTGATCACTGTATGAGCAGACAGTGTTTCCTTGCAATGTGAGCACCCAATCATTAATATCCTGTGGTGGTAAATGCAGTGGGGAGGAGTTGTAATCAATAATTCCAATAACCTAATCTAAAATTCGCTCCTCTAGAATTCTACTGGAAATGTATTTTTCTTTACAAAGATAACATGTCTGACATTTTATTAAAGTTTTATTTTATATGAGTTGGGTAAACCAGATGTATGTTCAAAATGGCAATGTCATTAAATCAAATGAATAATTTAAAGATTGTGTAATATAAAAAAATTCACTTTGGGATTAAGTATAGAATACTTAGTAAAGATTCATTTTATTTGTGCTCAAAATAAGCAAAAGAAAATTTAAAGCCAGAATCCTGGCTTTACTAACTGCTAATGAACCTAGTGAGCATCAAGTATTTAAAGATGCTAATTCTCTAGACGTCTGATTATTTTCTCTAGTTGTGACACAGTCTGTCTGAATCCCATATGCTCTTTGCTTCTAAGAATTGAATGAAGATGGGATCTGCCCAAACTAGGCTAATGTAACTATATCTTCAGCATTTTAGTAAAGTTACATCTCAGAAATACATTATTATAAAATAAAATGCCAGCAATGTACTTTTTATTACTTAATAATGTACTTGGATTCACTGAGGGAAAGAAAAACTATTTTTACTTAAGTATATTTTCATTTTTAAAGGAAGTAAAGCCACTGCTCTCCCTCTGCCCCTCCTTCCCCAGTCTCTCATGGCATCCCTCCATTTTCTCCCTCTCTCTCACCCTTCTGTCTGTCTGCCTGTCTGTCTGTCTTCTGACACGCAATCAGATAGCCGAATCCTCTTTCTTCTTTGCTTTCTTCAATTGTTTTTAATTTTTGAGACAAGCTAACTATCTTATAGCCAGCTATCTTATGACATTGACCTCCAAATCTTCCTCCATCACCTTCATGCTTCGATAGAACCAAGGATTGTGCTAGATGAGCACTCTACCTGAAGCCACATCACTAGGCAAGTCCACTTTTCTGTCTCCTGAAAAGGTTAAGTCCTCTTGGGATGCTTGTGGTTGTTTTGTGTTTACCCCCTCTTCAGCTGATTCCCAAACTCTTTTAATTTCACAGCACAAACACACACACAAACACACACACACACACACACACACACACACTAAAACACTATAGAAATATAGAAATAATAGCCTCCAAGGGCTAGGCTGTAGAAGTTTGAAAGGGAAAATTGTAGTGGAAATTCAGAAAATATTGTCAGTTGATTGATTTTAAGTTAGTTTTTGAGGATCTGAACTTATAATATACTTTAGTGATTAGACAGATAGCTCAGGGTAAAGAGAACTATATTAATTTACCTAGAAAAGGAGATTCCCTGAGTATGACATTCCAGGCATACAAAGCAGAAGTGCAGGGTGTTGGTGCTGCATGTACTGATCAGACTGTCCTAGCCAGCCTAAGAGTGTTAACTTAATTGGGTTGAGAAAACATCTAGCAGATTAAGGGCCTGTGGCAGCTGAGCAGGAGGGATCTGACATATGGATAGATTAGTTCCCTTGCTGGAGCTGTATTATTACTAGGAGATCGCAATGGGTGAGAGATGAGTCCAGTTAGAGCAGGCAGATCACTGGGGCTGTGTCCTTGGGATCACTGCTCACTCTGGCCCCTTTCTTTATGCCACTTTCTTTGTGACCCCATTTCTGTGTTTTCTCTTTGCTGAAGTTTCTCTAGCACATGTTTCTTTTTCCAATATGTTCAGCCCAAGTTGATGGAGGAAAGCAAGCACACACCAAACGTCCTGGAACCATGAGCCAAGATAAACTCTTTCATATTTCCATTTCCCACTCAGGCATTTGCCACCAGTAAAAGTAGCACAACACAAGTGGGAAGCATCTCCCTTCATAGAAATTCTAATCCCATGATGCTAGTGGGAAGTTCAGGTAGGCCATGTGCAGCTCTCATTTGCTTTTGAGAATATCCAAAACTAAATACCTTATTAAGATTTTAAATACATATATATATATATAATATATATATATATATATACTGCATCTGATGAAAGTCAGGATCCATAGTTTATTATATCAGAGATAACAAGGCAGCTTAAATATAAGACAGTTAACAAGTACTGTGAGGCCTTATGAAACACTTAGATACTGAATGTATGTGAGACTAAATATGCAAGATTCACTCAATAATCATCAGATTTTAATTTTAGTACACACTGGTGATACCCATTCTTCCTATGACTCTTCCACAAAAGAGAAAATGCACATTGGTTACTGAGACTATTGTTGAGTTGCAGGTATGAGAATAAATATTTATCTTTGTCTCTGTGCCCCTAAACAAGACCAAGTCAAGATTAGTCTGTGAGCTACACTCTTCAAGAAGTGAGTCATTCTAACCATAGCATTTTGCTTGAGTGTTTTAATCTGCTCTGTAAATATTTCTATTTTATGACCTCTTAACTCATTTGTTTGGTAGGATACATTTTAAATATATAATTTTTCTTTTTTTTTCCATGATATTTTATTGAATTTTATTTTTTTTTAATTTTCATTTTTTATTGATGCTTTGTGTATTCTACACATCATTTTCCAATTCAGCATACAAATACCAATTTGCTGGAGCCAGCTTTTTTTTTTATTTTATTTATTTATGTTTTTTTATGA
>VZQC01001802.1:24061-116551 GCA_009823505.1 Rhizomys pruinosus | reverse complement strand
TCTCTCTCTCTCTCTCTCTCTCTCTCTCTCTCTCTCTCTCTCTCTCTCTCCTCTTTCCTTTCTCTCCTTCTTTCTCTCTCCCCTCTTTCCTTTCTCTCCCTCTCTCCCACTTTCTATTTCTCTCTCTCTCTCTCCTCCTTCCTCTCTCTCTCTGCTCCTTGGCTACCACAGACAAACACCCTCTTTCAAGACCTATCCCTGCTATGATGTACTATCTTAATGTCTTAATGCAGACTCAAAGTAATAGGGCCAAGCAACTAAAGACCTAAACATCTGCAACCATAAGCTAAAATAAATCATATAGCCTCTAAGTTAAGGATCCTAGGGACTTGGGCATAACCATAGAGAGTTAACACAGTAGTCTAAATTATCTGTTACTCATTATTTTCTAGACTTAACATATTATTTATCCAGAAGTCCTAGAATGGTAGGGTTCCTTAAAGTTCCCCCAAGTGATAAAAATAGACTTCTTCTAAGTCACTGGGTTTCCTGACAATGTCTCCAAAGATTTCAAGCTGCTTAATAAAGAGTACTATAGTTGCCGGGCATGGTGGCGCATGCCTTTAATCCTAGCACTCAGGAGGCAGAGGCAGGTGGATCTTTGTGAGTTCAAAGCCAGCCTGGTCTACAGAGCGAGTTCCAGGCCAGCTGGGGCTACAGGGAGACCCTGTCTCAAAAAGACAAAAAAAATAAATAAATAAAAAAAAATAAAGAGTACTATAAATATTCTTACATAGAACATACTTCCAGTTGGATATTCACAGAAGAAAAAAAAACAGATGTAAACACCTTATTGCTATGAGGCATATCAGCTATTGCCACAAAATTTCAATTAGATTATGGTTGTTCATAGCATTACATAAGAAAATATAGATATAGTTTATGATAAATTAAGCACCATCCCATAAGTAGTGCTTTCACAGTAGCATGGCTATTCTTACTGGTATTAGGATTAGAGCACTACTCTCTGGCCATTAACTGATTTCTATCACTGCCATCATTGCTAGAATATCTACTATGTGTCCAAGCTCCTAAAAAAGCTTTTATTGACAAAATTGAAGAGGGCATTCCAATTTGCACTCTGTATTCTGAGTAGTGAAGGGCATGCTTTCCTTAACTTATTGGCCCTTTAAAAATCATGTCACCTCAGAATCGAGATTTTGATACTGAACTCTACATCAAAACCAGATTTCTTTTCTCCCTTTGTTTTCCATGTTGCTGACCAAGTTTCACCTCTCAGGCAAGGAGGTGAAGACCAATGCAAGGATGAGATTCTTAGAGACTGTCATTTATACGAGAGGCAAAGTGAGTCTAAAGATTTTGTTGCATGGAGTAGAGAGGACTCAACGTTGTCTTAGGAGAAAACAGACATTCAGTGATACATGAACTTTATCATCAAGAGGGAGGCAGAGAGGGAGATGCTAAGTGACACCAATATAGAGACAGAGGAGAGACAAATCCTTCCTTCAAGTCATCTAGTTGTCAATTCACTTTGCTGTTTTTTTTTCCAACTTGGCCCTTTCTTTGATGCCCTCCTTTAAGAAGTTGACAGCCTTACCATCTCCGCAGCCTTTGAGAAATCCTATCTAACTGCTAGCACTATGGCTGTAATTAATTCCACTTGGATTACTAGAGATTCCATGATTTGCATGTTTGCTTTGATGTTCATATATTAATGGCTCATTTTTTTGAGCCACAGTGAAGAAAAGAAACTGGGTGCTGGTCATTTGAAGGAAGAAAGGAAGAATACATAAGCAAATGCATAAACAACAAAATACCAGTTATCATAGGATGAGGAGATAGGACATCCTTGAAGACATGAGTTCAGATTTTCTGGATGGAAAAAGCTGCACTGGGATTTGATTTGATCTGATAGACTAATGAAGCAAAGACCCACTGAAGACAAGTTATCTAAAAGAAAGTTTCCTATAAGAACACTACCATAGCATATTCTAGGAAGAAGAAATTCACTGTACCACAGCAAAACAGAGAACAAGGGCTGCAAAGTACCTTATTTTAGATCTTGGTTAGATTTCAGATTTTACCTTAAGATGTGGTATGAAATTATACAGTATGCATGTAGAGTGTGCGGTCCAAGCACTAGACCTCCAGGGACACATAACATGGTGTTTGAAATACAAGCTTATGGCATCCAATTGTGTCATTCACAGTAGTAAAGCTATTGCTTAAAACTCCCAGATCTTCCTTGACAGTTCTCTGTGTTCCACGTGCAGATGATGATAGAATGCAAGCAGAAATGCAGAAATAGGAGGTATCAATCTGGGGCAGTGTGGTAAGAATCTGGTATACCACATTTGCACATGACCTGTGCTCAAACAGCAGAAGATCATAAGATATTGAAATTGATGCCACAAAAACTATAAAGATGATGAGAAATTATATAGAAAATGAATAACCTATAATAAATTGTTACATTCCTAGAAACATGCAAATTCCTACAATTTAAACATGAAAAATAATGGAAAAAATAAGAGCAGACCTGTGACTAGTAAGGAGATTAAAACACTAATCAGGACTGGAGAGATGGCCTAGTGGTTAAGAGCACGGACTGCTCTTGCAGCGGACCCAGGTTCGATCCCCAGCACCCACATGGTGGCTGAGAACCATCTTTGACTCCAGTTCCAGTGGAATCCGACGCCCTCTTCTGACCTCTGCGGCACTGCATGACCTGGGTGCATAAACCTACATGCAGACAGAACATTCATACACATAGAAAAATAAATAAATAAAATTTAATAAAAAAAAAGAATTTCTTTAAAAAAACACTAATCAAAACATCATTTAAGGGTATAATTGATATCACCTGTTCTTTGCCACAATATGTAAAGATTAAAGGTTTTCTAAAATAATTTTAGTGAGATAGCTTGAATTTTATTCACTTTTTTCATCAAACAACAAAATGATTATTCCTTAAATATTTTATTCTTTAATAATATATATTGTGTTTCTGTCTGTATGTTGTGTATGTGTGGGCGACCAATAATGCCAGAAGAAGCTGTTGGATTCCTCCTGGGATGGGGGTTATGAGTGGCTGTGAGCTGCCCTTCCTGGGTGCTGGCAAATGAATTTGGGTTATCTGAAAAAGCAACAAGTTCTCTTAACTATTGAGCCACCTCTCCATCGACATAGTGATTATTATAATACTATTTTCTCAGGATGTTTCTTAAATAAACATTTTTCTAAAATTAGGAATTAAATTAAAATGTGGTAAACCAAAATTTTATGGGATCTTTAACATAATTATCAGAACTTAAAAATAATAAGTGTTAAAATAATTTAAACTTAATAAAATTTTATTAAAATAAATTTAACAATTTATACAATGCTATAGATGATAATACAATTACAATACATACTATTATATATTTACATATTTTTAAAAAGTTTCCTACAAATATCTGTCTTAAGTTTCATGGTACTGATGTTTTCCTGAAGAGAACTTCATTATTTAATGTAGAGAGATCATCTTTTTTTCACAAAATTCCTTCAGCTTTCCTTGATGGTACATGCAGCATTCACAGGCCCACATGCTTTGCTGTTTTTAAGTAAATTTGAATGTAATGATAGCAGCAGTTGATTCTCTTCTGTGCATCACATTTTCAGTTAAAAAGTGGATTCTCTCTGATACTGACCTCTCTGGTAAACTCAAAGAGAATTCTGATAAGTAGATGGTGTTCTTAGTTTCACTTATTTTCAAAGTGAAATGCACAATATATCACTGAAATGTTTTTAAGTTTCCGTAGTTTACATAATTTAAATGAACTTTCCTTAGCACAGAGTAACAGCCAAAGAAAGGCTGAGTAGTACAAAGAACAAAACTTAAAACACTACAATGCCTGACTTGAAGATATATTTAAGAGTCACAGTAATCAAAATAACATAGCCAATCAAACAGAATATAAAGCCCAGAGATAAACCCATGTATCTACAGCCAACAACATCTCAACAAAGGTGCCAGAAACATACAGTTGATAAAGAAGAGGGTCTTTAAAATGGTGCTAGGAGCACCAAGTTCACATGCAGAAGAATAAAACTGGAAATGTATCTTCCTGCACTAAAAGCAGCTGAGAATGAACCACAGATTTCAATGGAAGACCCAAAACTACTACCAGAGGAAAATGCAGGGGAAACACCTGAAAACACTGATGAAACTTCCAGACAGTGCTGGGGTCGATGAATTTGTGGGCTGATACTGAAAACAAGGTAAACAAAGGCAAAAATTGGCCAAATAAATTGCTTCATAAAGCAACCTGCATAGCAAAAGGAACAATTGGTAGATGAAAGAGACAGCAGAGAGAAAGTATCCTGCTATTGCCCAGACCGATGGTTAATGTCCAGAACCTTAAGAACTCAAACAATCTTGAGAATTAATCTATGGTATGGGCAAGTTATCTGAACAGACACTTCTCCAAAAAAGAAAAGCAAATGACTTGCACATGTGGAAAATGTTCAAATCAAAACCAAGCTACCATCTCACCCTGGTTAGAATGGCTATTATTAAAATAATAAAATGAAAAATAACAAACACTTTTGAAAATGTGGAGAAATGAAATCCGTACATTTTGGGGAAGGGTAAATTCATAGAACTGTTATAGAAAACAGTAAGGAGGTTTATAAAAAACCAAAAATGTATCCTCATGGGATACAACTACCCTACTTCTGGACATATAAACAGCAAAAGGAAATTAAATCAGCATATCAAGATAGGTGTATGTGCTTCATGCCTATTGTGGCCTTCTTTCTAATACCCTTGAATAACAAAAATGTAATACATCTATCTATCTACATATCATCTACATTACATGCATACACACATACACACACACACACACACACACATATATATATATATATATGTATGTATATATATATATATATATTTCCATGTTTAAAAACCTATAATTTTCACCCAAGTAGATATAAATGGAATTAGAGGCTATTATAGAACATTAAATAAACCTACACATAACAACATAACAAAGTGCCATGTTTTTAAACGTTTTTACTTATTCCTTGAAAATATATGTGCATACAGTATATCCCTATCATACTCAACCCTGGATACTCCTAACACTTACCCTTTACCTTTATGTCCTCTTTTTCTTTTAATTTCCATGTTTTACACAGGCCCTCCAGGTGCATGAATTTAAGTGTAGCCCTCAGGAGGCAGGGACAAGAGGATCTCTTTGAGATCAAGGCCAGCCTGATACACATAGTGACTTCCAGGTGGGCTGGAATAAGGGTCACCTTGTAAAATTAAAAGGAAGGCCAAAAAATAAAAGTTAAAATACATTTTCCTTGTTCTTTCTTCTTCATAAGCTAAAAAAACCTTTACCTCAAATGAAAGCACTGATTACTAGATTGTTTTGTTGTTGTTATTTATTTTTTATTGTTTTTTTGTGTATAAATGTAGTATTTGATCAATGTACACTATTTTATGCCTATATGAAACACATTATTGAACAAAATATATTCAATTAAGGCATTTATTTATTTTTAAATAAATAAAATTACCTTTCCTTAACAAATTTTAGTAGTTCAAAATTTATCAAACACATTTTCTTCATTTATGATAATTTCAAACATTTTGTTAATTTTGTATACTAGAAAATCTTAGGACTTTAAATTCCCACTTCACAGTAAAATTCAAGTTTATGCAAATAAGCCTGGGAACTCCATTAAGGTATTATTTTCAAAATTCAACATATTCAAATATAATGACTTCGAAATTAATACTGTACAATTTGACCCCAAATTTGGAATTTATTTTTCCCATTTGTTTTATAGTGTAGATTTAAAATGTCATTCTATTTGCAAGGATTCTTTCTATTAACAGTTTGTTTAAAATATAAAAACCTGAAGTTTAAACATTTTAATTAGTTATGAAAATTGTTTAAATTTTCAGAACAATGAACAAATAATTTTAAGTATTCTGATATGTATATAGTGCTTGGATTAATTTTTGAGGGGGTCTTTTTTGAGACAAGGTCTCCTTGTAGCCCCAGCTGGCCTGGAACTTACTGTGTAGACCAAGCTGGCCTTGAACTCAGAGATCTGCCTGCCTCTGCCTCCCAAGGGCTGGGATTAAAGGTGAGCAGTGCCATTTATACAGAGATCTTAAAAGGTTCAACCATTTTTTTGTGTGTGTGCAGGAAAGATGGCTCAGCACTTAACATGACTGGCTTCTCTTACAGGGGACCTGGGATTGATTCCCAGGACCCACATAGGGACTATCAATCTAATGCCCTTTTCTGACCCCTGAGGGGATGACATGAGTGCACTTACACGCATGCAGACAGTGCACTCACACACATGCAGACAGTACACTCACACACAAACATAAAAATAAAAATAAAAAATAAAATATTTTTAAAAAATGTTCAAGTATTTTTAAAAATCAGACTTCGTGGTAAATAACAAAGGAAAAATGTTTGCTATGTTCTTTTCTTAATGGAATATAAAAATTAAGCTATTACTCTTCATTCTAGGTACACATGGAATATATGAAATGCTAAGAATAACACTAATCTTTTTTTCTCTTTTTCTGTTCCCTTTAATTTTACATTATTCTAAAATATGCATATATGCACTCACACATAAATCAAAATTACAAAGTCTGAAAATAAAATATAGGTTAATTCCAAAACACATTTAGGGATTCACATTTTAACAGTAAAGTTGTATGCAGATAAAAAGAAGTATAACTTTACATTCTTTTTTTTTTAGAATATGAATACATATCTTCCACCCATATATGGTAATTACAATGTGTGAATACAAGGGGTAGGTCAATNCATTTTAACAGTAAAGTTGTATGCAGATAAAAAGAAGTATAACTTTACATTCTTTTTTTTTTAGAATATGAATACATATCTTCCACCCATATATGGTAATTACAATGTGTGAATACAAGGGGTAGGTCAATTCTAGAGCCCATTAAGAGATTTGCATTATAATAGCACAGTTTCTTTCAGATACAAGGAACTAAGATAATAAAGTTGCTCAGTTTGCCAGTGTTAGCATCCACAAATGAGGGAAACCATTCGTCTTGATCTTCTTTACTTTTATAATGATTTTATTGTTGTTTTGTGTATTGCAGGTATCATTTCTCAGTTCAGTTAGACATATTCCCCTTTCCATTCCCCAACCCGACCCTAGATCATGCACTCTGCCATAACTAACCTACATCTTTCTCTCAGTCTTTTTTTTTTTTTATATTTAGGAATTCACATTTTCCTCCTTTAATTTTATATTACTCTAAAATATGCATACATACTTTCCACTCATATACAGTAATTAGAGTCTGAAAGTAAGTAGTGGATTGATTCTAGAGCCCATTGAGAGATTTACATTATAACAACATAGGTGCTTTCAGATAAACAGAAATGTAACAATAGTGTTGTTCAGCTTGCCTTTCATCTGGGAATTTGGTGTTAGCATTCACGAATGAGGGAGACCATTAGCTGCTTGTTTTTCTGGGACTGTGTTACTTCACTTAGCATAATGGCTTCAAGTAACATCCATTTACTTGCAAAGTTCATGATGTAATCTTTCTTTTTTTAATTAATTAATTAATTAATTAATTAGTATGAATGTACTGTCTGCATGTAGGTTTGTACACCCGTGAACTGCAGTGCTGTGGAGGTCAAGAGAGAGTGTCAGATTACTCTGGAACTGGAGTTCAAGATGGTTCTCAGCTGCCATGTGGGTGCTGGGAATTGAACCCAGATCCTTTGCAAGAGCAGTCAGCTCTCTTAAGTGCTAGGCCATCTCTCCAGCCCGATGTCATCTTTCTTTACCACTGAGTAGTACTCCATTGTGTAGATGTACTACATTTTGTCATCCACTTGTCAGTTGAGGGGCATTTGGGTTGGTTCCAGCTCTTCTTCTATTGTGAAGAGAGCTGCAATAAACATGGATGTGCATGTATCTTTGCGGTAGGATGAGTATTTGGGGTATATACCCAGGAGTGGTATGGCTGGGTCATGTGGTAGGTTCATTTTGAGTCTTTTAAGGGTTCTAAGGGTTCTCCACACTGCTTTCCATAATGGTTGTACAAGTTTACATTCCCACTAGCAGTGGATGAGTGTTCCCCTTTCCCCACAACCTCTCCAGCATTTGGTTTCTTTTGTGTTCTTGATCTTAGCCAGTCATATCAGAGTGAGCTGATAGCTGAGAGTGGTTTTAATTTGCATTTCCTTAATTATTAATGATGTTGAACACTTTTTAAGATGTTTCTTAGCCATCTTTACTTCCTCACTGGTGAAGTCTTTGTTCAGATCTTTACTCCATCTTTTGAGTAGATCATTTGTTTTCTTACTTCTTTGTTTTTTGAGTAGTCTATATATTCTTGACATTAATGCTCTGCCAGATGTTTCACTGGTGAAGATTTCCTCCCACTCTGTGGGTTTTCTCTTCACTTCCTTGATTTTTTTTCTGTACAGAAGCTTTTGAGTTTGATGAGCTCCCATTTGTCAACTGTTGACCTTATTTCTTGTGCAGCTGCTGTCTGATTTAGAAAGTCTTTTCCTATACTTATGTCTTGTAGGTTCTTACTGACTTTTTCTTCTATCACCTTCAGTGTTTCAGGTTTTAAGTTGAGATCTTTGATCCACTTGGAGTTGATTTTTGTACAGAGTGAGAGGTAGGGGTTTAATTTTGTTCTTCTACAAATGGTGATCCAGTTTTGCCAGTACCATTTGCTGAAGATGCTATCCTTTCTCCATTGAGGTTTTTTTTTTTTGCCCCTTTGTCAAATATGAGGTGGCTGAAATTGTATGAGCTCAAGTTCGGATCTTCAATTTTGTTCCATTGGTCAATGGGTCTGTTTTTATGCCAGTACCAGGCTGTCTTTATGACTATGGCCCTCTAATGTAGCTTGAAGTCTGGTAGACCAAATCCGCCCCCCCCCCCCGTATTGCATATTTTTCTCAGGGTTGCTTTAGATGTTTGGAGTCTTTTGTTTTCCCATATGAATTTAAGGATTTTTTTTCCAAGTCTGTGAAGAAGCTCATGGGGATTTTGACTGGGATTGCATTGAATTTATATATCAATTTGGATAAAATAGATATTGTTACTACATTAATTTTTCCAATCCATGAACATGGGTGGTAATTTCATTTTTTTTTTTGACATTTGCTTACAAGATTTAATTGACTGAAAAATCCCATTAATAAATCATAACAGTATACAAATTATATGGAGAAAACATTCTTGGGATATTATAAAAGAAGGTCCATTTTCCCTTCTGTAAAACATGTAAATCTCATGAGGATAACTGTATTTCACTGTTAACTCTAAGCAGTTTTATGTAGAGGGCACCATTAGAACCCTCATGAGAAAGGGATATAGTCACTTCATAATTTTTGAATCTTTTTGTGTGTGGCACCATGGAAAGTGTTAGACCCAGAGTCACTCCTTCATCAGTCACCTCTTTTCCCTTTCCTGGGGTACTTGTTAATTGATGTCTTTGTTCTTTGTCAGGGGAACTCTAGGGCCTTAGCTCTCCCAGCAGACTCTGAGCTTCCATCAGCCCCACATTTATATCACTGTTCAGCACTGGTTGTTGGTTGACATAGTGATGACTAGTGGTTCATCTCTAGGGATCTTGGCCCTGCATCTTTAGTCCCCTCTTCCATCATACTTTCTATAGCAGTGGCCTACATTCTGCCCTAAACCTTATCAAACTGACTTTATTCTTTCTTCTCTACTGACATGTCTTGACAAATGGAAGAAAATTTTCCCAGAGCCATGCATAGATTGCCAGTTCTGTCTTTTTGGCATTCCATCTTTTGATGTCATTTTCAATCTCCTTCTTCAGGGGTTTAAAATTTTTGTTGTAGAGATCATTGTTACTTTTGGTTAGGTTTGTTCCAAGGTGTTTTATTATTTTTGAAGCTATCGTGAGTGGGAAGGTCTTCTTATATTCTTTCTCCACTTATTTATTGTTGGTGTAAAGAAAGGCTACTGATTTTTCCAGGTTAATTTTGTATCGTGCCACTTTACTGAAACTCTTAACCATTTCTAGAAGTTTTCTGGTGGAGTTTTTAGCATCCCTTAAGTAAACTATCATATCATCTGCAAAAAGGGATAGCTTAACTTCTTCTTTTCTGATTAGTATTCATTTAATTTCCTTCTCTTGTCTTATTGCCCTAGCAAGCATTTCAAGCACTATGTTAAAGAAGAGTGGTGATAAGGGGCAACCTTGCAGGGTTCCCACCTTTAAGGTAAATGTTTCCATTTTTTTTCTCCATTTAGGATGATGTTGGTAGTAGGTTTGCTATATATGGCTTTGATCATGTTGAGGAATGTTCCCTTCAGCCCGATTCCCTCTAGGACATTAAACATGAAGGGATGCTGGATCTTGTCAAAGGCTTTTTCTGCAACAATTTAGATGATTGTGTGGTTTTTGTCTTTCAGTCCATTTGTGTGTTTTATGATATTTATTGATTTACGTATATTGAGCCATCCCTGTACCTCTGCTATGAATCCAACTTCATCATGATGGATGATCTTTTGATGTGGGTCTGTATGACATTTGCAAGTATTTTGTTAAGAATTTTTGCAACTATGTTCATTAATGAGATGGGCCTATAACTTTCTTTTTTGGTTGTATCTTTGCCTGGTTTTGGTTTTAGGGTGATTTTGGCTTCATAAAAAGAATTTGGGAGAATTCCCTCTGTTTGTATCCTTCTGAACACATTGAGTAGTAATGGTTATAGGAACTCTTTAAATGTTTTATAGAATTCTGCCATCAATCCATCTAGGCCCGGGCTTTTTTTAGTTGGGAGGTTTTTTTTTTATTATATCCTCAATTTCCTCAAATATTATGGGTCTGTTTAAACTGTCCATCTCTTCTTGGTTAAGCTTTGTTGGTTCCCAGGATTTCAAATATTCATCCATTTCTCTTAGGTTTTCAAATTTAGTGGAGTATAGACTTTTGAAATATTCTGCATTGTTATCTGGATCTTTTCTTTTCTTTGTCTGTTGTGATGTTTCCCCTTTCATCACAAATACTATTGATTTGGAGTTGCTTTTTTTTTTTTTTTTGGTTAACTGGGCTAGAGGACTTTCTATTTTGTTTATCTTTTCAAAGAACCAGCTTTTGGATTAGTCGATTCTATGTATTTTTTTTCTCTGTTTCTATTTCATTGATTTCTGCTTTGATTTTTGTGATTTCTTCCTGTCTTTTGGGTTTAGGGTTCATTTGTTATTGTCTCTCAAGTGTTTTTAGCTGCAGCTTTATATAATTTACTTGTTTCCTTTCTGGTTTTTTGTTTGTTTGCTTGTTTGTTTGGGTTTTTTTGGTCTTTTCGAGACAGGGTTTCCCTGTAGCCCCAGCTGTGCTGGAACTCGCTGTGTAGACCAGGCTGGCCTTGAACTCACAAAGATCTGCCTGCCTCTGTCTCCCGAATGCCCTTTCTGGTTTTTTTTTTTTTTTTTAATGTGGGCACTTAGGGCTATAAATTTCACTCTCAAGACTGCCTTTAAAGTATCCCTCAAGTTTTGTTGTGTTGTATTGTCTTTTTCATTCAGTTCCATGAATACTTTTATTTCACTATTTCTTCCCTGACCCATCATTATCAGGATAGTGTTGTTTAGTCCCCATGTGTTCTTATAGCTAGTTGGGTTTATTCTGGTGTTCATATTGAGCTTTATTGCACTGTGGTCTGATAGAATGCATGGAATAATTTCAATACTTTTGTATTTGTTAACATTTCTTTTGTGTCCCAGTATGTGGTCGATTTTGGAGAATGTTCCATGAGGTGCTGAGTAGAAAGTATATTCTCTGGTGTTTGGGTGGAATATTCTGTAGATGTCTATGAGGTCCATTTGATGTATTGTATTGTTCATTTCTGATATGCCTCTGTTATTTTTTGTCCAGTTGATCTATCCAAGGGGCTCAGTGGGGTGTTGAAGTCCCTCACTATTAGTGTGTTAGGATTAATCTGTGTCTTGATGTCCTGCAGAATGGTGTTTATAAAGTTAGGTGCACCAGAGTTTGATGCATAGACATTTAGGATTGTGAAGTCTTCATAGTTAATTGTTCCTTTGACAAGGATGTAATGGCCCTCTTTGTCTCCTCTGATTAGTTTTACTTTGAGATCTATTTTGTCTGATATTAGAATTGCCACTCCAGCTTGTTTCTTGGTACCATTCGCTTGGAATATTTTTTTCATCCTTTCACTCTAAGGTGGTGTCAGTCTTTGAGGGTGAGATGGGTTTCTTGTAAACAGCATATGGAAGGATTCAGTTTCCTAATCCATTCTCCCAGACTATGTCTTTTGATTGGGAGGTTTAGAAAATTAATATTTAAAATTATTATTGAGAGATGTGTGTTGCTTCCTTTCACCTTATTTTTTGTTTGCATTTTTGGTCTAGGTTTGTATATACTCTGTTATGCTTTCGTTGATTTCTCTCTTTAATTGCTTAGGGATTTGTTGCTTCTTTCCTCTGCTCTTTTGGATTGCTTTGAGGGTTTTATGAAGTGTTGGTTTCTTAGACATGCATTCTTTCATCTTGTTCATGTTGTGAAAGATTTTTCTTTCTCCTTCAACTATAACTGACATTTTTGCTGGATATAGTAATGGAAGAGCTCTAATCTTATTGAGCTAAAAGGCAAGATCAAAAAGTAATACGTAGTATAAGTTTATAGTAACACTTGTTGAATTGTAAAGTACTGAACTGCAGATAAATACTGATGTTTCCAGTGACTAGGTACTAATTATTACATGATAAGGGAAATGACTCTTCCCCTGTATTGAATGCTACTTATAATTTCGAGACTGGGGTGACAGGGCTTCAAGCAAGTAGAGCCTGTAACCTTGATACTCAGAGTGCTGCTTCAGACACTGGGGGCAGTGCTAGACAAATTATCTCAAAACCCTGTCAGGCAAGACGCTGCATGGCTGATCTGTGGAGGCTGGCTGGGCAAGAGGGTCTGAGGTTCCTCATTCTAAGAAAAGCATCTTGGTTGACAACTTTCAGCTGTTATCTGGCACAAACAGGTCCTTTGTAATGTCCTCCCTACTTTTCTGTAAAAAAGATCATGTGTCCTGTATTTTTTCTGGAGTGTTGCTTTTTGTGGGCTTTCAAATGGCTGCCAAATTTTGTTTACATAAACCTGAGTTCTTAGAGGAATAAACTGACTTACTGCACAAAAACAGGAGTCCTGAATTCAATTATTCCCGCATCACTGATATTACTGTTTTATCTAAAACAATGAAAGCAAAATTCTGTAAGATTATCCTCCAAAGACAAAGAAAAAAAATAAAGTCATCTGTGGATAAACCAAAAATAATGTATGATATTAACAATAATGTCATATTCATATAAATGCAACAAAAATATTTTAGGCAAAGAAACATCACATGTAAGGAAATTAAATAATTATATTAATATAAATAAAGACACTGAAATATTACATAATTAAAAATGCTTCCTTGTTTTGTAAAATGTATAAACCTATACATAGAGATATACTCAAAATAAGTACAGACTAATCAAAATGCAAGAAAAAATATATTTAGGTAACTGACAGAAAAAAGAAAACAAAGAAATAAAAAAGAGAACAACTAGAAAACAAACAAGAATACACAAAGATTTAAGCTTTAACATCTATATGATTATATTTAATATAAAGGATCTAAATCTATGACCTTAATCACAAGTTTAACAGGGTGGATTTTAAAAATATGTAAATTAGTTAAAAAAATCAAACCCCACAAAGGAGCAAGAAAACAAATTACTCTGTCAAAAGATGGAGTAAAGAGCTGAACAGAGACTTCACAAATGAAGAAGTAATGCTGGCTGAGAAACATCTTATAAACAGTTCAACATCACTAATAGTTAAGGAAATGCAAATTAAACCCACTTTAAGATTTCATCTTACCCTGGTAAGACTGACTATGATGAATAAAACAAAAGATACCAAATGCTAGAGAGACTGTGGGAAAAGGTAACACTCATTCACTGCTGGTGGGAATGCAAACTCATGCAACCCCTATGGAAAGCAGTGTGGAAAATTCTTAAGACTCAAAATTTTAACCTACCACCAGTCATACCACTCCAGGGTATATACCCACAAGACTCATCCTACTGCAGAGATACATGCACATTCATGTTTATTGCAGCTCTCTTCACAATAGCAAAGAGCTGGAAGAAACCCAAGTGTCTCTCAACTGATGAGTGGATAAAGAAAATGTGGTACATTTACACAACAGAGCTCAATGCAGCAGTAAATAAAGATAAAGTCATGAAATTTGCAGGTAAATGGGTAGAACTGGGAACCATTATGCTAAGTGAAGTAACACAGTCCCAGAAAGACAAATGACGTATGGGGTCCCTCATCCTAGCACTTAATCGTTATTTGTTAAGGCAAACTGAGTATTTTTTTCTTTTTTGGTAAATATAATATCTGATGCTATTATTTAAAAAGTACATTAAAACATACATCAAATTGCTATGTAATTTAGGAATGTAAAGTAATATTTCTTTATGCCTATATGCAACTCTACTATTAAAAGGTGAATCCCTAAACATGTTTTGGAATTAACCTATAATTTATTTTCACACGTCGTAATTTTGGCATATGTGTGAAGTGTAGAGAACAACAAAAGACTTGTTCAAAGAACTGACTGAAACAGTTAACTTCTGCCCAAAGCAATAAACTTCTGCATCAAAAACTTAAAAAAAATACTGAGAAAAAGATGCAAGACCTGTATGGCAGAATACATGAGTTCTGGAGGGGTGGGAGCAGGGAAGGGGGATGGGTCTAAATTTGATTAAGAAATGTAGGAAATGCACAAAAGTTCAATAAAAATTTTAAGAAAGAAGTTAGAGAATTTTTTCTTTTTTCTTTTCTTTTCTTTTTTTTTTTTATTGATGTTTTGTGTATTTCATACATCATTTTCAGTTCAGTTCAGGCATATTCCCCTTTCCCTTCCCCCCACGCCACCCCACCCCATCCCAGATCATGCATTCTGCCATAGCTGTCCTGAATCTTTCTCTCAGTCTTTTTTTTTTATGTTTATGTGCAATAGAGTCTGTACCTTCAGGTTCTGGGAGGCATCAAGGGCTGGTGCAATAACCCGTGTAATCTTGGGAGTCTCTTGGACCACTCTGGCCAACAACTCAAAGGAAGGTTTCTCCTGTCTGGCACTGTTTGTACTAATGTGGGCTGTAAAGTGACTAAGACTGACTAAATTTTTCTGTATGAAATACACAAAAGTTCAATAAAAAAGAGAAAAAAGGAGGCTGGAGAGATGGCTCAGTGGTTAAGAGCACCAACTGCTCTTGCAGAGGACCAGGATTCGATCCCCAGCACCCACATGGTGGCTGAGAACTTTCTTTAACTCCAGTTCCAGGGGAATCCGATGTTGTCTTCTGACCTCCATGGCATTGCACGACACTGGTGCACAAAACTACATGCAGACAGTACATTCATACACATACAAAAAAATAAATAAAAATTAAAAAATAAAAATAAAAATTTTTAAAGAGAAAAAAAAACAACAAAAAAGCCGATCATGAAATGTTATGTATCCCTGTAAAAACAACAAAATTGAAAGTGTGTCATGTACAAAAAAAGTTTAAACAGCTGTAGGTTTAATTTACAATATATATCAATAAATAAAATGGCATTAAATGTAAATGGAAAAGATGCAAACGAGAGAGACAAAAGGTCTTAGCAATGTGATTAACATACACAGTGTGATTAACATACACACAGATAAAGTAAATACACTTTCTGTTTTGGGGGTGGGGGGTGAGACAGGGTCTCCCTATAGCCCCAGCTGGTCTGGAACTCTCCTTGTAGACCAGCCCGGCCTTGAAGTCACAGAGATCTGCCTGCCTATGCCTCCTGAGTGCTGGGATCAAAGGCATGTGCCAGCACATCCAGCATAAACACGCTTTTAAAAGCAAAATCCAACAGACGAAATTAAAATTCACTTTAATCAAGAGGGATGGGTGCAGCAGAAGAAAGAGTCCATCAGCAAGTTGTAAATATAATGATTAAATCTGAGATAATTAGTTTGCTCCTTTTATCTGTTGACAACAGAATAACCTCCTAGAACAGTCTTCACAGTGAAAGCAGATTTGGATGATGAAAACATTTAAACCAACTGGTGATCCCCACAGAGCCACCAGACTAAGAGTGAGGGTCAGCACTGAGTAGAAGAAGCCTGATGAGCTCCGGTTTCAAATCATATTTGTTTTTATCCTGAACATGAGAAGTTAAGTCCATGTGAAAATGGACAGTTTTACTGAGGGAAGGAGAGTTTGCAGACAAAAATTTACCAACATAGGTATCACCTTAGGGGCTAAAAACAAGGAAAGATTTTCATGAAAGGAGCTTTAAAAAAAAAACACCTTATGCTACTTTCCACACTAGGTTTTAAGTCAATTTTTTGTAAGATCTCATAAACCCAACTAGAAATGGTGAATAGAGGAAGTCACAGCCAGGTAAAGAATTCAGCAAATAGACAATGCATGTTTGGTGGAGGTTGTAGAGCACCCCCCAACCCTAGAGAAAGCTTTGGTGGGAGTCTATGCTTTGTGTTGAGACTCGAAAACCACCACATATAAAGATGATAAATCACAGCCTGAGAATAAAAGAAAACACATATGGCCCACATCACATAGCTGAAATCCAGCACTTGGAAAAATAAAAAAAAATAAAAAAACTTTAAAAATGGAAATCATTACAATTCTTGGAGAAGATAATATTACACTATGATTTATAATTTTTAATATTTAATATCAAGCATTAAATGGTAAGTTACAGTAATGGGGTAGAGAAACGGCTCGGTGGTTAAAAGCACTGGTTTCTTTTCCAGAGAGACTGGGTTCAGTTCCATGCACCCACATGACAGTTAACAACCATCCATAGCTCTAGTTCTAGAGAAAGGTCCTAAGATTTTGTTGATATTGACACCCAAAGGAATTTAAAATAAAGTTTTGTTTTATTTTGTTTTGTTTTGTTTTGAGACAGGATCTCCCTGTAGCCCCAACTAGCCTGGAACTCATTATGTATACCAGGCTATCCTTGACCTCAAAGAGATCCACCTTTGCCTCCTGAATTCTCAGATTAAAGGCATGTGCCACCATGCCTGGCCTTAAAATAAAAATTTAAATTTACTTTCATTGCACAATGAAAAATATAATAAATGTTAGATTGGGAGGCATGCCTGCAGAATCACTTGTAAACCAGAACATTGTATCCCTTCATCTACAAAAAGAATGATGACTAATAGTTAAAAAGCCTCAAAATATTAAGGTAGGCAATAGATACAGAGCACACAGCTATTTTCCACATAGTTACCAAACCAAGGGAGAATAAGTTGATGATCCTAGAGTTATAACAACATGTAAAATGATTTATACAATGTAAGTATAAATAATAACTGTAATTTACAAGCATGTGATTGATGACTGTATTACAAAAGAGAGCTGTAGAAAGAAGCAGAAGTAGATCTTACCATCAGCCAGGTCAGTATAGACAAGAGCAAGATCTGACAGTTGTTGAAGCAATTCAAATTAGGAAGCATTGTTCCAACTAGTTGGAAAGTGAAGAGAAAGATGAAGAATAGTGTGTGTGTATTGAAAATAGCGTATTCAAGGCCAGCCTGGCCTACAGACTGAGCTCCAGGACAGCTGGTACTAAAAGGGAGACCCTGCCTCAAAAATACCAAAAAAAAAAAAAAAAGAAAGAAAAGAAAAAGAAAATAGCATATTGTCAATATGGCAGAAAAGCAGGTAAGATGCTATACTTAAGTGAGGAAGGGCTTCATTATAAAAACCCACAGAAAACATTTATAGCTAACATTTTGCTCAATTTTATCTTAACTAACACACTAAAATGTCACTTCAAAGTGCCCCTTTAGAGGGTTAGGCTGTTAAAAAGGGCTACTGTTCCTACTTTAATTGCCAGTGTCCACATGGCAGTTCACAGCTGCCTGTAACTCAAGTTCCATGGGATCCAATGAACACTGCATGAATGTGATACACATGTATCCACTCAGACACACATACGTAAATAAATGAATAACTAACTAAATAAATAAATATTTTTTGTTTGGGTTTTTATTTTTGAGACAAAGTCTCCATGTAGCCACAGCTGGTCTGGAACTCACTATGTAGACCAGACTAGCCTCCATCTTACAGAGAGCCACGTGCCTCTGGCTCCTAAGTGCTGGGACTAATGGAGTGTGCCACCATGCCCAGCTTACATAAAACTTTTTCAAAAAGTGGTCCTTTAGTTGTAACATTTTTCTCATTCAGGGAAAAGCACAGTGTGATCTGGGCTATGACTCTTCTGTTTGTGTAGTAACATGAAGGTGTGTGGGTGTCTTCTGGCATGGAGGAGAGTCTCATTCTTTGATATAACAATTATTGGGTGGTAGCAATTTTGAGTAACTTTTACTTTCCTTAAAATTTTTACTTAAATTTTTGAAGCTTCACATAATCACCATGAGTGTTTAGGTGATGAGAAAAATTACACCATATTTAAGTCGACTCTGTCACTGTGTCACCATTTCTTTGTCACTTAAGGCAACTTAGCTTTGATTTATTTGAAAAGTTAAGGGCTCAGTGCTAAGGAGACCTGCCAACAGTGGTACAGTTATACATACGCGGAGCTGATATATTCTGTTATTTATTGATTATTGATGACTCTTGAGTATAAACAGAAAGTATGGCAAATATAGGACCATTTAAAAGCCACATAATACTGTCTCCTGGGAGTTATAAAGATTTTTTAATTCATCCATAGATGTTAGATGAGAGAAGGCAAACCATCTGTGGAAAATTACATGATCCACTGCTCTGCCAAACACTAGTTAGCGTGAGTTGAAGTAGACCAGGGACATCTGCTCCCCAAGTTAGAGTATCTGAACCAACCTCTGTTATTAGAGATGACTGAGCCTTCCACCCTGAAGGGGTGCACAGTAATTTCTTACTTAAAAATTGCATATTTTTGTATATTTTTACTGAATTTTTGTGTATTTCCACACATCTTAACCCCCTCCCCCATCAGCATTCCCTCATAGCTGATTTCTCACATTCCATCATTTAGATTAAGACCCACTGAGTCAAGGCAGTGTTTCCAAACGTTCTCTCATTGCAAGTTCATCCATCAGGGGTCTAGTCAGCCTAGCTAGAGTCCTGTTCTTAAGAAGGTCATCTCTTCCTCACCCTGTACTAATCAGCTGCCCAGTAGCACTTCAGCTAAGATTGGGTCTAATGCCTATTTCCAAAGTTCTATGCTTGTTTTTTGTCTACTTGAGTTTGCAAGCATTATGCATGATATCACCACTGCTGTAAGTTCATGTCAGCAGTATCCCAGGTGCTCTATAGGATTCTATTTCCATATAGTCAGGCACCTCTTCTGAAAAAAAAATTATTTATATGTGTCTGTGCTTAGGTGTGTGTAGGTATCTGAAAAAGTCAGAAGAGGGAGTCAAGATCAACAGAAATTAGAGAGTCTCTGGACCTGGGTGCTGGGAGCCAAGCCCCATTCCTCTGCAAAAGCAGTAACTAATGAGTCATCTCTCCAGTCTCTCCCCTAAATATCATATTAAAGAGATGAAGATATGCCAACTAAAATTGTGTAGATCATATTAAGTTCAGTATCAATTTTCCCAAAGGAAAAGAATGCACATAGATTATAAGCAACTACCCCCAAGTAGTACTTATGCTAAAATTTAAGTAAGAAAATTTGGGTAGGGGAGTTTAATATTTTAACTCAATGCTACAGGCCTTTAATCTCAGCACATATTAGGTAAAGTCTGTGAGGTTGAGTCTACCATGTAGTTCCAGGCCAGCTAGGGTTAAAGGGAGTCCCCTATCTCAAAAAACCAAAACAAAACCAAATCATCAAAACAAAACCAAACAAGAACAAAAAAAGGTTTTTAACTTGCCCTTGGAAGTTTTAACTTGAAAAGAAGCTGAAGATCTGGTTTTAGAGTGATTGAGGAAGCAGAGGTTTGAAAGGGGACAGCAAGGAGACAAAGGAACTGAAAATACAGCAAAGTTGTGATGGAGAAAAAAGGGACAGAGGTGCTGGGAACAGAGAGGTCTCTCATCAGACAATGTGAGAAGATTCTTCTTCCCAGAGATAACAAGGGAAGTTCAAATCCATGCCGACAAGAAAGAAGGTAGAGAATGTCATAATGGTGAAGGATGGGGTTTTCATGGTTTGAGAACTGGGTTTTTTGCAAAAACATCCCACTCCCCCATATTTTAACTAAGCTAGTGCACAGATAAGCTGGGATTCAAGAACTTACCACAAAATCTGCTTACTTTATTTCAAGAAACCAAGATCCCAAACAATGGCCTGGATTTAAGACAGGGCTAACCAATAGAAACAATGACAAACACCTCTTAGATCCTGTGAGAGGTCTGGGGTCCAACAATGAATTTGATCCTGAGTTTGGAACACCACGCTCTAAAAGAAAAAGAAATTATATTGACACTTCTTACAACAACTTTGAAAAGTTTCTTTAAGATGCTTGTAATATACTTATCACCAAAAAAAAAGAAAAAAAAACATATTAAGGGGATCCCTATCACTAATTGGGATATTACAGTAGGGCAGAGAACCTAGATGACCTAGAAATATTCTTGCAAAGCAAACACTTCATCATTACAGGTTGGGTTGAAGAATTTGACTGGAGACCAAGGCTAACAGGAATGGCAAGGGGGTGGTTCTCAGTAAACTGATAAAACAGGCTTGTGTGTTCAGACTAGAATAGATATGACAGAGGTCAGGCCAAGGTCAGCCAGGAGAAAGCACACAGTGCTTGATCAAAGTGTAGTGCAGGAGAGGGCCTTTGTGAAACTCACAGTTACTGGATACATGAATGGATAGACTAAAAGGTGACCATAAAGAAAAGTTCTGAAAACCACGGGCCAATAATACTTTAACTATTGGAGAGAGGGAATTAAAAAGAAAAGAAAGCTCTTATTCAAAGCTGATATGATGACATGATTTGTTAATGTTTCATTTGCCAAAAATAATTCTTAAGGGAGATAAATATGAAATGTCACCCACACATTTCCTGTTAAGAAAAAAAAAAAATTTGTTAGAGTACTGTGAAACACTACAATTAGAAAGGAGCAGGAACACCTCTGTGTGAGTGCAGTAGACCTAGAGAGTGCAGCCATGAAACGCACAAAGATTGTTTTTTTAAATTATTACAAAAACAACTAATAAAAGTACTCATTAATTATAATATTTCCATGAAGATTCTATGGTTAACTCTGTTGTAATTGAAAGTGTGATCTCATGCCCAATAAAAGAGCTTTTATTCATTGCCCTGCTTTGGAATTAATTGTTTTTCTATGCTCTCTTTTTTTCCAGTTGAAGAGTGAAAATAAAAGGAAGGCAGGCAGGAAGGAAGGACAAAAGGAAAAAGGAAAGAAGAAAGGAATGGAGGAAGGAAGGAAGGAAGGAAGGAAGGAAGGAAGGAAGGAAGGAAGGAAGGGAGGGAGGGAGGGAAGGGGAGAAGAAGGAAAGGAGAGGGGGTTTCAAGAATCAAAATACAGTCAATGTTCTTTCAAAAGTCAACGAATACCATTGTTCATCTGCAATATGTTGCTTTTCTCTCCAGTCATAATATGGTAATGTAATTATAATAATCACTTGCTGGAAGCAGCTGATTAGAGTTGCCATTGTAATTATTTATTTCTTTTAGTTCATTCAGGAAAATTGATTTTTTCACAGCCACTTATTATCTGTTTAAATCTAACAATTTTCACTCAATTTGTTTGTTTGCCATTATAGGTTTTCAACCTTGGGATGAATCCATATTATATCCAACTCGAATTCCACAATGGTGGAGTACTTTGAAAGAACTTATGATTGTTACTGGAGGTCACATGTGTTAGATCTTTGGAGAAGGAAAAGGAAGGAATTTAAAGCTAAGAAATAAGGACCATAACCAGACCTATAACAGACAAAGAATGTATACTTTATCAGTAGAAGTAATCAGCAGTGCAGGATAGATAACCATTGCTGGTATGAAAAGATTCACTGAGCCCAGCTGGAATGAGTCAGATGCCAAGGCCTGGTCTTCTTGGATAATTTGAAAGCCTTCTTTTGATTTCTTAGACTGATCAGGGCAATATCTCAAGGCCATGAGACAGGTGGTGCCATAAACAGACTTCTTCAGTCCTGGTATTGATCAGTTGATAAGGCTTTAGAAAGGCCAGAGTTCCACTCTAGGACCAGCAGCTATTTCAGGGGGGTTACAACTCTCTGACCTCCTTAAACAATCTTATGGCTCTTCTGCTATTCACACATTTTATCAACATGCTTCACCACAGAGAGCCCTGTATGGGTTAAATGCCATGAAACAGATCAAAAGCACTCAAAGAAAGTCATTCTCCTAGAAAGAAAGTCTTATATACAGTTCTGCTCTCAACAAAAACAAGAACAAAAAACAACAACAATAATAAAAAAGAAGCTTCAGAATTAGGAAAACACATGACTTGGACTAGGGAGATGATTCAGAGAGTAAAGTGCTACATAAGCACAAGAATCTGAGTTCAGATTCTCATGTAAGAAACAAATAATTTTCATTATGAGTTGCATTTACAACTCATTTTATCATCACCAATAAGCTGAAGACATGAGATCTGGTCCACGTAACTGGTGGATTCCCCTGCTGGTCTCGGCTCTCGTGGTTCATCCTACGATGGAAAAGTCGCAGGCACTCTGCTGCATGACTGAGCCAGACATAAGAAAAGAAGAGAATCTCAAGTCCTAGGAAGTGGTAAGGCTGTCTCCTGGAACAATGAAATGGGGAAGTTGGAAGAGGGTGATACTAGACAGCAGAAAGTTTGTACCCCCCCCCAAAAAAGAACTCAGCCAATGAATAAATCAGGGGCAAAAATTACAATTAGGAATATACAAACAAGTATTCCTCCAGCTTTCTTTTTATTTTTCTCTAGGCCGATGCTTGACTTCCCAAAGTTATAAAGTGTACTACTGTTTCTCAGTACTCGTATTATGGAGTGGGATCATTGTTTCTTCCAATTTAGGAGCTCTCTAGGATTCCTTATTTGGGAAATGAACCCTTTGGTGTCTGGAAAGTGAGAGATACACCTTTTCCCACCTTAGGGCAGTTCACTCTGCCAGACCTTGATCTATTTCCATTGCTCATGTAGGACCTGAAAGGATCTTTGAGGAATGAGAAACAGATTCAAGGAGGGTATAAACTGTTCTCAGAAGAGAGAGATAAAAAGAGAGACAGAGAGAGACACACAGAGACACAGAGAGAGATCATGTGATAATCAGGCATCTGGCATCTCCATGTTCATGCAGAGATAGGCTCTCCACTAATGCAGCTTTGATTTTAATGGAGAGACACTGAAATGAGCACAAAACATAAGAAAATCAGATTGCATGAAGTGCTAAACAAGTTGAAAAACTGAACATATACTTAGCAGCAGAGTTTTGTGCAAGGAGCAAACACTAGGTAGGTCAAGAGCACATCTTGGGATAAAACAAGGCAGGATGAGAAGACGTGAACTTGGAGCAAATTTGCCTTAATATATATATATTATATATTATATTGCTAATGTCTTTAAGGCTTTTAATATGGAAGGATATTGATCATATTAAAAATCATTTTCTGCAGCAATTTTCATGATCATGAGATTTCTGTTCTTGATCTGGTTTATGTGATATGTTGGACTTATTTGACTTATAAAACTGTAAGAGCCAGAGGGTGTGGATGACCACAAGGATGCAGAAGTTTCCAGATAGCTGGATAGTTACTCATATGAACTTGCAGCAATTGTCAGATTGATGGATAAGCCCCCCAAAAGCTGAAACCAAACAGAATCCCAGCATAGGCCTGGGGAAGTGGGTAAGAAATCTCAACCCTACGTGAGGAACTATTGTCAAAGGATGACTGCTGGGAAGGAAAACGTCTCATTTAAGGGTGAGGCTCCATAATAGGTTGATCAGGCTCTGGTGGAAAAATCCATAATGTTAGGTACTTGGTAATAAAAACCTGACTCTAGAGTATTTAATACTTCATGTAACGGAGTACACAAATTTGATGGAGGAGTTAAGAAGGATGGGAACAAATACTGGAGAGTCTTAAGCATGATCAAAATATGTTTAATGTTATTTGCAAAAAATTTTAAAAATACCTTAAAAAAGATGAAAACAAAAAGTGATTGATGAAGATATTCAACATTCTCCTGTGGCCTCGACACATGAACACCTGAAAAGATATAGGCATATACATCATACACATACACAAAGATATAGACATATACATCACACACATACACAAAGATATGGGCATATACATCACACACATACACAAAGATATAGGCATATACATCACACACATACACAAAGATATAGGCATATACATCACACACATATGCAAAGACATAGGCATATACACCACACACAAATGCAAAGACATAGGCATATACATCACACACATATGCAAAGATATAGGCATATACATCACACACATATGAAAAGATATAAGCATATACATCACACACATACTCAAAGATATAAGCATATACATCACACACATATGCAAAGATATAGGCATATACATCGCACACATACGCAAAGATATAGGCATATACATCACACACATACGCAAAGATATAGGCATATACATCATGCACATACGCAAAGGTATAGGCATATACATCACACACAGACACAAAGATATAGGCATATACATCACGCACAGACGCAAAGATATAGGCATATACATCATGCACATAGGCAAAGATATAGGCATATACATCACAAACATATGCAAAGATATAGGCATATACATCACACACATACGCAAAGATATAGGCATATACATCATATACACACACAAATGCCCTTCTCTGACCTCCCACGGGCATTGTACAGCCTGGGTACAGGCATATACAATCAAGGCCATCCTGGTCTACACCATGAGTTCCAGGCTAACTGGGAGCTACAGGGAGACCCTGTCTCAAAAAGACAAAAAAAAAAAAAATACAAAATACAAAACAAGATAAAAAGTAAAATTCAAAACAAAACAAAACTACTGTGAACTATAAATTCTGTCTTTTAATTCTGTTCCATAGATATAACACGTTCTGTTCATATTTTTCTTATTTTAATTTATTGCTATCTGAATCTTCTAATTTATCTACCTGTCTTCTAATTTTTTTTAAATTTTTTTTTATTATTATTTATCTTTGTATGTGTATGAATGTACTGTCTGCATGCAGGTCTGTGCACCCGTGTCGTGCAATGCCGCAGAGGTCAGAAGAGGGTCTCGGATTCCCCTGGAACTGGAGTTCTCCTGGAATTGGAGTTACAGACGGTTCTTAGCCGCCATGTGGGTGCTGGGGATTGAACCCGGGTCCTCTGCAAGAGCGTCGGTGCTCTTAACCGCTAGGCTATCTCTCCAGTCCCGTTTAGCTCATTGACTTTTTCTTTTGTTTTTTAAATTTTATTTATTTTTTATGTATATGAATGTACTGTCTGCATGTAAGTTTGTGCATCCATGTTGTGCAATGCTGAGGAGGTCAGAAGAGGGTGTCGGATTCCCCTGGAACTGGAGTTAAAGACGGTTCTCAGCTGCCATGTAAGTGTTGGGGATCGAACCTGGGTCCTCTGCAAGAGCAGTCACCGGTCTTAACCGCTAGGCCATCCCTCCAGTCCTAACTTTTTTTTTTTTTCTGACATTTGAATTTTAGAGTTTTCAGTATCTCTATACTTTATCCATCTTTTATATCTTATATTTGTTTCTTTAGTTTATATATTTTTTATATTCTCTTTGAGTTTATTTAGATGTTTATTTATACTCTCTTAAACGCCATTGAATATTTTTATAATCTTTTTTTTTGTAATTTTCCAGAATTTCATGTAGTTCACTCACTATAATCTATTTTTATAGAATTGGCAATTATTTTGTTTCCTTTACTCTGTGATAAGAATTGCTCATGTGGGGGCTGGAGAGATGGCTAAGCCATTAAAGAGAAGTGACTGCTCTAGCAGTCCAGTTCCAGGGGATGCAGTAGCCTTGCACAATACAGTTGTGCTTATAGCCACACAGGCAATACATTAATACACATTAATTAAAAGAATAAATAAAATATCTAAAAATAACTGCTCATCTGGGTTTCTATCATTGGTTGGATTTTTTAAAAATATATATTTATTTGTATTTATTTATTTATTTATTTATTTATTTATTTACGAGTGATATGCCCACAGGTATGTAAGTGAACTAGTGTCATGCAATACTCACAGAAAACAGAAGTGGGCTTTGGATCTCTCGGAACTAGAGTTACAGCCAGTTGTTAGCTGTCTTGTGGGTGCTGGGATTTGAACCTGGGTCTTCTACAAGAGCATCCAATGCTTGTAACCCCTCAGCCAACTCTCCAGTTCCACATGGGTTGGGTTGTTTAAAGTGTTCAGTATTCTTTCAGATTAAGTGTTTTAAGTGTGCAATGGGACAAAGCTTTTAGTAAGGCTGAAGTGCTATTTCCTCCCTCTGGGGTGGGGGATGTGTCTTAGTGGATAACTCTCAGCTCAGGCACTCAGGGACCTTGTTATAATTTCTAGCACCTCCCTGAGAGTGAATACTGACTTCAGAGGTGTTGCCCAAAGAGGATAGGAAATCAGTAACAGCCAATTAATAGCAATTGCCCTCCCACGCCTTTAATCCCAGCACTTGGGAAGTAGAGGCAGGTGGATCTTTGTGAGTTCAAGGCCAGCCTGGTCTACAGAGTGAATTCCAGGACATCTGGAACTACAGGAAGACCCTCTCTTGAAAAGACCAAATACTTGAGGAAACAAAGGAACAAGGACAGTAGAATGTTTTACCAAGAGCGGGAATGGGAAGAAAGTAAGTTGCATGTTAGAGGAAAGCAGGAACAAGAGAAGAGAGAAATTAGACACAAGAAGTAAACAGTAAAGAAGAAAGGAAGAGATAGTGCAGCTCCAGCAGGTGTAGAAAGACAAGAGTAAGGGTTAGAGAAATGCAGTCACACAAACTACACATTGCTGCAGTCAGGAGGCTGAAGCAGGCAGACCTGCAGCCTGAGGCCACTCATGGCTTTTGGGAGTCTATCTCAATCAGGGAGGAAAACGAGCTCTGGACAAACATGTACAAAAAATTTCATAGCATCTGTCTTTGTGTAGTTGATTGCCTTAAAACAGCTGCAGATTATTTCTGTGTAGTCACTCTCCTGAAATCAGATCAGTGTCTCCATTGTTCCATTTCTTGCACAAATGCAGATCTGGTCTCTGCCATCTTGCTTTTTCCACTGACTACTTGGGCTCCTATCTTCTAATGAGAGAAGAAACTTCATGATATTGTCCTTCCTGTGTTCTTTTTGATAACTGAATCCAAATCCAGATGGTGTGGTTTATTGTCCAGACAGTGGTATTATAACCCCAGGAATATGTAATCTTTAGGTACTGGCATTGGATGTGAGCAAGTTTTCCCCTGGCATGCATCTTAAACCCTTGCCACTTTGAGCACTTGCCTATCACTTTCCAAAGTGCTGGGAATCTCATTCAGTTAGTCTATGGCTAAGACCAGATTTCCAGTATTTGGAACAATATGTTTTTCTGAATAACTCCCTCCCACCCCCGGTTCAAGTCAGAGGTATTCTATGTGTGAAGATTCAGAGACCAGTCCCCTGAAACCTGCCCTAGGTACCCTGAATAAGCTCTGCAGGGAGGGACTTTTGCCTCTAGAGTGACATAGAAGCCAGTTCAGCAGGGTCCTTAATATAATGGCTCCTTGCAATGTTCTTCTCAAATGTTAAGATTTTTCCCACCTGTATCATATCTGGCCCCCAAATTTACGTATGTCTGGGCCACAGTTTTGTTCAGTGAATCCTCTATCATTGGTTGTGTCTTTGAGTTTCTGTGTTGTTTTCTACTTTTCCTTTGGTATCCTCTCTGCCTTCTGCTGGTACATGCTTCTACTATGGGCCTTTTTTGTCTCTTGTATTGTCATCAGTGGTTGGGATGAAAATATTGTTCCTTGCTGCCTGCAGCAGCCTGCGGGTATCTTTACAGAACTCTGGAGTCTACCACAGGGTAAGGCTGTATCCTTGGCTTCACCACAGGAAAATAATTAAGCAGGGTAGCATGAGATAGAGTTAGAGTTTCTTAAAAGGCATTTATTTTTGTGTGTGTATGTGTGGTGTACATGTGTGTCTGTGGTACATGCACATGAGTATACAGTTGTGTACAACCTTGCATGCACATGTGGAGGTCAGTTCAGGCTGTGGGATGTGATCACTCTCCTGATATCTTGCAACAAGGTCTCTCACCTAACTTACCTCCTGGGTTGGCTGAGCAGCAAGTTCTCAGGTTATGCCTGTCTCTTCCCTCCAGTGCTCAGATTTCAAGCTTCTGCAGACACATCTGGCTTTTTCATGGTGCTGGGGATTTGAATTCAAGTTGCTGTCTTTGTAGCAAACAGCTCTTACCCACTGAGGCATCTCTCCTTCCCTAAAATAGTTTTTTAACAGAATTAAGAAAAGGAGTTGAATGAAAGAGACTCAGGGAAAGCTTGAGACATACCTAAGCATACATAGGAGCTGTCAAAGGAGAAGTGATTCATTGTCTGCAATTGCCATATAGATTTTGATGATTTATGAAGTTATGATCTTCGAAGGATTGCTCAAGAATTAAAATGAGCTCAAAATGCCTTTCCTGAGGTGTACCTGTCAGAGTAAAAATTGATAAGTTACCAGAAGGATGCAGGAAGTTAGGACATCTTCACTAAAGACAAAGGTTAATGGACTTGTTTGTGAGATTCCCAGAAAATACCAGGGAAAGGTCATACACATTTAGCCCTTAAGCCTGGTTTATTGTTATTTTAACATTCTTGAAATAAATATTGTTTCTATGACAGCAACCTTCACAGCAAATGTTGTTAATGGTGCTGGAATTCTTGATTTTCAGCTGACAAGAGGCTGTAACCGAGTCTGAAAGTAGGGGCTTCTTTTCCTTCTGAGATCCCCACAGTCTTCCTACTGTTTCTCTTCTTCCCCTGTCCATCTGTCGTTCTGTCTTCCCTCATTGCTATGTCTCCACCAGGCCCTCCCACCCAATAAATTATGTGGTGCTAAGACTAGAGTGTGAATTCTCTGAGGCTTTCTCTTCTCAAGCCCAGGTTCCAGCCCTCTGCGTTGCACCCATTCTCCCCTCAGAGCAGAGTGCTCCCCAACTGTGGCTGAACTCTTTTGCATGGACTCTGGATTTTCCCCTTGTGTTCCACATTTTACAACCTTCCTTTCTTTGCTACCTCATAGGATCTCAGCTTGCCAAGGCTCCTCTGCTTATTCCACAGAGTCTCTATTTGAGGATGGAAGTCACCCACCTTCTTCTCACTTGAGATGTAGCTTTGTAAATGAGATTCTCATTCTCATTAAGAATTTTGTGATCATTTGCGAGAAATAAAATGTATATTGCAGGCATCTTTGTAATGTTATTGATATCCTAAGATAATTTTAACTTATCCTAAGATAAGTTAAAAACTTGTCCAGCTAGGCTTTTAATATCTTTTAAAGAATGGTGGGAGATGTGAAATTTGATACTGTTCTTGAAAGGCTAAAATACTATAATATAAATACTTAAATTTATGGAATATAAATATAAGAGAGAAGAATGTAATTTGTATTTTGTTTAAGAATACCAATCAGTATTTTACAATTAAGATAAATTAAAATGAAATCAGGGAAAATATAAACAATATTGAAAACATGTATGGAACATGATTTATGATTTGACAAGTATGGGTTTGAATGAGGATCCAAGTTATTTTGAAGAAATAGAATTAAGCACCAAAAAGATGGTATAATCAAAAGAGAGGATATTATCACAAATAATATAAATGGCAAAGTATATGACAGAAAATGCGTCTATTTTAAAATGGGGAAATCTGAAGACATCTTTACATGACAAATCAGACCTTGATTTTCATCACCAACAGTTCCTGGTACACTGTAGGCACTAGATGAGTTTATACTGGATAAAGTTTCATTAGATGGGAAGATGGCAATTCTTCTGTGTATCCATAATTCATGACATAAAGTAGAAATTTTTATAGGTTTTTGTGACTATATTTTTTTAAAAGCTGTAGTATTCATTCCAAGTCATAATATCTTCAGATTTCCACTTGTAGAAAGTAATTATTTCTAAGAAGTGATACAATATTTTTCTTATATTATTTATCAGGCTTGTGGTAACATAGTCAGGATGTAAAGTGCACTGAAGAGATATTTTAAATTTTAATTAACTGCATCCACTACTTCTCAACTTCTACTTCATAAAATGTCTTTAATGAGGAGGTGCTTCCAAGAGGGAACACGAAATTTCACATTTAATGTAACTATTTACAATCACACACTGTACACGTCCATGCTAATAGACACTATTTTTTAATACAAGCTCTAACCATGTTGATAAACTTAATTGTAATGCATTTCTATTAAAATATTCATCCCAACCAGGAAACTAATATAAATGTATTAATACTATATGTTTTTCTTCAATAGATATTTTTTCAACATAACATTTTTATATGGAAAATTGGAGAGTTAAAAATAAAGAAAATGAAAGTGTACAAAATTAATGTCTACATGACTTTGATTTTACTTTGGTATTTCAAAATTCAAATGGTATATATTTTGGAAAACCTCACATGTTATATCAGTGCAATTTAAGCACAGTTATCAAAACCAATACAAATCTGTTACTTTCTTCTGCTTTCTGATAAATATCATTGTCCACATTAAAATTTAATGTGTTTAGTAAGGACTTGTTGCCCAAACTATTTTCAATAGATTATTTTATTTCTAAGTAACTGTCCTGAAATAATGAAATAAAAGGAATAGGATAGAGATGGTGTGAGCCTGTTTCATAGACAGCTCATCTTTCTGCACCTGACACAAAGGCTGCACGTTAATGTGGAGGCTGAGGTACCATGAAGAATAATGTGTGAGTGAAAGTAATAGCAAATGCATTTCCATCATTCTGGCAAAGTTCATGATGGCACCTATTATTGCTATAAATTTATGGCATGGATAAAATATACCATGAAGCCTGGCTAGGATGGGAATAGTTGGAATTTTTTTCTTACAAGAACTTAAAAAAATAAATAAAAGGATAGCAAAGACGCTTCGGGTTTCTCCTATATGAACTCATTGTATGCTCATTAACAACTTATAAGTATCAAGACTACTTATGAGTTAAGGTGCGGAATCACAAGTTTAAAGTGTAGTTCCTATTTGAGCCCACTGGAGCTTGAAGGACACCTCAGACATTCTCTATAGTCAAATTAATCCTCAGAATCGCCCTTAAACATATACTCAAAATAACCTTTATTAAAACTCATTTATAATGACAAATTGAGGATAGAAGTTACTGAATAAGAGATTTTTTCATGTTTAACAAAAATGGTTTATTAAGATAGCATAATGTATAAAATAAATATTGCAAAGTATAGAATCATATTATCACTTACAAGATTTTTTGTTGGCAGCATTTGCAGTCAGCCTATGGACTTGAGGAAAGCCTAAATGGTATAAAAATATGCTTCTTATGTTCCTTTGAATATAAAAGCACAAAAGGTACAAATATGAGAAATAAATGTTTTCAATCCTTTAAGAAGTATTTGTTAAGAATTGATTTTGTGGGGCTGGAGAGATGGCTCAGTGGTTAAGGGCACTGGTTGTTCTTACAGAAGACCAAGGTTCAAATTCCAGCACCCACATGGCAGCTAACAACCACCTGTAACTCCATTTCAAGGGGATCTAACACCCTCTTCTGCCCTCCTCAAGCATTGCATGACATGGGTGCATTTAAACATATGCAGATACAACACTCATACACATGAAATAAAAATAAAGAAAAAATATTTAAAAAAACTTTAAAAAAGGAATTGATTTTGTGTTTAACAAATATTTATCACAAGTAGCTCGTATGTTCAATGTAATGTTTAGGGGTTTGGAGAATGGTATTACCCAAATTAATGAAGGCGTTATGATGATATATCATGTTACAACAAATTTCTTTGGCTAAAAATTCAGAAAATAAAGAAAGCATGCTTTAACAATTTTCTCAGTCTTTTCTGTCATATGTCATTGGAGAGATCATGGTCATTTAAACAAACTTAGATACAAAATTATTTTATAAATACAGTCTTTTAGCCAAATATATATATATATATGTGTGTGTGTGTGTATATATATATATATATGTGTGTGTGTGTGTGTGTGTGTGTGTGTGTGTGTCTGAATAAAACCGGGTTTTATTTCCAAATATTGGATGTGGATAGAATACATATTATGTGGGCAATACCATTGGAGTTTCCTAATCTTCCAACTTGGGCAAACTAAGCTAGAGTACTAGCTAGAGGAAAGGCCTCTAAGCACATGGGAATGAAAAAAAAAAAACATACCTGTTCATGGTAAGGAAATACTAATCACAGTAGCAACTACTGTGCTTTTCCTAGAAGTTATGCCATATTTTTCCATCTAGGATAATGTTTCTGTTGTTGTTATTGTTGAAGATATCATATCACCAGAGCAAGTTTTCCCTCCCCCAAGGGGTAATAGGATTAAACTTCAAGGAAGCTATATGTGCATCTCCACCAGTATCCAACCTCCCAACCTCAACAAAGTATAGAGAACTCAGGACACACCATCCCCTTGTCAAGTTCGTAGAGCTGTAGATTCCTGTAGGGCTCATCTTGAAACAGACACATCCTGCCTATCTGTCCAACACAGCATGCCACCAAATACCTGAAGGCTGCTAAAGACATCTTAAGTCTCCCTCTTTCATCAAGAAGTGATATCTAAGTCTCAAAGAGCCATTGAGACAACAAAGGATACAATCGTATATAAAAGAAAAAAAAAAAAAAAGGAAAAGAAGGCTGTCAGTGGTAGATATTTAGCCCAGTTAAAGATTCACATGGAGAGAGATGTAAAGTTTTTGATCCCCTGAGATATATGTGAGTGCCATGGTAACATGAAGAAAGAAATGGTAGTCACAGTCGTTTACAGCTCATGTTGCCTTAAGTTATGTCTTTCAGAGTAAGATATTCTTTAGATGTTTTTACATCTACCAATGTAAAGTAAGCAGAGTGAGGAACAAATCCAAACAGCAGTTACTGTGGACAGCCCTTCTATGTATTTTAGCATGCCAACTAAGCCAGTGGAGGTAGAAAGTGCTTGATCTGTAACATAATCTTTGAGGGTCATCTTACATTGCTATATCAAATGTCACCTGTCATCTCATTACTTATAGATACAGTTTCTTTACCCCTTTACTTCAGCAGCTGCAATATCTGCCACTGAACATTTTTAGAACTGTTAGATGCCTAGGTTAATATGTTTGTTTTGTTTATTTTACCTTGAATTCTTCCCAGTGTCGGAAACTGCTTTACCTTTGCTTTGTTTTTCAAAACGAGCAACTGAATGATTGTTTCTATTTTGTCCTTTTTAAGCAATGAGCATGTTTCTACCACCCCTGTATGACAGTATTTCCTTTTATTGCTGGTAGATTTCCTGAACTCAGCCAGTTCTGGTACTTGTCCCCAGAATGTCTGATTACTGAAGATAATTTCTTTGTGTTTGTGATAATGCTTCCATAATTGCAATTATAAATGAAAGGGCAGAATAAAGCCCTTCTCTAGTAGAAACACAGATTTTTTTATTATTTTCTGCTCAATCGAATTCATTTTTTGACCCACTGCTTTTGAACCCTGGGTCACATAAATGTATGGTCCTGAGTCTTTTTATTAACTCTCCCTGCTTTGACCTTTCTTATATAAGGCGGAAAATACAATTCCTAGGGGGACATTCCTATTTCTTGGGAAGATGAAAAGTTGGTGACTGACACAGCCATATATCCAAAGGCCAAGTGCACTATTGTTAGAGCGCAAAACCCTAGATAAAAAGTCCCTGGAGTAGTTATTGACTGTGTTAGATTCTTCTGGGACTCCTTAGCTGGAAATGAAAGAGAAAATTACTCTACCAATGTGGAGAATGAGTCCTGCTGTCAAGATGCAGGTCTATGAATGGCCCACTTGATAGCTTTGTCACTGCCCTGAAAGTTCAACGGGGCTTTGCCCCTGTCCATGATTGGAATTGCCACTGCAACCAGAGCTTCCTGGGTGAAGACTAATAAGCTGCCCAGAGAGCTCCTAAGGGAAATCTTTAATCTTATTTCCTGACTCAATCTATGTAGACTTCTCCTGCAATGCAATTAAAATCATTAAATAACACATACTAGGAAAAACAAAGAGCACACATTGTACATGCAGATTTCCAACAAAAAGCCCCAGCATATCAAATGTTTTTGGCTCCTTTCCCAGCTAAGTTATGATTAGTGAAGTCATGTGTGGAAAATATTTGCTGAATGCAAAACTTCTGAAGCTGTTGCTGATTCAAAAATTAATGGAAACAACGTATGATGTGCAAGGCTTTAATTAGTTCAAGCAGAAGAATGACACCTCGTGTTGAAATGAAAATACCTGTAAATGAATACTTTGAAACTGTGATGTACTAGTCCTGTTAACTGACTGAACTGGTCATTTCAGTCTATACATTTAGAAAACTGGATTCTTACAGTTCAAATGGCACCTTTCAAGTAACCATCAGTCTGTAACCATCAAATGTCTTCTTTGTAGAAAGCTTTGGAAAATATTGAATAGAGAGACCATTTTCTGTTAATCTTTTGGTTTCAGATAAAATGATACATCTTATTAATATAATACAATTGACTCATAACTTACACAGCTGAGTCAATGTTGCTGAATTGCATAGTTATCCTGATGCAATATATTTGATTGGATATAATTTTTCCAAGTTATCTTACGTTATTATCAACTCTTTCCACCAGAATAGAGATCAAAGTCTGGAAAAATCACACTTAAGGCAAGATTCATAAGACATATAAGTTATGTAAAAAAAAGGCTGGGAAGAGTGAAAGCACAAGTTAGCATTCTATAGTGCAAGGAAAATAAAATATGAATTATTTTGTTAAACAATTTGAATTTAATGCAATTAATTATGAACAAAATTCTAAAATTAAACTAGACATGTATAAGCTCATATATAAGAAAAAATGAAGGACTGACAGTAATGACTCAATAGGTAAAGTACCTGCTGTGCACAAATGCAGACTTGAGTTGGGATCTCAGCACCCACATAAACTCCAGCACAGTCACGTGTCTGTAATTCCTATACTGGGGTCTGGGACAGCAGACCCTTGGAGCTCACTGACTAGCCAGCTTGGTCCAAATAATGAACGCAAGGATCTGTGAAAGACACCGTCTCTAAAAATAAGGTGGAAAATGATTAAGCATGACATCCCATGTAAACTTCTGTCCTCCAAACACATGTATATACACATATGTAAATGCACATTAAAACCCACAAACACACAGAAACATTTGTACACCACGGGTATATACATACACACACAGAAACATGTGTACACACCATGCACATGCACACACAAAATAAATGAAAAATAAAAAGTTTCCAAAATGTGGGAAATAGGATAAAAATAATCCAGGAGACCATGTACTTCCAAGTATGCCATATAGTAAGTCAGCTATCACTTCATCTTCAATCACCAAATCATTGCAACAGAGCAGATATCACAATGAAAAATATGCAATAAAAGAAACTGAAATAAGGGGCTGGAGAGATGGCTCAGCGGTTGGTTGGGAGCACAGACTGCTCTTGCAGAAGACCCGGGTTCAATTCCCAGCACCCACATGGTGGCTAAGAACCGTCTTTAACTCCAGTTCCAGGGGAATCCAACACCCTCTTCTGACCTCTGCAGCATTGCATGAGATGGGTGCACCAACCTACATGGAGACAGTACACTCATACACATAAAAATAAATAAATAAAATTAAAAAAATTGAAATAAAATATATTTGTAACGCAAATGATGGTGCATGCTTTTAATCCTAGCACTTGGGAGGCAGAGGCAGGCGGATCTTTGTGAGTTCATAGCCAGCCTGGTCTACAGAGTGAGTTCCAGGACAGCTGGGGCTACAGGGAGACCCTGTCTCGAAAAGACCCCCCGCAAAATGTAATAAAATATATATATCACCATACTATATATATATATATATATATGAATTAAATGTCTAAATATTAACTCATTGAATTATAAATATGTAATCTGCTCTCAAGATTAAAATTAGATGTGGTTAAGTATAGTTGCTGTGCAGTCAATCTCTGCCAATTAACTTCTAAAGCAATACACAGTTTTATCTATTGCTCAGAAAAACATTTTTGAAAACTTTAGCAAAATGACCACCATACATGAACAAAAAAGAGGTATTGAATTAAAAAATCAAAAAATTTCTGTATATAAAAGAAAAAATTAATAATCAAAGTGTGAAAATTCTGCAAATGTCATACAATTTAATATTATTGATATGTAAAAGCAGTAGGAAATTATGAAAAAATGTAATTTCAATGAAAAATAAGGTAAATAGGTGAAAATTTGTATTATATAAAGTCATTAATATATTTATAAAAGCAGTAAGGATGAAAAATCTTGTATCTTACTAGTAAATAAAGGAAAATGCATATTTTGTACATTTTGCTCTTCAGATTGGTAGAAAATTTAGTAGACAATATGCATGGCTTCCAAGGAAGTGTTGAGACTGTCTCTCACATCCTGATAAGAAAAATGCTGTCTTTATACAAATAAGTAGGAAGCAGAATTATTTTCAAGAATTTTTTACAATGCACCAGTAATTTTACTTCTAGGAGATTAATATATAGACAGAATCAAGATAAGAAAAATAATCTTGTAAAGTGAAGTCTATCACAGTGATATTTTCATTGAGAAATGGAGAGAGAAATCAAATGGAATATAAATCGTAAGTGGATAAAGAGATTCATTCCGTTGCAGGTAGATGTTGCATGCTCTTCTTTGTAAAGTTTACTTTGTCAAACTCTTTCTTCTGCCCTCTTTGTAGTTTGAATGAGAATGTTCCTCAAAGTCTCCCAGAATGGAAAGTTGGATCCCAAGTTGGTAGCTCTGCTTGGGGAGGGTCATGGAATCTTTAGAGGGTATGTGCTTTCTGGAGGAAGCAGGCTTTAAGAGTTCACAGCTATGCTCATTTTTAATCTGTCTCTCCCTGTCTCCTGTGCCTGTTGAAGATGTGAGTGTTCAGCTTTCTACTCTGGATACCTCTGCCTGGTGCCACTGTGATGGACTCTTATGCTTGGGACTCATAATCCAAACAAACTCTTCCTTTTATGTTTCCTTGGTCATGGTGTTTTATCACATCACAGCAGCGGTAATTAACTAATACACCCTTCTTGCTCTTGGATTCTTTGCAAAAAATAACCAGGTGAGATGTGTTCACTTTGCTCTGGAAGCTCACCACATGCTTATGAAAAAAAGATGACTGTCAGCTGAGCAAATACTGCCATGATTATTTCATACCGTCATTAGTACTGTGGCAAATGACGAGGGCTATGCCAAGGGATCAGCTTGGCAATAAGCTTAGGCTGCTGTTTAGTGAGAAGCTCCTGAAGGGCCTTCCTAAAGAAGCATGGAGCCTAGGAGCACAGAGATGAGTGGGTCTTTATTTCATATTCTTTCAAAGCAGATTGCAGTCAGATTAACATTTCTGTATCCAGCTAGAAGACAATTTCCCTGACAGCTGTAGAACAGTCTATTTAATATTTACACATGATGTGAATTTGTCCTATTAAATAATGAAAATGCAGCATTTTTCAGAAAGTCATTTTGGAAGCAAATTTTCTGTTTTATAAATCAATCTACTTTTTCAAGGTGAAGTCTGAGTAAATGAATTAAATCTTTAAGTCCGACTGTTCTTTTATTTTGCAACTGTTTAACAGTCTTTTGTTTATTTCTTTATTAAAGGAGATACAATATCTGCATGTAGTTCACAAAACAGTGATTCTCAAAGATTTCCATGTTTTAAACTTTGAAACCTGAGAACCTTGTGCTGCTTCATAAAAAGAAGAGGATAAGGCCACAGATTTCATAAAGTTGCTTCAAATTGGGGTTAAAAAAAATCCTGTAGATTTTTAGGTGAAAGAAATAGCCATAAAGGACCTTAAACTAGAAGGGATGAGTGGGCTGGACAGCTGACAGTGGAAGGGGGTGTGGGTTAGACAGCTGACAGTGGAAGGGGGTGTGGGCTAGACAGCTGACAGTGGAAGGGGGTGTGGGCGAGATGGAGTTGACAGTGGAGGGGTGTGTGTGCAGAGGAGCTGACAGTGTAACGAAACCAAGAGACAAATCTACCCTTCTTTGAAAATGGAAGGCTGTGACTCTACGAACGAAAGAGAAGCTCACAAAACAGAAAGGGACAGTTTGTCATATGGGACAATCAGAAAAGAAACACCCCTGGTGAAAAGTGATTTTTGCTCATTGAAATCTTGATCAATTTCTTCCTCCAGAGCCTTCAGAGAATAAAATAACATTTACCGATTGATTAAGTATGTGATATTTTGTTACAGTGATCAAATTTTACACTATTTAATGATATGATTTTTTGGATGGACAACTTAAGGCAATTTTTTGGAATCCATTGAAAACTACCTTTAAATACTTTATTATTTTAGAAATACAGTAATCATAGTAGAACAGCAGGGTGGGCATATTAATCATGTACTCAAAGAGCTCAATGGAATGAAATGTGTCTGTACTCACCATCTATCTAGAGAATTCCCTAAGGTACACACCATGGATCTTCCTATGTGAAGTATTGCTGTAGCCTTCACTGTGTGCCCTTAGGCCATCCCTTCCTCAGAGAATAGTCCTTTCTCTTCATGTGAATTTCAGTCAGCATTTGCAGTGGTGGAAATCAGTAAGAAAAAAGAACTGTTATGGACAGATTTTTTTGGCAAGGAAATGAGAAGAATTTTTTAAAAACCTTCATATAGTTCTTCTATAGATACAGTACCTGGACCTTCTTCAGTGATGCACCAGAGGATGAAGACAACATCTATACTGGCAGAGCAGTCAAGACAAAGACAAACCCTAGAACCCAGTGAATGTTACTGCAAAGCAAAGGAACAAACCAACTCCCAGAAATATAATTTAGTAATTGTCTACTATTTGAGTCAGTTCATAACTAAAAGCTGCCTTGCTGAAATTTTTGCCAAGGCGAGCTGCCTTTTATGACTGTCCGCAGAGCAACTGTCTAAAGAATTTCTTTTGACTACTAATTGGGCAGCTATCAGCCATATCTGGCATCATATTTAGCACTGTTTACCAGCTTTATTGTGCAAGTGGAAAGAAGACACATGTGATCTATGATTTTGAGAAAACATTCGACATAATCCATAATGTGGGCTGGCAGGATTGAATGTGTTTAATGGACATTTTCATGAGTAGACTGGTGGATTTTTCAAATGCTACGTTAACTGGGAAGCTCTTCCAAGACAAATTAGGGAAGGGCTACATACGGACATAACAATCACATTTGTTGTGGTGTTTCAAAGAGCATTCTGGTGTGATGAGTGTGTGACCTCCATTTTTTACATACTGTATAGGTTTGCAATATCATGTGTTTTAAACAAAATTATACTACTATTTTTGATGTTCAAAGAACATTCAGTGCTTGTGTTTCTATCTGTACTTCATAACGAACAACTAGAAATGCCAGCCATGTGGAACGATTGAGCTGAGTCACAGCCAAAAGTAAAGGTAAACTTACCTAGCAAGAAAGAATCTATGTGAGGGGAAAATAATTAACAAAAGAGGATTTAACAAAAGAGAAACTCCATTTGGAAGTAATCAGGAAGATCATTTCGCCTTATGAAAAGATGCAAACCTAGAGATAGTAAAATACAAATGGAATCAAATGTGAAAGTCTGCTCCCGTTGAAAGCGAAACTCCAATTCTAGGAGAACTCCAGTTCCAGGGGAATCCGAGACCCTCTTCTGACCTCCGCGGCATTGCACGACACGGGTGCACAAACTTGCATGCAGACAGTACATTCATACACGTACAGAAATAAATAAAATTAATAAAAAAATTAAAAAAAAAAAGAAATGTGAGGCTTTAGACAAGTCTCACCACTTGATTTCTTTATGAAAGTGTGGTTAGTGATACTCAGATCTAATTCACATTCTTATTATTTTTTAAAGATTCATTTGCTTGACTTGCATGTATGTGCATGTATCTGTGTATCAATATGTGCTCATGTAGTGTGCTGGTGCACAGAGTCCAGAAAAGGGTGTTAAAGCCCCTGAATCTGGAGTTACAGATGCTGTGTGCCACTTTACATGGGTAATGAAGACTTGACTTGGGTCCTTTGAAAAGAAGAATGCACACTCTTAACTTCCGAGCCTTTTCTCCAGCCCCACATGCTCTTTTGAACCTCACATGCTATTTTGAAACTGTTACATTGTAAATCCTTTAACCTAGACCCTGTGGGTAAACCCCAAGCTGCTGAGCTTCCATTGAACAAGTGCCCTTAACCAGAGCATGCATCTGAGCATAGTGTTGATTTGGATACTGTCTGGATTCTAGGTTTCATAACTACAATTTTGCAGTGTTCTACTGGATGCAGTGGAACATAGCAATTATTTCCATTTATCAAATATTATGTTAAGGGACTTGCAATAATTGATTTGAAACATCAATAATTAAAGCAAAATACAGACTAGATATCTACTTGGAAAATATCTTGTTCTTGAAAAAAAGTCATTTATGCATGTAAGAAATTCTGTGTGGGCTCTTTGAACATTCAGAGACCACACACCATAAGTTATTTTTGCTGCAAAGATACCATGCTTCCTTCAAACACTAACTACATATACATGAGAATGATTTAGTCATATTTTCCTTGTTTCTTAAATAACAAAAACTAAGGTTAAAACATAATGGAAATGAAAGTTGCTTAAGATACTGAGTTACACTTTAACAGTCGTTAATAGAAATAGTGAGTAATATTTGGGGAAAGTTCAAGTCAATAGTCCAAGAGAGAGATCCCTCCACTTCAAATGTCTGCAACAAGACTTTCTTTTTTTTTTTTTTTTTTTTGAGACAGGGTCTCCCTGTAGCCCCAGCCATCCTGGAACTCACTCTGTAGACCAGGCTGGTGTTGAACTTACAAAGATCCGCCTGCCTCTGCCTCCTGAGTGCTAGGATGAAAGACGTGTGCCACCAGTCCACGCTTAAAGACAGTTCTTGTCTGCCATGTGGGTGCTGGGAATCAAACCCGGTCCTCTGCAAGAGCAGTAGGTGCTCTTAACCACTGAGCCATCTCTCCACATCTCTCCAGCCCAAGTGGAAATTTTTCTATTACTATTTAAGATTTGGTTCCAAACTCAAGACAGAGGGGTGCAAGTGGCTCACATCTAAATGACTGAAGAGCCTTCTCCCCATCTCTGGGGGAGAGCCAACCTCTGGGTCTTGTGCACCTGTGACCCCCCAAGGTCCTATCCTCAGAAGGGCTCCAGACTTGCCTTAAAACTTTGATGTCTGATGCTGGGTGTGGTAGCGCATGCCTTTAATCCTAGCACTTGGGAGGCAGAGGCAGGGATCTTTTTGAGTTCAAGGCCAGCCTGGTCTACAGAGTGAGTTCCAGGACAGCTGGGACTACAGGGAGACCCTGTCTCGAAAAAGACAAAAAAAAAAATCTTTGATGTCTGATTGCACGAACAGGGTGCACAAACCTACATGCAGATAGTACATTCATACACATAGGAAAATAAATAAAATTAAAAAAAAACTTTGATGTCTGTGTTGAAATTCTTGATGTCATCTGAACTGTGTCCCTGAGAAAAATCTGATGACCTGAAGCAAGCTGAGATAACTTGTATGTACGTGCTGACCTCACTGGTCAGCTGCACCAGATTTCCCTGGGGCCAAGGGCCAGGGGAGATGAAGACTTTATAAAGAATGCTTTATCATATACCAAAAAAAGTCTAACCAGGGGCGGACATGGTACCTCAGGCTTTTTGTTCTAGAACTATGTGGATCTCTGTGAGTTGGAGGTTACCCTGATCTACATAGTGACTTCCAGACCAGCCAGAACTACACAGTTAGACTCTGTCTCAAAAAAAGCAGGGGTGGAGTAGAGATGACTCTGCTTAAGAGTGCATTCCACAAGGCTAGAGGGATGGCTCAACAGTTAAGAGCACTGATTGCTCTTGCAGAAGACCAGATTTGGTTCCCAGCACCCACCTGGTGACTAATGGCTAACTGTAACTCCAGTTCCTCTTCTGGGCTCTGAAGGCATTATATGCACATGGTGCATTTACATACATGCAGGCAGAAAACTTGTCACATAAAATATAAATATTTTAAAAGACTGCTTTTCCAGAAAACTCAAATTCAGTTCCCAGCATCCACATGGAAGCTCACAACTGCCTGTCACTCCAGTCAAGTGTGGTCCTCAGACACACACACACACACACACACACACACACACAAATAAATAAATAAAATTTAAATATATATTTAAAAAATGAGTTGGGGGGCTGGAGATATGGCCTAGCAGTTAAAGCACGACTGCTCTTGCAGAGGACCTGGGTTCGATCCCCAGCACCCACATGGAGGCTGAGAACCATCTTTGATTCCAGTTCCAGGGGAATCCGACACCCTCTACTGAACTCCATAGCATTGCATGACACAGGTGCCCCAAACTGCAGCGACAGTACATTCATACACATAAAAAAATAAATAATTTTTAAAGTTAAAAAAAATGATGTGGGAGAGCTGGAGAGATGGCTCAGCTGTAAGAGCACTGGGCCAGCTGTGGGGGTGCATGCCTTTAATCCTAGCACTCGGGAGGCAGAGGCAGGTGGATCTTGTGAGTTCACCAGCCTGGTCTACAGAGTGGTCCAGGACAGTGGGGCTACAGGGGACCCTGTCTTCGAAAAGACAAAAAAGAAAAGAAAAAAAACAAAGAGCAATGGCTGTTCTTGCAGGGACCTAGGTTTGATTCCCATTCCAGATGGTGGCTAACAAACCACTCCCTAACTCACAGTCCCAGGGGACCTGACACCCTCTTCTGACCTCTGAGGGCATGCACAACATGAGTGCATTTACACACAGCAGGCAATTTCACATCACACACATAAAAATAATTAATAAGGCTAGGTGTGGTGGCACACACCTTTAATCCCAGCACTCAAGAGGCAGGGTCAGGTGGATTTCTCTGAGTTCAAGGCCAGCCTGGCCTACATAGCTATCAGGGAGACCTGTCTCAAAAAGACAAAAAAAAAAAAAAAAAAAGTTAAGAGCACGAGGCAAGCCGGGCATGGTGGCCACACGCCTTTAATCCTAGCACTTGGAGGCAGAGCAGGCGGATCTTTGTGAGTTCAAGGCCAGCCCTGTCTACAGAGTGAGTTCCAGGACAGCTGGCTACAGGGAGACCCTGTTTCGAAAAGATTAAAACAAAAAAAGCACCGATTGCTCTTGCAGAGACATGGGTTCAATCCCGTGCACCCACATGGTGGCTAACAACATGTTTTTGATCTCCAGTCTGGGGGAAATCTGCCACCCTCTTATGAACCTCCGCGGCCCATTTGCCACACAAGTGCACAAACCTACATGCAGACAGTACATTCACACCAATTGCCAAATCTGCAGGGAAAATCAACATCTGACGTGCATTCAAAGGTGCAATTGCAGACAAATTATTACAGAAAAAAATGGGAAACATTATAGTCAAATAAGGGCCGACTCAGCCTGTCAGATCTCTCAGCAGTAAAGGCAGTTGACACCAAGCATTATTTTCATTATTTATGTATATGAGTGTTTTGCCTGAATGTAAGTGCACCCATGTGTGCAATGTTTGTGGAAATCAGAAGAGAGTGTTATCAGATTCTCTTGGAACTGAAGTTATGGATGGTTATTAGCCCAGTGGGTGCTGGGAACAAACTGAAGTCCTCTTCAAGAGCAGTCAGTAAGTTCGAAACCACTGAGCCTCCTTTACATCCCCCAAAAGAAAGCCTTTACTAAACAATAAAAAGCAAAGAAATAAAAGAGGAAAGAAGGAAGGAAGGAAAGAAGGAAGGAAGGAAGAAAAAAAGAAGGGAAGAAAGAAAGAAAGAAAGAAGAAAGAAAGAAGAGGAAGGAAGAAAGAGATTAAAAAAAAAAAGAAAAGAAAGAACAAAACTAGTCCAAGATGTGGGAATTTACATGTTAATATTCAACATCGCTATCAGAGGCTTCATCAGATTCAGTTAGGTGATTAAGTGAACAACAAGTGTAACTATTGGACAGAAGAGTGGAGTTATGGCTCCACAGCTCCTGAAGTTTATGCTCCATTTCTCTTTCTTTTTTTAATATTTTTTTTATTAATTTTTATTTATTTCTGTATGTGTATGAATGTACTGTCTGCATGAGTAGTTGCACCCGTGTCGTGCAATGAGGTCAGAAGAGGGTCTAGGATTCCGGAACTGAGTTCTCCTGGAATTGGATTTCAGCTAAAGGTTCTCGGCCACCATGTGGGTGCTTGGCAATCGAACCAGTGTTCCTCTGAAGCAGTCGTACTCAACGCATGGGCTCTTCTTCCAGCACCATCTCTTTCTTTCCTAATTACAAACTGTGTTTTTTTTTTGTCTTTTTGGAAACAGGGTCTCCAGTAGCCCCAGCTGGTCCTGGACTTCATATAGACCAGGCTGGCATTGAACTGCCATCCACTTCTGCATCTCGCCCCCCAAGTCTGGATAAGAACATCACAAGACACTGCACCAACACGCCCAGCAAAATGTNAGTCCCAGCTGTCCTGGAACTCACTCTGTAGACCAGGCTGGCCTTGAACTCACAAAGATCCGCCTGCCTCTGCCTCCCAAGTGCTAGGATTAAAGGCGTGCGCCACCACGCCCGGCTTCAACAAGACTTTCATATCAGAACATATTTGTGAATTTTGGAGCACTAGAGGTTGATGGGGTGGGTGGCAATACAATAAAAATTTTATTCTTCTTTGGGAAAACTGTAGATACTAAGAACTAAATCTATCGTTCAATACAGTCTGTGTTTTGGTGGTAGGACTGGAGTCTGAAATTTCCAGTTATGCTTACTCAGGCTGATAGTGCAGGAGATATAGACTGCAGGATAACTCAGGAGATGATTTTATCCTTTCTGTTTACTTTCTTCAAGCTCCTTCTGTGCTTCATTTTCCCGTGGTTGCCATTTAAATACTACCTCGTACTTTCAGCAACGATTTATTTCTGTAGCAGTAGCAGACTCCATGTGGGATTTTCAAACATATTTTTTAAATAGCTTCATTATTTCCATGTAGGGAACCCACACTAGCCATAGAATACCCCATGCAGTCACAGATCTAGTATTTAGATTCATAATTTAGTTGAGAACTCAGTACTTGTCATTCAGTTGCCTCTCTTCTGAGGTCAGTGGGGCTTCTCCTTCAACTTCAGGGATGTACCAGTAATGTGGCCAGTGTTCCTTTTAAACTGAGTTGCGCTTTGGCTCTATGTAGTCTCCCTGTGTCTCTAAGATTTCATGATGCAAATCAGCTTGTGTAACAGAGCTGCTTCTTAAAGTGTTATGTTTTTCCTTTTCAAAATTATTCAATGACTTTAGTTATGTTCTTAATATTTAGTTCTTTTAAAATGAAAAGCATGTTGCTTGAGCTCCTGACTAGGTCTTGACAGAAATGATCAAAATAAGTATTTAGTGGGTTTCAAGTCATTCTACTTGAAAACATTCTACTGTTTTGTAAGGTGACCAGATATTAGTAATCCTGAGGAGTAAATAACTCAGCATAATGCCCCATAAATTTCTTTGAGTTGAACCTAACCTGCACTAAAACTTATTAATGATAGTAATAATGGTGTTGGTATGAAAATAGATAATCCCTCAATACTCGGGAACAGCTATAATGACTTCCATTTCTCTCTGTCCTTCCAACCACTATAGCTGAAACTTCCACAAAACAATATGATTTCCAAGTCCTTGTCCAACTTGGGAAAAATTGTTTTACAGCACCATGTACATGAAGACTAAATCATAGAAGCCAACACACATCCTTACACATATTATGTGAACATGTGAATGATACCTTTCCCCATGAGACATATCTCTAGAATGCTATAACTCTATTGCATTGATCTTAGTTTAGTCTATAACCCACAATGAATGTTTTTGAAGTAAAGATAAAACATTTTTGTTTTACATATCTGGGAGCTACTGGCGAACTAGATTTTATTTTGTAAAAATTAGGCGTTTGTTTGCAGCTTGGATTATTAACCTGTAGGAAACATTTTGAACATATTCCAGCTCTTCAGCATCATTATTAAAATTAGAGGCTGGAAAGTTTCTTTTAAATCAGATACCTTTGAAATTTCAAAACCAAGAATTTTAATAATTTTGAGAAACAAATTGCTAAGAAAGTCTTTATCAGTAAGTCAACATGTTAAACATAGAAGATGACAAAGAACTTTTTTGAATAAGTCAACATGAATAAGAGAGATAGTGGTCTAAATACCTTCAAAGGTATTATGTGTGATGTTATCAACTTTGGCTGAGGTTTTAGGTTCACCATAGACTAAAGAGTAAAACATGTCTTGGTTTATTAAAAATAACAAGTAGACTATCAGCACTTTGTGTATTCTAATTCACTAGATATCTTAAATAGCCCATTATTGTCCTTTTTAAAATAGATAGATGAGGAAGCTACTAAAAATTCTTATACCTGCCACTCAATCCATTTCCCCAGAGTCTTTTCCTGAGTTTTATCCATGGTTGGTTTGGTAGTTTTATTTTGAATATAGTTGATTGGGGAAGTCATGAATCCATCTTTTGAGAGATGAGGAAGCATCTTGGAATCTGACGCCAGTGTATGTGGATCATTTTCTTTACAGCTGTTTTTGCTTGCCAGGACATTTTCCACCTTACTGTAGTTTGCAATGATTTAATGTATTATAATAATTTCATTTGTACTCCTGTCACATCTTTGAATGCTTAGCAAAAGCAGTTAGGATTCAGGCACAAAACGAGTTGAAACAGAAAACAATAATGTTTGTAGTAAACCCTGGCAACCCAAATGGATCATGTTCTTAACTCATGGATAGTATTACTGCTGCAAACTCCATTCTGGAGATATCCAGAGGTGTGTAATTTGATGATAAACCCAAAGGAGACTCAGGACATTCTTTGAGAAAAAAAAAAAAAAGAAATTACATACATTCTCAAAGCTTTTAGAAGATTTTTCTTTTTGTCACTTAAAAAAAACTGAGTCATAGAAGCTTAAATATATTTCTATGGGATTGGATAAGAAACAGACATTTTCCTTGGGTCAATTCCCTCAATAGAGCCCTGCATCTGGTGGTCAACTATTCAGAAATGAACTGCCTGACTTTCTGTTGATTCAAGGAATCTAAATTACTTGCAAATAATAAACACTAAAATACTTAACACGTGCATACAAATTTTCCTTCATAAAATATGTACTAATTACATATATAGATATATCACAGAACATAGTAGAAACTACATAGTTTAATTTAGTATTGACTATTTATTTATTTATTTATTTATTTATTTATTGGTCTTTTCGAGACAGGGTCTCCTGTAGTCCCAGATGTCCAGGAACTCACTCTGTAGACCAGGCTGGTCTTGAACTCACAAAGATCCACCTGCCTCTGTCTCCCAAGTGCTAGGATTAAAGGTGTGCGCCACCACACCCAGCTTGACTATTTATTTGGACATCTAAAACTCATTATTTATCACTTTTTTCCTGATGTTAGACCAGGAGAGTAGATAATATCAGTTAGATAATAAATAATCGATAATAATTCCAGTAAGAAGGAGGTGTGGGTTCATTCCTAATAGACACCAGTTTAGGACACATAAACCTACACACACATACACACACACACACACACACACACACACTCACACACATACACACTCATATATTTCTTTTTTTTTTTTCCACCCGTGTTGTGCAATGCTGCAGAGGTCAGAAAAGGGCGTCGGATTCCCCTGGAACTGGAGTTAAAGACAGTTCTCAGCTGCCATGTGGGTGCTGGGGATCGAACCTGGGTCCTCTGCAAGAGTAGTCAGTGCTCTTAGCGGCTAGGCCATCTCACCAGCCCCCCCCCTCCCATGTATATATTTAAGACCACCCAAAATTAGACATTTAAATGAAGCTATTTAATGCATTTCAGTATGCTCAATTTCACTGTTAAGTATTGCCAGTTCTCTCCATGTTACTCAGAGAACAAAACATAGTGGTGGTGTCTGCCATAGAAGGAGGTGGAATTTCCAGGAGCTTTGGGAAGATAGGGGCAGCCTACACTGTGCTTAACAACACTGGAGAGGATTGTGGTGAAGTGGCAGCAGAGGCACCTGGGTGGATGGTTGGAAGGATTAAAAGATGCTATGACAGGACTATAGCAGCAAGCACACAGTGATGACAGGGACAGATGAGAATTAAAGCAGGGTATGAGAAGAACTGCTCAGGAATTTGGCTGCAAAAGGGGAGTGAGTACGTGTGGCAATTTAACTGGTGCCTGGACGGAGTTCCTGAGCCCATCTGTGTGCTGAGAGCCTCTGCCAGATGAACAGCTGCACAAACAGACTGAAACTCTACCAATCTCTTCAATAAGTAGGAAGAAAGGCAGAAGCGAGGAAACAAATCATCATTCTCTTGACATTATCGGTGGCGACTTCAGCTCGACATTGTCAATGCACAAATCAATATTTTTAAGACACTTGTAAGTTTCTCGAACTGAGAAAAGTAGATGTTAATATTTATAAGTGCATAAAACATTTCTTTTCCTTTAAAAAATCATTTTATTGAGATCTAATGATGTACTAGTTATATTATGTACACTTAACAGTTCAGTAATCAAAATTTTTTGACCATGTGACTGAATGATGATACAGGTAAGCATAATGAAATTTTAAATCACAGCTATTGATGATAATATAGATTGAATAAGGCACCTGATACATATTATGTTGTGTCATTCTTGTAACAAGGGTGCAAGGCAAATATTTATGTTATAAGGATGAGGAACTTAAAAGCTAGAGGTAGTGCTATACAGATACTGCGTGATAAAGCCAAGACTGCAGCCAAAGCTGGCGTGATGTGACACTCTTCCACATACGCATATGTACAGGATGGTGCACTGATTTATCTCAAAGGCTGCCCTTAATTGTTTGGCTAATATCAGTGTTTGGAAATACACGTTTGATAAATAAAGGGGAACCTCCATTAGAAATCCCATGGATTATTTAGTAAACAATATCTTAAATATCAGGTTTGCCCCACAAAGCATTTTTTCAAAGATTTGTTTTTATTTTGCATGTATGTTTGCCTGAACATATGCACGCACATTACATGCAAGTCTGGTGCTTGAGGAGGCCAGAAGAGAGTGCTTTGTACTCTAGAACCATAGTTACAGATACATAGATAGATACCTGTGAGCCACCATGTTAGCGCTGGGAACTGAACCCAGGTCCTCTGCAAGAGCAGAAAGTGCTCTTTCTCTTAGTCTTTTTTTCTTTTTTTTTTAACTTTTTCAATGTAGTACTTTGCTGTTTTGTTCAGTTCTTTGAGCAAGTTTTTTGTTGTTTTTAATTTTATGTTACTCTAAAATATGCATATACACACTACACATACACACACACTCACACACACACACACACACACACATATATATTTTTTTCACTGACTCCATATAGTGGTGCTTGTGTTTATATGTTTAGGGTTGATGCTTGGTATTCATTAAACTACCAGGGAACTTGTACTTGTAGGAGACTAATTCTCCCTCCCTCAGCATCCATGTAGTGCCTGAAGCTCTTCATCAAGCTGTGGGATACTGTGTCAATTCCCCATTGAAATTGGCATATCAACTGGCATTGTCATTATGCAGGTCTTCTTCAGGCATCCATATTGTGCAGATTTCATGTGCACAGCTTTCCTCTCATGCCTTGAATGCATTATTTAAGAGTAGGAGTCCTGCTCCTCAGGCTCTTACAGTCTTTCTTTCCCTTCTTCTGAAATGACCCCTGAGCCTTAAGTCTAGAGATTTCATTGGAAAGGCATCAAGAAATACCATAGTCACAGTATGTGACTATGTTATTCTTTTCAGTCATTGTCTATTTGATTTTGTCTAATGCCTTTTCTGTATTCATTGAGATGGAGTGGCTTCTTTTCTTTATACCGCTGATAGCTGACCCATGTACTTGACTTAATATCTGACCTATGTACTTGATGTTCTATTGTTGAAATGTCTTGCATTGCTGGTTCATTGTAATAGTGCTTATGTTATTTGATTTGGCTTGCTAGTACTTTATGGAACATATTTATCTATACTTATATGATTAAATGTCTTTCATTTTCATATATGATGCTGTTTGTCAACTTTCATTTCATCAGTGATACTCTCCTCATTGAATGAATTGGAGCATGTTCTTAATCTTTATTTTGAGAGTACATAGAGTAATACATACTTTCTTTTCTAAATGTTTACTAGCATTTGTAAATGAAGCCATCTGGGATCTAACTTTTCTTTGTAAAAATGTGGTTTCAGCCAGGCATGGTGGCGCACGCCTTTAATCCTAGCACTAGGGAGGTAGAGGCAGGTGGATCTTTGTGAGTTCAAGGCCAGCCTGGTCTACAGAGTGAGTTCCGGGATAGCTGGAACTACAAGGAGACCCTGTCTCAAAAAGACCAAAAAAAAAAGAATGCGGTTTCAATCACAAATTTTTTGTCTTACTGAATTTTATGTATAAAATTCTCCATTGACATCTCACTGAAAATTTAAATCCTGTTTCTCTGAACTTTTATATAGAAACTCTATTCTTGTTTGTGACCACATATCGTCATGGTGAGGTACAATTTCAGATATTTTGCCTATTTTGTTCTTAATACTCTTATATAAGGAGAGTTATTTATATATAATGGAAGTATGTTTGAAGGCAGAATTATAACTTGCAAGTACTGTTCTCAGCGTAGCTTCTGTCTTTTCTCTGAATAGTTATCTTTCATGTAGCCTATAGTTTAAACTTTAACGATATCTAATTTGTTAAATTTTCCTTTTATGTATCATATTTTGGTGTCATATATAAAATATTTGCTTAACTGAAGTCAAACAGTCTCTTATTTTGTTTTTCCTAAAATTTTTATAATATTAGGTATTTCATTTTAACTTCTTGTCTTTTTCAAGTTAACTTTTGTAAAAATAAAGAGATCTAAGCCAAAGTCTTCCTTGTCCTCATTCTCCTTTATTGAAATGGAAAGCTCTTTACTTTCCCATTTGAATTGACTTACCATATTTGTTCATATTACATGATATTTGCATGTATGAAGCAGACTCTGTTGCACTGAATCCTTTAATTTTCAGAGATTCTGCTATAAGTAGCATAAGCATTAAAATATTATGTTCAGATTGCTTATTGTTAATCTGTATAAATAGAATTGAATTTTGCTTTCTATTGCTGTAGACTCTAAACTTGCTAAACTCGTTTGTTTGTACAAGACATGTTTTAAAATATCATATATAATAATCAGCAGTATATTAATTATTTATTTTTATATTATTATTTACTTTTAGTCAGACTAATTAATTTATTTTTCAGCCTTTGAATTAGTCAGACTTCCCATATCTGTGACAGAATGGCTGATATAAACAATTTGAAAAGAGGATTAATTTATTTTAGCTTGTAATTTCAGAGGTGGTGGTCTATTATTGCTAATTCTATTGACTCTGGGCATATGACAAGGCAGACTATGCACTGGCTGCACCTAACCAGAGCTTCATCATGGGCAGGAAGCAAAGAAAGGGAACCCAAGAAGGGATCAGGGCAAGATATAGTCCTCAGTGGCTTATCCATGAGGACCTCTTCCTCTAACTCGACCTTACCTTCTATTTTTCTCTGCTCTCAATAAAGGTATCATATAATAAATCAAAAGGTTGACCTATTGATTAGACCTTAGAACTGATCCCTTCCCTGCTTTTTAAATTATTTTTTATTTTATTATATGTCCATTAGGTTATTCCCTACATGTATGTTAACGCATCCACATGATGCAGTGCCTGAGGAAGTCAGAAGAAGGCATTGGATTCCCTGGAACTGGAGTTACAGACACTTGTTAGCTGCCATGTTGGTACTGGGAACTGAACATGGGTCCTCTGCAAGACTAGCCAATGATCTTATCTGCTGGGACATCTCTCCGACCCCTTAAATTATATTTTTGAGAATTTCAGTCATCATGTTACACTTAAACTATTTACCCCAGTCACCCTCCAACTCCTTCCATGTCTCTGCACCCCCTCTCAATTTCCCATCTTCTTCTTTGATTATTGTTGTTACACACACACACACACACACATACACACACACACACACACACACACACACACGTGCACACATATACACATGGAGAAAATCAGTTCCCCCTCTCTCAGCATCCACTGATTGCCAGTAGCTCTTTATCTTGAGATGGAACTCCATTAAATTTTTCCTGTCCACCTTGGCAGACAACTGGTTTATCATTATGCAGATCTTGCTAGACTACCAGACTGGGCAGATTTCTTGATGCAGTTTCCCTTCATATCTAGATGCATTAAATAGCAGCAGGGGTCTTGCACCCCTGTATCTTACATCCTTTCTACCCCTTCTTCCAAGATGTCCTCTGAGCCTTATGTGTTAAATTGCATTGTAGATGTGTCAATTAGGACTGGTCAACCAATTATTATTTTTTTCAATGAAACCAAACAGATAAATGACATTCTACCTTTATAGTAGAGAAGATGTTAGAAAAAGAAAATGAGTCACGAATTTCTTTGGCCTCAGTAAGTGACTATATTATCAGAATTGAAAGTGAATTTCATATTACCTAGAAATTCTCACTGCTTCAGAAGGGTGAGGAACTCCTTTCACTTTGCTACACAAGAAATTATGCCAAATGTGGTTTTAGCAACCTCAAAGCACAAAGTTCTCCATATGTGTAATAGTCATGTGAAGGTGAATTACCAGCAAGTTCCAACATTATATAGCCTTTGGGTCAATGATCACATCATTTAATTTGTATTAATTTCACAAAGCTCATTTGGAAATATAATTATAGTGGAATAAGCACAAATGCTGTGAAGATGAAACGAAACAATGAATATGACTAGGGAAATATGATGGTGTTGATAAAGACAAGTCTACTCTCTATTATCTAAATATGCAGTTAGAAAACATCTCCCTATTCTTCCTTTAGGTATTTACATGTCAGGCATCTCTCCTCTTGGGAAGCAAGCTTGCATTTTATTATTAACATTTTTTTCCTTACTCTCAGAGTATAGAAGGAATTTTTTATAATGTTTTTAAAATTGTAGGGCAAAGCAGAATTAAGTAAACAACATCCCATATAGCCACTAAGATATCATTCTCCTTCAGGTAGTGTGAAGGGCTGAGTGAAAGTGGCCTTCCTAGGCTCCAAGTTTTTGCATACTTTGTCCCTCAAGTATTGGCACACTTTGTGGCTCTGATTTGGGAAGGTCGCAGCCCTTGAAGTATGGCCATGTGGGGGAGAAAACGTGTCCCTAGAGGAGGGCTTTGAGAGGAAATACCAATGCCTACTTCCTGTCTGTCTCACTCTGCCTCTAGTTCCTGCCTGAACATACATGCAGTGCTCAGCTTTCTGCCTTGGCTACTTCCTGCTGGCATGCATCCCTACAAGATGGGCTCTTACCTTCTGGACCCAAAACACAAATAAACCCTTACTTCTGTAAATTGTCTTGATCATGGTCTTTTAACACAGCTACTGAAAAGTAACTAATACAGGCAAGAACTCTAAACTAAATTTTTAAGCAATTTACTCTGAATCAGAATGTTTTAATGTCTACTGACTTCTTTCTCTTAATGTCTGTGGGAGAGAAAACAGAAGTCTTCCTAAGTTTTTTTCCTGCAATTATATAAAAAAAATGTACATCTAAAGTTGTTAAAATATGTCTCCTTAAGTAATTATACTCATAGATCACATTCTTGTTTAAATTATTCCCCAAATTGAAATCACTGCATAAGATTCCCCTTAGTATTGTGTGAGTCACTGCTTTCCAAACACAGTGGCTTAAATAAGTATTGAGGAGCCTCTATTTTAGGACAGAGTTTATATAACGCAAAACAGTGACCATCTTACTTAACCATGTGATCATTACAAAACAACTAACTGACATGTTGAATGGCTGAAATAATAAAGGAAGATACTTAGGAGAAACCTTGTCCTAAGAAACCGAAGTGAAATGTCAAGATAAACAAAGACTTCTTAAGAGACATAAAGTAACAACTGCTCCTTTCTCTCCTCAGAGGTATTATCATCTTTATCAGGAGGTAAAGCACTCAAATATTTGGTAATAAAACCGAATTTGACATCCTTGCTCCTTTGAAGTTTGTTAACTTTTTGGAATAACTTTCTTTCTCTGAAATACGCTACATTTATTTCATATTCACAGATAATTTATATGTGATCTTGGTATGATAGAAAACTAAATAAAGATATCAAAGCTGGGCATAGAGGCACATGTTGTTAGTTCCAGGACTCTGAAGGCAGAATTCTCTGTGAGATGGAAGCCGGCCTGGTTTACATAGCGAGTTTCAGGTCAGCTGAGGTTACAGGGAGACTTTGTCTCAAAAAGACCAGTATAAAATTAAAAGAAAAAATCTGAACCCCTGAACATAATAAAAAAAGAAGGGATTTGTGGATGAAACTGATCAAGGAATACCAAATTGGTTACAATACAGCGTGATGATGGGGTTGGAGAGATGGCCTAGCGGTTAAGAGCGCCCACCGCTCTTACAGAGGACCTGGGTTCTAGCCCCAGCACCCACATGGCGGCCGAGAACCGTCTGAAACTCCAATTCCAGGAGAACTCCAGTTCCAGGGGAATCCGACACCCTCTTCTGACCTCCGCGGTATTGAATGACACGGGTGCACAGACCTACATGCAGACAGTACATTTATACACATACAGAAATAAATAAAAAATTTAAAAAAAGAAAGAAAATTATTTAAAAAAATACAGCGTGATGCTTTGGTGTACGATTTTACGTTAGGATCAATATAGATGTGATATCGCATGCATTTCAAAAGGCTCAAAGAAAGAACTCTGTAATTTTGTTCAGGACTGTGGAATATTTAACTACAAAGAAATTATATATGTTTAACAACCTAGACATGTTCAACAGTTTTAAGTTTTAAACAATGTATATATATGCGTGAAACATCATGTGACCCTATAAATAGGAACAACTTTATATTTGTATATGTCAGCCAAAATAAATTAAATAAATAAATACAAGAAAAAGATATGAAGGAAATTTTTTTAAAAAGACCAGTAAATAAGGGAAAAAATTATATCAAAGGGTTACTTGTGGAAATCCAGGAAATGGTGATAAAGATTATCACAGTTATGAAACAGGTATTTTAATGAATTTTTCCTTAGTGAAAAGTGTTAAATTATAATAACAAGCAGTGTTTTAAAATCTATGCATCACTACTATCGTATTTGTGTATAATGATATGTGTAAACACGATGATGTAGGGACTGCATATGGCATGGCACACATGTGGAGTTCAGAGGACGACTTTCTAGAGTTAATTCACTTCCGCCTTTACAAGGTTTCCAAGAAACCTTGAGTCACCAGGCTCAAACAGCAAGCACTTCTACCTTCTCCACCATCTCACGGGCCCTGAATAAGTGTTTGGAATTAGCTTTCAATTTAAAAGTCGCTTAGTGAATTAAAATTATTTATTGTTGGGCTGGAGAGATGGCCTAGCGGTTAAGAGCGCAGACTGCTCTTGCAGAGGACTCAGGTTCGATCCCCAGCATCCACATGGCGGCTGAGAACCGTCTGTAACTCCAATCCCAGGAGAACTCCAGTTCCAGGGGAATCCGACGCCCTCTTCTGACCTCGTATTTATTGTTTCTATTTTATGTGTATGAACGTTTTGCTTTCATGTTTGTAAATGCACCCATTGCTGTGCAATGCCCACGGAGGTCAGAAGAAGGGTTCGGGATCCCCTGGACCTGGAGTTACAGACAGTTATAAGCAACCATTGTGCTTGCTGGTTCCAGATCTTCTGCCAGTGCAGCCAGTGCTTAACCACTGAGCCATCTCTCCAACCTCTCCATGAATTTTGGTTTTATTATGACCAGGCCTGAATTTAACTACCCAAATAATAGAAAATATTTTTTCTTGGCAAATTGAAGCTGTATATTGGAAAATAATACAACATGTAAGCTGAAGTTTTAAAGCACAATTTTAATTCTCACCCTTACAAACTCTAGACTCCATATCCACACTCAGATTCTTCTAGTACTCTTTATCTGATTTCTGTCACTTGAACATTTCTCAGGTTTATAGCCATGGGAAGCATTTGAGGATAGAACAAAACACAGAAGAGCAAGCTCAACTCTTGGTCCACTTAGTTTTGAGAGAGGCAACAAGGGCCATTTCCAGAAAAGACAGAAAATACTTACAAAGGAATGCATGTGTGCTCTTCAGCTCAAGCCTGGTTAGAATTTGGTATGTACAGCTGTAGGAATCCGTGTGTGCTCTTCAGCTCAAGCCTGGTTAGAATTTGGTATGTACAGCCGGGAGAATCCATGCAGATCTTCTACATTCATGAACACACATAGCACGTGGCTTCAATTTTCAGTCTTCATTCATGACCTGTGATTGTTTCTAGTATTGCTGCTCTTAATAACGGAGGTTGTATTGGAAATTTGTGTTATGTGATGGATGTCATAAATGAACATATCTACATCAAATGTAAGGAGGGCAAAATTAGAACCAGAAGCTTTGAGTAGCAAAAGCAGAAAGGCTGTTTTAAGGAATGGGATTTTGACCATTCTTGGACAGCACAGGAACACATTTGTAGCTGAAAAAAAACCAAAGATATCCCAGTCAGGAAAACTTAGATGAATACCAAGCAGTGCTGGCCTCTGTGAGCTTTATGGCAGTCAATGAGACACGGTACAAAGGCTACAAAAACCAAAATGATGAGACGTTAAGAGAAGGATAAATGAGAATAGGGACTGGCAGTTATTGGAAGTATATTTTGATTTAATTAAATGCTAATTTAAACCACTTGAGAAAGTTGTATTTTGTGCCACATGTTATAGAAGGAAGCTCAAACCTAGGTTTATGAGGATCTGAATTGAACTACAAATGTGTTGAATCTCATCCACAGTCTTCACTGGTTCTTAGACTTAGCTGCCTCTGAACACCAATCAGATTGCCCTAGATTATGCCCAATGCCCAGTCCTAGCACAGATAGACAGGGGGAGATCCAGATCGATAATATGGTTACATGTTACATGCACCACCTGGAATGCTGGGCCTTCTTTCTAATTATTATGTAGAGTAGCTTTAAAAGACCATGGACCTGCCGGGCGTGGTGGCGCACGCCTTTAATCCTAGCACTTGGGAGGCAGAGGCAGGCGGATCTTTGTGAGTTCAAGGCCAGCCTGGTCTACAGAGCGAATTCCAGGATAGCAGGGGCTACAAGGAGACCCTGTCNAAAAAAAAAAAAAAAAAAAAAAAAAAAAGACCATGGACCTGCAGAGAGATCCTAGAATCAGGTTTCTGTGTCATTATAAAACAGTCCATGCTTTTTATTGCCAAAGTGTAGCCCCTCCTATTTGGGTAGTATATTAACCAGCAGTTGTGAACTATAAAAGTCTACTCTACATGTCAAAACATTTCCAATTCCCAGGTCCTCAAACCTTGCTTGTTGTTCACAGTTTTTTTTTTTTTAATACCATTTATTCAATCTTTCAGGAAATCCTTTTGGTTACTGTTTTCAGAATGTACACAGAATGTGGCTACTTGTCACTATGTTGACTACTCTGTTCATGACTTCCACCAGTTCTCTCCCCTGATTCCTGTGCTAGGCCCTGGATTCACTCCCTTATCCTACATTCTGTTCTCTCCACAGCATGTTTTCACCTTTTTAGCACTGGTTTGATTCTCACTTCAAAACCCTTCCTTGGAAGTGAAAGTTCTTACAGAGGCTTACAAAGCTAAACAGGCCCGCCCTTCCCCCACCTTCATCTCTAACCACTCCCATCTGTTACCAGTTGACCACACGGGTCTTGGCATTTGCGAATCTTTGGCAGTGCTCCTTCCTGCCTTGGCAACTTTCTAGGAACAATTTCGTCCTCCTGAATTTTTGTTTTTCCATATCCAGTGTGATTGTCCCTCTCCCATTTTTTTCCAGCTTTTTTTCAAATATCATTTGTGCAATAGATGGGAGATTTTCCACCCCTGTTCAAATGAAAATATGTCTTACTTAAGATGCTCAGTATAATGCTGTTTTTTAAATCATACATTTCTGTAAGAATATTTTTCATTAGGGTTCTGAAGTTTTTTGTCCTATTTAGAGGGACTTGAACTATACCTGCCTATTCTATCTGGTTTTGGCTGTAGTAACTCTCTAATATTCCAGAATCTCCCCCCAAATAGAGCTTCCAGGTGGGGGCCAAGTGTTCAAACAGTGAGCTGATGGGGGACATTTATGATTCAGATCATAACAGGTGTTAAAAATATAACATTGCTTTGTGATTTTGTTCAGAATCCTATTTAATGGGAGACCCCCCAAGAAGAAAAATGTCTTATTTGTTCATGTAAATGAAATAAATTTGTTCTAATATGATTATTTCTAGAAGTTCGGGAACCTTTATAAAGGGACTGCTTATGGAATATAATAAAGTCATAATACAAATGGACAGTATATTTAATTTTTATTTGAGTACACTCTATTTCATTATATGTAATAGGAACTTTTATTTGTGAGTGATTTTAAACACCCTCCAGCCTTCTTAGCTCCACTGATTTTAATTTTGTGATTAAGTGAAATGCTCTTAAAATATTTGATTTCCTCCCCCTCCGACTTTAATTTAGGTTGCCTAGATTTGAAGCTGATGTGGGGAAAACAAAGAATAATTTGCATACTAACGCATTCATCCAATTTTTACATCCCCAGATTGTTTCCCCAGTAAAATGTAAAGCTCTGTAGAGGTGGCTCAGTGGTTAAGAGCACCCACTGCTCTTGCAGAGGACCCAGGTTCGATTCCCAGCACCCACATGGCGGCTAAGAACCGTCTTTAACTACAGTTCCAGGGGAATCCTGTGGGAAAATTTAGTTAAGACAGGCAGCATTCTAAACCAATGGGACCTCTCTGGCCACACCCATGGGGTGGGATGTAGTGATGAAAATGGGATTTGGCCTGGAGAGTTGAGTCATGCTGTCTATATAACCAGACATTTTGGAATAAAGCTCTCTCTCTGTATTTGGACCTTAACATGCGTCCATGTGATGCGCTTTCTTGCACTTGTTTTCCATATGGATCGTCCTGGGAATAAATGGGACACCCTACAGAATCTGACGCCCTCTTCTGACCTCTGCAGCAACAGACGCACCAACCTACATGCAGACAGTACACCCATACACATTAAATAAATAGATAAATAAATAAATAAGTAAATAAATAAATAGTAAATAACCGACTCTAACACCTGTGTGAGCATTCTGTCACAAATGGGAAAGGGAAGCAAAGGCACTTCTGTCCTTGAGGAGCAGAGCAACTACCTGCATGATCACTTCCGCCATCGCAGGCTTCAGCACAGTAGCGCAGCTCTGCCCTCCCCAAGTTTGGCTGGGAGCTCAGGAAAGGCCCTTCCCACATACCTATCTCCCATTCCATGTGGTCTGTCCAGAGGCTGCTTCCTCTGCCGTTTCTTCTCTAGGACACCATCTCTGTGGGGGCACCTTGGTTCAGCTTAAGTGATGACCCTTAGGAGCCCCAAATGTGGGCTTGATAAAGGAAAGAGAACATATTTTTTTTGTCAAGAATTCACTGGGGCTCAGTGGTTAAGAGCATTGGCTGCTCTTGCAGAGGACTTGGATTAAATTCCCAGCACCTACATGATGGCTAATTGGAGCCTGCAACTCCCTTTCTAGGGGATTCTTCCCCCTCTTCTGAGGGCACATAGAACATAGAAACAATACAAAAAAACAAATAAAATAGTTTAGTCTATCACCTTCAGACTTTGTAATTTTGGTATATGGGTGGAGGATATGTAGGCATATTTTATAATAACATAAACTTAAAAAGAACAAATGTGAATCCTGAAATACTATATGGAAATGACAATTTGTGTACAGATGATATAGTTTAGTATAGGTGTGACATATATATGCATATTTTGTTATTTATTTATTTTATTTTTTGTTAATTAATTAATTAATTAATTAATTTGTATGAATGTACTCTGCATGCAGGTTTGTGCACCGGTGTTGTGCAATGCTGCGGAGGTCAGAAGAGGGTCTCAGATTCCCCTGGAACTGGAGTTCTCCTGGAATTGGAGTTACAGATGGTTCTCAGCCACCATGTGGGTGCTGGGGATCGAACCCGGGTCCTCTGCAAGAGCAGTCGGTGCTCTTAACCACTAGGCCATCTCTCCAGCCCATTATTTATTTATTTTTAGGTATATGAATGTACTGTCTGCATGTAGGTTTGTGCACCCATGTCGTGCAATGCCAAGTAGGTCAGAAGAGGGCGTCGGATTCCCCTAGAACTGGACTTAAAGACAGTTCTCAGCCGCCATGTGGGTGCTGGGATCGAACCCAGGTCCTCTGCAAGAGCACTCGATGCTCTTAACTGCTAGGCCGTCTCTCCAGCCCCCAATATATATGCATATTTTGAAGCAATACAGATTGGAGGGACATACAACAGCAGAGGAGCTGGGACTAGGAACGGACTGAAACAGTAAAGTTCCTTCAAGAACAATCGTCCTCTGTCTTGAAAAACTTTGAAAAGAAACAGAAAAAGATACAGGGCAGGAATGGCAAGGTGCATGAACTCGGGTGGGGTGGGGGGCATAGAAGGGGATATGAGTCTAGATTGGAATGAGAAACGATGTATGAAATGCACAGAACTTCAATAAAACTGCTAAAAACATACCAAATAAAAGTGGTGGCGCTCACCTTTAATCCCAGCACTCTGGAAGCATACCAGGCAGATTTCTGTGAGTTCAAGGCCAGCCTGGTCTACATAGTGAGCTCCAGGCCAGCTGGGAGTAAAGGAAGACCCTGTCTCAAAAAGATAATAAATAAATTAAATAAATAAATAAATAAATAAATAAATAAATAAATAAATAAAATAGGAGAGTATCTTACCACCTTATTTACTCCTGAACACGATGTAATTGCTTACGCGTATGTGGCTGCACAGGACATGGCATGCCTATAGCGATTGGTCAAGGACATAAAAGAGTCTCTTCTCTCCTTTCACCAAGTGGGTCCATGATTAGAAGTCAGGCTGGAAAGCTTGGTGACAAGTGGGTTTATTGGCTTGATACATCTGACCAACCTTCATACTTTATTTGTGACGTAGACTGACTCACATTGGAATTTTGGAATGTGTTATTTATAAATACTCACTTAACTAGCACAGTTTATAGTGATTAATCACTGATGAATAATTTTACTTTGCTATATTTTGTTTAAAAAATGCTTAAAAATTATTTTCCAAGTGCTACCAATAGGATTTTCATAGTTAATATATTACAGCTAAAACATGCTGGCTTATACAAAATAACTGTTTAATTTTTATTTTGCTCTCCATTTTTACTGAAATGCTTGATGAATGCTGAAAATTGATATAGCACCTAGTAATTTTGAGAATTATTTTAGTTAAAGTACTCCCTTTTCTACTACTATAAAAACCATTCTGGAAAATACAATCAAGGTATTCAATAAGCAAATACTGAATTAACAAAGAAAATGCACATTTATCTTTACTGTAATCCCCTCATTAAATGATCAGATATTTTGAGATTTGAGCAAAATTAATGAGAAAAATTCATTTAAAACATCAATCAGTACATAAGTATATGTATCTGTCAATTATATTGCCATTTGCCATCAAACAACAGTAATTAAAAATATCAAGGCACACCATCCAAACATCTGTGTCTATACCAAAGTAACCTACCATAACAATTAGTAATGTTTAAATACCTATATATCTAATTGAGAGTGCTTCATTAGTAGGATCGAAAGGCTATATATTATACTGTTTAAATACCTATATATCTAATTGCATGTGCTTCATTAGTAGGATTGAAAGGTTATGCCTGGACAAGCTGGCAGCCCATGAAAGAAAACAGCCAGAATTGACTAGAGACCAAGACAACAGCTCCAGAGAAAGTAGACTGTTTTGCTTCTCATCCACCTGTGCCCCTTTTCTAAGCCTAGGGAACAATCTGCGGAAGAGGGGGCGTGGTAGAATGTAAGGGCTGCGATTGGGGTGAGTGGTGAAACTACAGCAATATAGACTGGACACTCATTTGATCAACTTGATTGAACATACAAGCCCCCCCTCGTAGTCCAAGAGATTTTGATGTTGTTTGTGTTGCTGTTTTGTGTTTAAGAAAGATCACTTTCTCTGACCTAGAACTACTCTCCAGCCAGTGCTGGCTGGTTCAAATCCAGAAATCCTCCAGCTTAGTCTCCAGTGAGTTGGGACTTTTAGGTATGACTCACCGTAACCAGTGTGAACTTATTTTAGGCAATGAAATTGCATAGAATGATTTCACTTGAAAAATGAAGACGTGTGTGTACCAACTTCTAAAAAGAGGTGCCAGGTAGAAGGGATAAACGACCAAGGAATGATCTTGAACAAGCAGGTAGATGCGCAGGGGCACAGAGCCCATGGCACCAGAATTGTGATGTGATGTAGCATGCAGGCCTAGTAGAATAGAGAATACAGCAGTGACAGGTGTGGTGCATAAGGAAGGCAGACCTGAGAATGGACAACTGGAAGCAAGACTACATGGGCAGCCACTGGAGTGGAAGACCCAAGCTCCATTTCAAAAAGACTCCTGTGGAGTTGGGGTCCTCTGAGAACTGCAGTATTACGAACTGAGACTTTTCTTTTTTTTTTTCTTTGCATTTAAACTTTATTACCACTGTGTTTTCCATCACCAAAATTCTTGGTCTTTCCTTCCTAGCTTTTTGTACAGGCAAAGAGACGACGTTGGCTACTTCAACAACCTTAAAGCGAACTTCCGTCCAAATTCAGCAACCAGAACTTCCCCGTTTTCCTCAGTGAAGTTCAGACAGCCATCATTGGGTACAAAGGCTGTGATCTTTTGCTGTTCTTGATGAGTTGGAGCCTGACACACTTCCTGATAGCTGAATTTGGCTGTTTAGCTTCCAACCCCTACTTTTCCACTAATTCCCTTGGCCTAGAGAACACCTCCAAAGGGTTAGCTTTTAGGGCTGTGCCCAAATGGGCCTTCTTATACTGTTTATCATGCCACTTCTGGTCCCGTCGGTGACCACGGAGCTTCCTGGCAGTGCGCAGACCACGACGCTTGCCCATGCTGCCGGCGCCGAGGGCCTGAGAGAAAGGGAAATACATTTTAAGTCACAAAACTGCCACCATGGGAGACAGAATCCAGCATGTCCCAAAATGGGTAAACTGCCTGGACGCTCTGGACTCTATCGTGTACTCTCTTTCTGTTTTCCTAATTTGTTTTTTTGTTTTTTTCTTTCGAGAGAACAAAGGCTGCCCAAACTTGTAAATCCATTATCTCTGCCTCCTGAGGACAGGAAATGAAAGAAGTGCTTTGATTATATTTCTTTTGGTTTCCTTTTTGAGTCTATGCTGAGCAGCACTACCTCACTTGCTTCTCTTTCGTTCCCACCATTTTGCTCTGACACATATAACTCCATTTCCTATTCCACTTTATTTTTGGTCATTTTGAATCAACCCATTATCAGCCTTACTCTAAGGTTTGTTTAATTGTCTTTGTTCTATATTGTTCTGTTTTGATTTTGTGGAATTTTCTCACTTCTTTTCTTTTGGCTTTCAACTCACCCACAAAGTTTCTAATACATTTGTGGATATACCATTAGCAATGACTCTTTACCTTCCTGAAAAAAAAAAATAGCACTAGGAGAGGAGGGGTGCTAGAGGAGTGGGTAGTGGTTATGAAACATGGCTGTTCTTGTAGAAGACTGGGTTCTAACTCAGCACCCCACATCGTGGCTGACAACTACCTGTAATCTAGAGATCCACAACCCCTCTGTTGTGCCCTCTATGGCAACTATGTGGCAAGCAACTATTGTGGCCTGCATTCCCACAGCACAAACCCTAAAGGTAACTTAACAAAAAAAACATTTTAAAGACTGATGAGCTTTTTATATATGTTATTTCTGTAATTTCACAGTGGGCTTACAGTTTGGCAGCAATTAAATTTTTTCCAGAAAATACTTTAGTAGTATGGAAGCACTGGGGGTCTGTATTATTTTCCAACCTCTTTTCTAGCTGAGGAAAACAATTCTACAACCCTATAACAATGTAGTATTTTTTCACTCTACTTTATTTTATTAAAAAATTTTATTGAGCTTTTGTTCATTTCATATAACAGTTCTTTTTTTAAATTTATTTATTTCCGTATGGGTATGATTTACTGTCTGCATGCAAGTCTGTGCCACCAGTGACGTGCAACGCCGCGGAGGTCAGAAAGAGGGTGTCGACTCCCCTGGAACTGGAGTTCTCACTGGAATTGGAGTCTCAGAGGCTCTTGGCTGCCATTGGGGTGCTGGGGATCGAACACCGGGTCCTCTGCAAGAGCGTGGCGCTCTTAACCCTAGGCCATCTCTCCACGCCCACATATAACAGTTCTTAATCAAATTTGAACCTCTCTGTTATTCATTCTACCCCCCCACACCCCTGACAGACTCATGCATTAAGCCATATGTATTAAGTCTTATCCATTCAAACATTTGTATCCAAACATCCTTCAGTGGGCCAGCCCTAGCCTTGAACTGTTGGAGACTGGTTACTAGTAGGTGAGGAAGAGTATCCCTTACTTATGATCTCTAGATAAACTGACTCGACTCAGTGGTTGAACTTGCATCAAATTACAGTCCTTCTAATGTTGTTAGTCCCTTTGAACAAAAATGTGATTCAAATAATAAAAATTCAACTGGTTTCTTAATACCAGATGTCTAACTCTCTACACAAAACCACAAGTAGCATGATTAATCAAAAATTACTAATCTGCGGGGCCACTGACCCTGCAGTTGAACAGGTGAAGAGGGTAACTAGGGTACTCTGGGACCACATCAAGGGTGAAATCCATTTATTCCATGCAACAAGCAGCCTTATATAGTCTGGGATGGGCACCCCCACATCATGTAAATCCCATCCAGTGGTCAATCTTAGACCTCGATACCATCATGCAGTCAGCCCAACTAGTGGGTGTCACCAGCGAAGGGATGTGCAGACAAACAAGTCGGCTCATGGCACCAAGCACATGTATGAGGCAGGGTGTGCCTTCTAATATAACATTGTTTAGGGTGCTAGCAGATTGTGCCGCACATGGCAATGTAACCTGAATCCAGCACTGCTGTCCCAAACTAATGAATAGTAATGGCCTCTGGTGACCCCGAATATGAAACTCCAGACACAGAACTCAAAAGAATGATTGATACTATGATAAAAATAAATCAAATAGAAAACTCATGAATGGATCCACGTGAACAACAAGTTGAAGGAACTAAGGAAGGCACAACACAGGATTGAAAGAGAACTCATAAAGAGACATAAACAGTGTAAAAAAAATAAAACTGAAATACTGAAAATTAAAAACCCAATGAGTCAAATACAAAGGTCAATGGGAAGACTGACCAACAGAACAGAGCCAAGAGGACAGTTTGTTGGAACTTGGAGAAAAGTGAAGGCAGTCAAAAGCTCTAATAAGGACAAAAATAAAGTAATGAGATGATATATGATATATGATAGTTAGCTTTAGTTGCTTCCGCCAGACACTCTAGAATCACCTAAGACTGGAATCAAATGAGGTATTGTCTGCATAGGCTTGGCCTGTTGTCATATCTGTGGGAGATTATGTTCATTAATTGATGTGGGAAGAAGACACGCCCCCTGGTCTTGGCCTGCAGTAGACTGGGAGAAATTGAACTGAGCACACACAATCATGCACACATTCTCTCTGCTCCTGAATGTGGATGTGACCAGCCACTTCAATTTTCTGCCACTGTGGCTTCCTGCCATGATGGGCTATAACCAGAGTTGTGGATCCCAGAGTTACCTTAAGTTTGCTTTTCATTGTCATTTTTCTCAAGCAAATGAAATGACACTAGAACAATGTGAAATAGAGACCTTTGTTCTAGACACAGAAAAAGGTGAATCTAAGAATCATTTGTATAGGGGAAGAATTTCATTCTAAACACAAGGAAAATAGTTTCCATAAAAATCATTGAAGAAATTATCTAAAAGTTATCTTTAAAAGCTACAGGAAGTATGTAGAATACCAAATAGCCAAGGTAAAAAAAGAATCTCCCCTGAACATATTATAACTAAAACACTTAATATCTAGAACAAGAAAATTACATTGAAATGGCAAGAAAAAAGTCTCAAGTCAAGATTAAGGCAGGCCCATTAGAGTCTCGGATTTCTCAAACAGAAACATTAAAAGCCAGGGGGGCTCAGAATGATGTAATTCAAGTTCTGATGACAACTGTCAACCCAGACTTTAAAAAAAAAAAAAAAGCTCTCTCTATTAATGAAGAGAAAAAGAAAATTTTTTCCCGTTAAAAACAGAAGAAATTTATGAAAACTAAGCTAGCTCTACAGAAAATAGTTTGACTATATTTCTCTCCCAAATGATGAAGAGAAAGAAAAACATTATCCTTGAAACCACTCTTGAATAATAGCTAAGCAAGAGAGAAGTAGAAAAAATAGAAAATGCAAATGAACAACAAACAAGAATAAAAATAAAAATACAATAACACCGCCTTTATAAACAATGAATATTAATGGTCTTATTTCTCTATGAAAAGCACAGCTGGCAGAATGGATTAAAAGTCATGAGCCATCTATTTGTTGCCTCCAGACCTCACCCTAAAAACCAGATGTTACTTGAGTGAGGCATGAATGAAAATATTCTAAGCAAAAGACTAGGAAATAGCAGGTGGTGTTGTCTTGACACCTAAATAATATGAGTTCAAATGAGAATAGAAAAAAATAAGATAATTTTTTCTGATGAAGGAAATAATACATCCAGACTACATTGTCATAAACATATATGAACTGATCACAACTGTTCTTAATTTCATAAACAATACAACTAGATGTAAAGTAAGAGATTATCCCACATAACAATACTGGGCGACTTCAAAACTATGCTCTCACCAGTTGGCAGGTCATCCAAGCAAAAAGTAAGCAGAGAAACATCTGAATGGAATGAAGTCCTTGACCAAATGGCCTTGACTGAGATCTATAGCACTTTTTTTAACATTTTTTAATTAATTTTTTATTTCTGCATGTGTATGATGTACTGCTGCATGCAAGTTTGTGCACCCGTGTCGTGCAAGCCGCGGAGGTCCGAAGAGGGTGTCGGATTCCCCTGGAAACTGGATTTCTCCTGGAATTGGAGTTTCAGACGGTTATCGGCCGCCATGTGGGTGCTGGGATCGCACTCGGGTCCTCTGCAAGCGGTCAGGGTTAACAGCTAGCCATCTCTCCAGCCCCGATCTATAGAACTTTTAACCATCATTGCAGAGTACATATTTTCTCCTCATCCCATGGAACTTTCTGAAAAATCAATCAATCATAGTAGTACATAAAACAAGTTATAATAAATATGCCAAATTAAAAAATTCATTGTACTTTATATGATGACAATAAAAAAAACACTACTATCAGGAGACTGTAGAATACATAAACTCATAAAGATTAAAAACATGTTATTGAACAATGAACATGTCCTTGAATAAATAAAAACTGAAAATTCATGGAATTTTAAATGAAAGTGAAACACAACACAACAAAACCTATGGGAATAGAATGAAAGCAGTTCTAAGAGCAAAGTTTATATCTTTAAGTGTTTACACTTGATAAATCATCCACTGGTAGTTTGCTGATGACACAGAGATGGACCGATGATGGATGGCCCAACAACATCCAATACAGAAACCATACGTGGATTCAGTGGGTTATAAGTCTATATATATATATATATATATATATATATATATATCTATATAGTAATCTATATCTTCTATTCTATCATCTATCATCACTCTATCTATCTCTAACTCTATCTATCTATCTATCATACCTACCTACTTACCTATCTCTCTCCAACCTATCAATATCTATCATCTCTAAAAAACATGGAATTGGGAGGAAGGTGCACTAGGGCTGCTAGGGGTGTTAAAGGAGCTCATTGGGGGTGAGATAAATCGTAGTTGTATATATGCATGAAAATTTCAAAGACTAAAAAAGAATAATTAAAAATTAAATCATATACCTTAATTGTACACTTTAGGCTCCCATAACAAGAACAACCACACTCAGAATCAGTAGACAGAAAGAAATCATTAATAGCCCACAGAGATGGCTCAGCAGGCAAAAAAATTCTCATCAAGAAGGGTTACCTAAGTTTGTTTTCCCAAAAACTCACATGTGGAAAGAGACCAGACACCTGCCAGTTGTTTGCTAATCAACACACACACACACACACACACCCACAACACACACACACACACAAACACTGTACACGGACAAGAATTCCTGACTATCAAGATGATTCAGTGGGTATGGGCACTTGACACACACACAATAATCAATCAATCAATCAATAAATAATAAATAAATAAATATGAAAACTAAAGAAAAATGAGAAGAAATTAATGAAATAAAGACAAAAATAAAAATATTGCAAAGAATTCATGAAACAAACTTAATTCTTTGAAAATTAATTAAAATAAATAAAGAGTAACAAACCCTTACCCATAATATAGAGAAGACAGAAAAAACACAGATGAATAATATTAGAGATCTAGGGTGATTTTTTTTGTCAGATAACAATGAATTCAGAAAAAAAACAATCGAATCACTCCAAGATGGAGCAAAGAACAGGGGAGATGAGGGGAGGTGGAAGTGGCTGAGAAACATCTTTAAAAACTGTTCAACATCACTATAATTAGGAAATGCAAATTTAAAACCACTTTAAGTTTCAAACACAACTCTGATTAGGACTGGCCAGGATCAAGAAAACAAATTATACCAAATGGTGAGAGAGGTGTGGGGAAAGGGGTACACACTCCATCCATTGCTGGTGGGAATGTAAACTTGTACAGACACTATGGAAGCAATGTGGAGAATCCTTGGAAGACTCTCAAATGAGTTGCACTTTGACCCTAGTCTATAACCTACTCTCTGGTGTATGATACCACTTTAAGACTAATCTTACTGTCAGAACCCTATACCATGTTCACCTCTCAATATTTATGCACTCGCTCGTCTGTTCACCAATAGCCAAAATGCTGTAACTCTCTCCTTGGAGCCATTAACCACATTGGCGTGTATGCCCCACCAGCTTAACATCCTTCTCAATGGTTAGGAGATGTTTATAAACCACACGAAGACCCTGTCATTCTTAACAGAAGAACATGTTAATTCATGGATTATACATACACCCCCCCCAGCTAGATGGTGGGACCCTTGGACTGTGTGGGTTTGGGCACAACTGCTTGCAAATTGGTTTTACATGAAAGATGCTTGCACTCATAAATTATTACTTATTGTTAAAAAATGAAAAAAAAAGTAATAGAAAAAAATAAATGAGTAAAAACAGAAATTCAATCCACTGATGCTTTTCAGATATTATTTATAATCTAAAACAACATGCTAGGTAAGTAAGAGAGTAAACCCCATGGTGTGAAGCAGTCCACTAGGATAAAATAAAGATTTAAAAATGTAAAATAAATGTATACATCAAAAACCAAAATCAGAAATTTATGCCACTGGGGTAGAGAGTATTATGGGGGAGAGGGGTTGATCTGGCATCAAAAATTGACATTCTTTAGTTAGGGTCTGGATTCTGAGAACTCAGCAGTGAGGCAGAGGCTGGAGCCTTTGTAATAATAGCCACATGAAAGAGTAGGGGAGTTTTGAGATGATGGATGCATTTTTGTTGTTATGGTAAAGGAAAAGTACAGTGATATCATTTATATTATAAAATCATATATTACATATTATATTATATGTAATATAGTATTACATATATATTACATATTACATATAATTACATATAATTTAAAAATCCAAAATAATGTTTTCACTCTAATTTGGAGGGCCCTCTTTATTGACTAATAAATTCAAATACAAATTTTCTATAGAAAGCTTCTAATTATTTAGCATTTTCAGTCCAGTTTAAACCATCAAATCATTTTACTGACCTTTTTTTTTTTTTTTTTTTAAGAACATGTGTAGCTTTGCTTGGTCCAATTAACACAACAGTCAAGACTCCAGTCAGATACCATAGGATTAGCATATTCTACCTATTTTCCTAATGTGACATTTTAGGGAAATATGTCAAAGCTTTCACTGAACAAGAAACTGTCTGAATAGTGAGAAAAGAATGGAGAAAACCAGGAGGTGGGGCGCTGGAGGAATGCTGGTAGCCAATTCCTGGAGCCTCCATTGGTGAGATGGCAGTGCAATCAGCAAAATTAGTTAAGATCTTATCAACCTCAGCTGTCTGCTTTCTTTCCTGTCAATGCATAAAGCCCCACAAGTGGCCTGAATGCTTCTCAGGGGAAGCTGTGCTACATCTGGCTTCCAGTAGAGCTAGAGAGAAACTCTGAATTACTTGTTCAACAAGTAATTGTTTGACAATTTTTGTAGCTGCAAATGGAAGGCAATTTCCAAATCTCGATAGATCTGAAAAGTGCTAATGAGAACACAAATGGATCCACTTTCCTGTGCCATCTCTTTTTCAGCAGCCACTCACACTGTCTTTTAATTTTATCTCCACTATATTCCTAAGTTAAATATAGCATGCAAAAGTATATAAGATGCATTTAATGGCATGTGTTGAGAACTGGTGAAAGGTATGACAATATTAGCTACTATGCCTTATCTTCTCCAGTTTACTGGCTATTTAGTTATTTCTAAAGGTGTACAATGAGATTAAAGAGTGAACTAATAAACATATGCAGCTATCTATACCAGTCTTTATAACCCAGTCAATAAAAAACAAAACAAAACAAAACAAAAAAACCACACATCTAAATGTCAGTCAGTCTGGGTCTAATACCCTTGATAATCAGTTGAAGGTTTAGATGCCACATTGTATTTTAAATAAATTCTGCAATTATGTTTAATATCTGCTAGCTTTGTTCTCTTCTACCTCACTCTGATATATGTTCCATTGTATGGACTTTATCAATAGGGTCCCTGGCAGACACCTTCAGTTGGAACCTGGAGATGACAATGGCAAGTTTGCATGGGAGGGAAGGAGAAGAGGTTCAGGGAGAAAGGAAGCACCTACACTGAAGGCATGGAGTGACACTGACTAGATTCTTCAACTCATTTCTGAGACGTCCAGTTTAATTAGGCATGCATTTGAGAAGCACGTGTGTTAATTTTTCTACTGGGGGAGTAAGTCATTATCAAAAGTAGCATGAAATAGCATAATGATTACTCAGGCCATGATGTGGCATGATGCACAACTGGAAGAAAGGGTAAGACATCAGTGGAGAGAGTGACCCTGATAGGTATCCCTAGGGAGATAATGCTAAGATTGTGGCAATGTATACTTCATCAGATAACCCAGAAAGTACACAAAAGGAAAAGTTACACTGATAGCTTGGATGCTCACCAAAACCATAGATTGGAGAACAACATGAAAATTTCCCACACTGGAATCATTCTTTTTATCCTGTAGCCCAGTGGTAAATACGGTTGAGAACTGAATTAGGGACTGATGGTAAGGGTTATAATTTCATCAAAATCATGTTTAGACACTCATGGAGAGGAAATAGAAACCATTGACATGAGATGGGTAAATGTTTCTATCTCTAAGAGGTTGAGACTGTTGATTTTCAAAATTATTCTTCATGTGATTAGAATACCAAGATTCATTGACTTGAATTATTTTTCTATTTCTAAGAAAAGTCTGATACAAATTTCGTAGTCCAAGAGATTTTTGATGTTGTTTGTGTTGCTGTTTTGTGTTTAAGAAAAGATCACTTTCTCTGACCTAGAACTACTCTCCAGCCAGTGCTGGCTGGTTCAAATCCAGAAATCCTCCAGCTTAGTCTCCAGTGAGTTGGGACTTTTAGGTATGACTCACCGTAACCAGTGTGAACTTATTTTACGGCAATGAAATTGCATAGAATGATTTCACTTGAAAAATGAAGACGTGTGTGTACCAACTTCTAAAAAGAGGTGCCAGGTAGAAGGGAGAAACGACCAAGGAATGATCTTGAACAAGCAGGTAGATGCGCAGGGGCACAGAGCCCATGGCACCAGAATTGTGATGTGATGTAGCATGCAGGCCTAGTAGAATAGAGAATACAGCAGTGACAGGTGTGGTGCATAAGGAAGGCAGACCTGAGAATGGACAACTGGAAGCAAGACTACATGGGCAGCCACTGGAGTGGAAGACCCAAGCTCCATTTCAAAAAGACTCCTGTGGAGTTGGGGTCCTCTGAGAACTGCAGTATTACGGAACTAGCTTTTTTTTTTCTTTGCATTTGAAACTTTATTACAACTGTGTTTCCATCACCAAAATTTAGGACCTTGGTCTTTCCTTCTTGCCTTTGTATAGGGCCAAAAGAGACACGTTGGCTACTTCAGCAACCTTAAAGCGAACTTCCGTCCAAATTCAGCAACCAGAACTTCACCGTTTTCCTCAGTGAAGTTCAGACAGCCATCATTGGGTACAAAGGCTGTGATCTTTTTGCTGTTCTTGATGAGTTGGAGCCTGACACACTTCCTGATAGCTGAATTTGGCTGTTTAGCTTCCACCCCTACTTTTCCCTGCACTATTCCTTTGGCATGAGAAACACCTCCAAACGGGTTAGCTTTTAGGGCTGTGCCCAAATGGGCCTTCTTATACTGTTTATCATGCCACTTCTGGTCCCGTCGGTGACCACGGAGCTTCCTGGCAGTGCGCAGACCACGACGCTTGCCCATGCTGCCGGCGCCGAGGGCCTGAGAGAAAGGGAAATACATTTTAAGTCACAAAACTGCCACCATGGGAGACAGAATCCAGCATGTCCCAAAATGGGTAAACTGCCTGGACGCTCTGGACTTCCATCGTGTATCTCCTCTTTCTGTCTTTCCTAATTTTGCTTTTTCCTTTTTTCTCTTTCGAAGAACAAAGGCTGCCCAAACTTGTAGCATCTCATCTCTGCCTCCTGAGGACAGGAAATGACAGAAGTGCTTTGATTATATTTCTTTTGGTTTCCTTTTTGAGTCTATGCTGAGCAGCACTACCTCACTTGCTTCTCTTTCGTTCCCACCATTTTGCTCTGACACATATAACTCCATTTCCTATTCCACTTTATTTTTGGTCATTTTGAATCAACCCATTACTAACTAGCCTTACTCTAAGGTTTGTTTAATTGTCTTTGTTCTATATTGTTCTGTTTTGATTTTGTGGAATTTTCTCACTTCTTTTCTTTTGGCTCTCAACTCACCCACAAAGTTTCTAATACATTTGTGGATATACCATTAGCAATGACTCTTTACTTCCTGAAAAAAAAAAATAGCACTTAGGAGAGGATGGGGTGCTAGAGAGATGGGTAAGTGGTTATGAACACTGGCTGTTCTTGTAGAAGACTGGAGTTCTAACTCCAGCACCCACATCAGGTGGCTGACAACTACCTGTAATTCTAGGAGATCCACAACCTTCTTGTGTGCCCTCTATGGGCAACTATGTGGCAAGCACATATGTGGCCTGCATTCCCACAGACACAACACCTAAAGGTAACTTAACAAAAATAAAACATTTTAAAAGACTGGATGAGCTTTTTATATATGTTATTTCTGTAATTTCACAGTGGGCTTACAGTTTGGCAGCAATTAAATTTTTTCCAGAAAATACTTTAGTAGTATGGAAGCACTGGGGGTCATGTATTATTTTCCAACCTCTTTTCTAGCTGAGGAAAACAATGCTACAACCCTATAACAATGTAGTATTTTTTCCTCTACTTTATTTTATTTAAAAAATTTTATTGAGCTTTTGTTCATTTCATATAACAGTTCTTTTTTTAAATTTTATTTATTTCCGTATGGGTATGAATGTACTGTCTGCATGCAAGTCTGTGCACCAGTGACGTGCAACGCCGCGGAGGTCAGAAGAGGGTGTCGGACTCCCCTGGAACTGGAGTTCTCCTGGAATTGGAGTCTCAGACGGCTCTCGGCTGCCATGTGGGTGCTGGGGATCGAACACCGGGTCCTCTGCAAGAGCAGTCGGCGCTCTTAACCACTAGGCCATCTCTTCAGCCCACATATAACAGTTCTTAATCAAATTTAGAACCTCTCTGTTATTCATTCTACCCCCCCACACCCCTGACAGACTCATGCATTAAGCCATATGTATTAAGTCTTATCCATTCAAACATTTGTATCCAAACATCCTTCAGTGGGCCAGCCCTAGCCTGGGAACTGTTGGAGACTGGTTACTAGTAGGTGAGGAAGAGTATCCATTACTTATGATCTCTAGATAAACTGACTAGACTCCAGTGGTTGAACTTGCATCAAATACAGTCCTTCTTAAATGTTGTTAAGTCCCTTTTGAAACAATAAATGTGATTCAAAATAATAAAAATTCAACTGGTTTCTTAATACCAGATGTCTAACTCTCTACACAAAACCACAAGTAGCATGATTAATCAAAAATTACTAATCTGCGGGGCCACTGACCCTGCAGTTGAACAGGTTGAAGAAGATAAGGTGCAGGGTTACTCTAGTGACCAAGTCAGAGGGTGCAAATCCATTTATTCTATGCAACAAGCACCTTATATAAGTCTGGGATGGGCTACCCCCACATCATGTAACATCCCATCCCAGTGGTCAATCTTAGACCTCGATACCATCATGCAGTCAGCCCAACTAGTGGGTGTACCCAGAAAGGAATGTGCAGACAAACAAGTCGGCTCATGGCACCAAGCACATGTATGAGGCAGGGTGTGCCTTCTACTATAACATTGTTTAGGGTGCTAAGCAGATTGTGCCTGCACATGTGCAATGTACACCTGAATCCAGCACTGCTGTCCCAAACTAATGCAATAGTAATGGCCTCTGGTGACCCTGAATATGAAACTCCAGACACAGAACTCAAAAGAATGATTGATACTATGATAAAAATAAATCAAATAAGAAAACTCATGAATGGATCCTGTGAACATAAACAGTTGAAGGAACTAAGGAAGGCAACACAAGGATTGAAAGAGGAACTCAGTAAAGAGACATAAACAGTGTAAAAAAAATAAAACTGAAATACTGAAAATTAAAAACCCAATGAGTCAAATACAAAGGTCAATGGGAAGACTGACCAACAGAACAGAGCCAAGAGGACAGTTTGTTGGAACTTGGAGATAAAGTGAAGGCAGTCAAAAGCTCTAATAAGGACAAAAATAAAGTAATGAGATGATATATGATATATGATAGTTAGCTTTAGTTGCTTCCGCCAGACACTCTAGAATCACCTAAGACTGGAATCAAATGAGGTATTGTCTGCATAGGCTTGGCCTGTTGTCATATCTGTGGGAGATTATGTTCATTAATTGATGTGGGAAGACACAGCCCCCTGTGGTCTTGGCCTGCAGTAGACTGGAGAAATTGAACTGAGCACACACAATCATGCACACATTCTCTCTGCTCCTGAATGTGGATGTGACCAGCCACTTCAATTTTCTGCCACTGTGGCTTTCCTGCCATGATGGGCTATAACCAGAGTTGTGGATCCCCAGAGTTACCTTAAGTTTGCTTTTCATTGTCATTTTTCTCACAGCAAATGAAATGACACTAGAACAATGTGAAATAGAGACCTTTGTTCTAGACACAGAAAAAGATGAATCTAAGAATCATTTGTATAGGGGAAGAATTTCATTCTAAACACAAGGAAAATAGTTTCCATAAAAATCATTGAAGAAATTATCTAAAAGTTATCTTTAAAAGCTACAGGAAGTATGTAGAATACCAAATAGCCAAGGTAAAAAAAGAATCTCCCCTGAACATATTATAACTAAAACACTTAATATTCAGAACAAAGAAATTACATTGAAAATGGCAAGAAAAAAGTCTCAAGTCAAGTATTAAGGCAGGCCCATTAGAGTCTCGGATTTCTCAACAGAAACATTAAAAGCCAGGGGGGCTCAGAATGATGTACTTCAAGTTCTGAATGACAACTGTCAACCCAGACTTTAAAAAAAAAAAGCTCTCTCTCATAATTGAAAGAGAAAAGAAAATTTCTTTCCATGTTAAAAACAGAAGAAATTTATGAAAACTAAGCTAGCTCTACAGAAAATATTGACTATATCCTTCAGAATGAAGAGAAAGAAAAACATATCCTTGAAACCACTCTTGAATAATAGCTAAGCAAGAGAGAAGTAGAAAAAATAGAAAATGCAAAATGAACAAAATAACAAGAATAAAAATAAAATAACAATAAACACCTTTTAATAACAATGAATATTAATGGTCTTATTTCTCTAATGAAAAGACAAAGACTGGCAGAATGGATTAAAAGTCATGAGCCATCTATTTGTTGCCTCCAAGACCTCACCATAAAAACTAGATGTTACTTAGAGTGAAGGCATGAATGAAAATATTCTAAGCAAAAGAACTAGGAAATAAGCAGGTGGTGTTGTCTTGACACCTAAATAAATAGAGTTCAAATGAGAAATAGAAAAAATAAGATAATTTTATTCTGATGAAGGAAATAATACATCCAGACTACATTGTCATAAACATATATGAACTGATCACAACTGTTCTTAATTTCATAAACAATACAACTAGATGTAAAGTAAGAGATTATCCCACATAACAATACTGGGCGACTTCAAAACTATGCTCTCACCAGTTGGCAGGTCATCCAAGCAAAAAGTAAGCAGAGAAACATCTGAATGGAATGAAGTCCTTGACCAAATGGCCTTGACTGAGATCTATAGAACTTTTTTAAAATTTTTTAATTAATTTTATTTATTTCTGTATGTGTATGAATGTACTGCCTGCATGCAAGTTTGTGCACCCGTGTCGTGCAATGCCGCGGAGGTCAGAAGAGGGTGTCGGATTCCCCTGGAACTGGATTTCTCCTGGAATTGGAGTTTCAGACGGTTCTCGGCCACCATGTGGGTGCTGGGATCGAACTCGGGTCCTCTGCAAGAGCGGTCGGCGCTCTTAACAGCTAGGCCATCTCTCCAGCCCCGATCTATAGAACTTTTAACCAATCATTGCAGAGTACATATTTTCTCCTCATCCCATGGAACTTTCTGAAAAATCAATCAATCATAGTAGTACATAAAACAAGTTATAATAAATATGCCAAATTAAAATAATTCATTGTACTTTATATGATGACAATAAAAAAAACACTACTATCAGGAGACTGTAGAATACATAAACTCATAAAGATTAAAAACATGTTATTGAACAATGAACATGTCCTTGAATAAATAAAAACTGAAAATTCATGGAATTAAATGAAAGTGAAAACACAACATACCAAAACCTAGGGAATAGAATGAAAGAAGTTCTAAGAGCAAAGTTTATATCTTTAAGTGTTTACGTTGATAAATCATCCACTGGTAGTTTGCTGATGACACAGCAGATGGACAGATGGATGGATGGCCCAACAACATTCAAATACAGACACCAATAAGTGGATCAGTGGTTATAAGTTCTATATATATATAATATATATATAATATAGATATTATATAAGTAATCTACTATTTTCGTATCTATCGATCTATCTATATCTTATCATCTATCTATCTACCTACCACATACTTACTACTATCTTCCTACCTATCAATCATCTATCATCTCTAAAAGACATGGAATTGGGAGGAAGGTGCACTAGGGCTGCCTAGGTGGTGTTAAAGGAGCTCATTGGGGGTAGATATAATCAGGATATGTTGTATATATGCATGAAAATTTCAAAGACTAAAAAAGAATAATTAAAAATTAAATCATATACCTTAATTGTACACTTTAGGCTCCCATACAAAGAACAAACCACACCCTAAATCAGTAGACAGAAAGAAATCATTAATAGGCCACAGAGATGGCTCAGCAGGCAAAAGAAATTCTCATCAAGAAGGGTTACCTAAGTTTGTTTTCCCAAAAACTCACATGTGGAAAGAGACCAGACCCCTGCCAGTTGTTGCTAACACCACACACACACACACACCACACACACACACCACACACAAACCACATCGTACACGGACAAGAATCCTGACTATCAAGATGTTCAGTGGGTAGGGGCACTTGACACACACACAATAATCAATCAATCAATCAATCATAATGTAAATAAATATGAAAACTAAAGAAAAATGAAGAAGAATTAATGAAATAAAGACAAAATAAAAATTGCAAAGAATTCAAAACAAACTTAATTTTTGAAATTAATTAAAATAAATAAAGAGTAACAAACCTTACCATAATATAGGAAGACAGAAAAAACACAGAGGATAATATTAGAGATCTAGGGTGATTTTTTTTGTCAGATAACAATGAAATTCAGAAAAAAACAAATGAATCACTCAAAAAGATGGAGCAAGAACAGGGGAGGAATTAGAGATGGCTGAGAAACATTAAACACTGTTCAACATCACTAATAATTAGGGAAATGCAAATTAAAAACCACTTAAAAGTATCAACACACCTGATAAGGCTGTCCAGGATCAAGAAAACAAATGATAACCAAGTGCTGGAGAGGTTGGGGGAAAGGGGAACACATCATCCATTGCTGGTGGGAATGTAAACTTGTACAGACACATGGAAAGCAATGTGGAGAATCCTTGGAAGACCAAAATGAGCTTGCCATTTGACCCAGTCTCTACCACTCTCCTGGGTATTGATCATAAGACTAATCTTTAGGCAGAAATCATGCACACCTATATTTATTGCAGCTCTGTTCACAATGCAAAATGCTGTTAACTCTCTCCTTGGAGAATAACCCATGGCTGATGAAACAAGCACATCCTCTAATGGTTAGGAGATTTATAACCACACGAAGACCCTGTATAATTAACAGAAGAAAATGTAATTCATGGATTAACATACCATCCAAACATCTGTGTCTATACCAAAGTAACTCTACCATAACAATTAGTACTGTTTAAATACATATATATCTATTTGTGCTTCATTAGTAGGATCAAAAGGCTATATATTTAACGGTTTAAATACCTATATATCTAATTGCATGTTCTTCATCATAGGATCGAAAGGTATGCCTGGACAAGCTGGCAGCCCATGAAAGAAAACAGCCAGAATTGACTAGAGACCAAGACAACGCTCCAGAGAAAGTAGACTGTTTTGCTTCTCATCCACCTGGCCCTTTTCTAAGCCAGGGACAATCTGCGGAAGAGGGGGCGTGGTAGAATGTAAGGGCTGCGATTGGGTGAATAGTGAAACACAACAATATAGACTGGACAACTCATTTGATCAACTTGATAAACATACAAGCCCCCCCCCCCCGCTGGATGGTGGGACCCATGAGCTGTGTGGGTTTGAGCAAAAACTGCTTGCAAATTGGTTTTACATGAAGGATGCTTGTACTCACAAATTATCACTTATTGTTAAAAAAAATGAAAACAAAACCAACAAAACAAAAAAGCAGAGAAAAATGCAGAAAAGTTACAGCAGAATGCATGATCTGAGATGGGTAGGGGTGGGGTGGGGGGAAGGGAAGGGGATATATGCCTGAACTGAATTGGAAAATGATGTATGAAATACACAAAGCATCAATAAAAAAATAGCAAAATGCTGAAACCAACCCAAATGCCCCTCAACTGAGAGTGGCTAGAGAAAATGTGGTACATGTACACAATGAGAGTCTATCAGCAGTAAAGTAAAGAAAGATGACATCATGAAACTTGCAGGAAATGGATGGAACTAGAAGATGTTATGTTAATTGAAGAAACACAGTCCGCAGAAAAAGAAAATAACAATGGATCCTTCATCTGTGAATGCTAGTGTCAATAACCCAGTTGTAAATATTTCTTGTGGAAAGCAAGGAAAAACAACAAGAAAAGACAACAAAAAAAAAAACTAACTAAATGGTGAATCTGGAGGGGTGGGAGGATTGGGAGAGGGACACGTTCTATACTCGATTAATGTATATTTAATTGATGTAATTTAATAAGATGGATCCAATTTTGCCCCAAACTCTATCTAAAATTATATCAGTATTTTAGGACGTTAGTAAACGTAAAATGTCCTATATAAAACAACAAAAACAGTAATACATTTAGTTAATTGGAAATTATAATTGTTGTTCCACACTGTTTTACTTAAAATTGTGTACCAATAACTTTGGGATATACATTCATATATAATGTTCTCTATAATTCGTGTTATATACGGTATCATCTTGTAACATTCTCTTTTACCTGTAGGATAATTTAACTTAAGGAATAGTTGCTTCCCAAATTAATAAACATACAGTACCCAAAACAGCTTGGGTAAATTTAATGAAATTTACCCTTGACTTCCTGCCTATCAGGTATGTGTACTACAAACTGCCCTTTTTGAGACTCATGGGTCAAAAAATAAAAACAAACAAAAAAAAAATAAAAAGGGAGGGATACAGTATTATAATGAAAATTTTGTCAAATTTTTCAATTTTAAATCTTAAAACTTACTATGGGAAAAGATTGTATGTCCCCACAGGTCAAAACTCACAACTTAATGGCGTGAGAAAGAAAAATATAGCTTTGGCATTGTGCAGGACGGACCAAGAAATACCAGCAGAGAACTCCCCATTTAAATAAAAGGAAGAAAAGCCTCAGAACTGCTACAGGCATCAAACATCTCTGTGGATCCACTTGTAATAACTGTTTATAATGAGTCCTAATGAACCTTACCTTCCAGGTACCACAAAGTTTAATATGAGAGACTTTCTTACCTCTTTTTCATAGAACAAAGAAAACATGATGGTAATGAAGTCATTCCTAACTGTAAACTAGAGCCTACTGTTATAGAGGTAATCTCTTTAAAAAACTGGTATAACTGCTTTCTTTAATTGACTAATAGATCAGGAAAGGATTATTCTGTATTCAGAGCCAATATAATTACTAAAGTCTTTTTAAGCTGTGCATATAAGCAAAATATATTAATACAGGAGAGCCCTGATATCACAATGATTATTCTACCAAGGAGATTTTGGGCCAGGGATCCAAGCCCCACCCCCCCAAAAGAGTAAAGAGTTCTTGCCTGTAAACTGGGATACCTGCAAGAAGGAAGGCGTAAGGCCCTGCTGTGAAGGCCTGCATAAGCATGGGAAAGATGCATTGAGACCGCACTTGCAAGTGTGCAGTTGGCCTCTAATAGCCAGAGATGTTACCAAACCAATAAACCAATAAGTCCACTAACCAATAATGCAAATATGGTCTCATTGAGTCAAGCAAGACTCCTCCATCAGCATCAGCTACACCTCACCTGCCTGGAAATACTTGTGCAGCAGTGGCGCCCATATGTCTGTATATCCCAAATCTAATTGGCTATTCGATCTCTCCTTAGAGGAATAATTCACTGGCTGATGCCACCAGCTTACATCCTCTAGTGGTTAGGAGATGTTATAAGCCACAGTAAGACCTTGTCATCTTTTACAGAAAAACTATAGTTCATGGATTATCATACCACACAAACATCTGTGTCTATACCAACGTAAATGCCTCCCAAGTGCTAGGATTAAAGGCGTGCACCACCATGCCCAGCTTAAATGGTTCTTTAATAAGCAATGAGGTTGAAGCAATAACTTAAAATCTCCCACTATAGAACAACATCCAGGTTGGATGGATTACCTGATGTATTTTACCAGACCTTCAAAAAGAACTACCAATGCTTCACAAAATAATCCATAAAACAGGAAAGGAACTCTGCTAAACTCTTTCTTGAAATGAGTATTAGCTTAATACCAAATCCAGATAAAGACATAACAATAAAAAAAAATATATAGACCAATAAAAAGAACTCTGAAAACTAAAAGGAATAATGAAAAACTTAGCAAAATACGAAATAAAAAAGAAAACATCAAAAAGACCATTCGCCATGATCAAGTTGATTTATTTCAAATATTCAAGAATGGTTCAGCACTAGCAAATAAATACATGTAATACATCACATTAGTGGATAAAAGGACAGAAATCATATTATCATCTCAGTACATACACAGAAGGATATTGATAACATCCAACATCCCTTCAGAATAGAAACTTGGAATAGAAAGAACATATTTTAATGTAATATAAGGCACATACAAAAACCCTATAATTCTACAATATATAAAACTGTAAAAAATCCTTAAGTCATTTCACTTTCCAGTGAAGTAAGGCACAAAGCATGGTTACCCATTCTTGCTAACCTTATTCATTATGTAATGAATAAGTTACAACAGAACTACAAGAGCAGCAAATAAAAATGATGCAAATAGGGCTGGGTGTGGTGGACCATACTTTTAATCACAGCATTTGGGAGGCAGAGGCAGACAGATCTCTGTGAGTTCCAGGCTAGCCTGGTATACATAGGAGTTCCAGGTAGCCAGGGGGCTACATGGAGACACTCGCTTCTCCAAATGCCAAAACAAAGCCAACAAAAGTTATGATATCAAATTCTTTGACATAGGAGAAAAAACGTCAAGGCCCCTTCTCCCCCCCCCCCTGCGAAAGACACTTAGAAACCTGGAATCTTAAGAAGAGACCAGTCCGAGCAACAGGTCTGTCATACGTAGAATAGGACCCACAGATGCGATCAATATTTAAGCATCGAGAAAAACTAACCCGTGATGTCCACTCGAGTACTACATTAGGGACAACGGTCGGCTAAGGATACCTAGAGAGATTATAGCAATCTCCATGAGCCCAGGAAATAGATCCACATCAAACCGAGAAAAGAAGTATACTGTCTATATCTACCCACACTGCCTTCCCCCAGATCTTAGACCTCACAAAAACTCTTAGAGATGATAAGCACTTTCAACAAAGAGGGAGGATCAAAAATAACACACTCCAAAAAAAAAAATCAACACGGAGTGGTCTTTATTTCCTATATATCTAATGATGTAAACCACAAGCCGTATCTCCCCTTCCCTTCCTCAGTCGCGATAAACCCATATTAATTCATTCTCCCACACAAACTATTTTTGAACTAAATCTTAACCAATGGCTTGAGACTCTATTAATGAAACTCACTTTGGGCATCACCAAGAAAAAAAATTCAAAGTAGACAGGTAGAGGATGCTAGACTACAAAAATCAGTACAGTGAAAATGGCTATATTACTGACAGCCATTTACAGGTTGAACACAGTCCTTGTTAAAATTGCAAAGCTATTCTTCACAGAAATAGAAAAATAGTCTTAAAATGTATAAGGCATGGGTTGATAGCTCAGTTAAAGTGTTTCCTGTATAAGCACGAGGACCTTAGTTGGGATATCCAGCAACCACATAAAAAGCAGAGCATTGAAGAGTATGTCCTGGTGGAAAAGCAGAGACAGGCTAATCATGACTAGCTAGTCGCATGTGGTGGAACTGGTGAGCTCTGCATTAACTGAGAGACCTTGCTCTAAAGATAAATAAATAAATGAATGAGTAAATGAACAAATAGATCAACAGAGGAAGACAGCAGGCATCAATTTCTGGCAAACACACAACACACCCACACCCACAAACACACACAGCCACACACACACAGTTCTCTCTCTCTCATCTCTCTCTCTCTCTTCTCTCCTCTCTTCTCTCTCTCTTCTCTCTCGCTCTCTCTCTCTGTATAAAACCAGAAGAGACAGATAATTCTCTTGGAAGCACAAAAGATGTTTAATACTCAAAACAGTCCTGAAAAATAATTAAGGCTGGAGGTATCACCATACCTATTTTCAAGTTATATTACAGAGCCATAGTAACAAAATGATCATGGTACTAGCACAAAACCAGAGGTGTCCTATTAATGGAACAGAAAAGAACATCCAAGTAAAAATGCATGCAGCCATTGGCATGCAAATTTTGGCAAAGACAATAAAACCATTCACTGAAAAAAAGATAGTCTCTAACAAATGTCACCTACCTACATGTAGTAGTCTAAAACTAGAACCTTATCACTTGCCTGGCAGAAAAATCAACCCCAAAAGGATGGATTGAAGATCTTAATGTGGATTTGGAAAGATGGATCCTGGGTTGCATTGTAAGTTGAGGACCTGGATTCAGAACCCTAGCACTCATATAAAGGAACAAAAATGTGGCCATGCAACCAGGCAACTCTTATGTGAAGGGGATTGGAGGTTGGAGAACTTCAGAGGACTGCTCCCAGGCTAGCCCAGATGAAAATCTATTAGCTCCAGGTTCAATGAGAGACCCTGTCTCAAGGTAATACAATGGAGAGTGATAGAGCAGGTTCCCCACATCCTCCTCTGCCCTCTAGATGCACAAGTATGGGCAAGTTCAATAAATATGTACCAAAAGGCTGTAGGGAAACCTGCTATTTTGTAAACTATTATTTTTAAAGAAAAAATGGATCATCTAGGAGACACCACTGTGTGAAGCGACAGGATGTTTTTTGGTAACGAAATATTGTAAGAGCCAGAGGACAAGAGGCCTGATGCTATGTAATGCATTCTACACGTAATAGGGAAGCTGCACCAGTGAAATCTCCACAGTATGGTAGCTTTGTGGTAGAGAAGTGAGCTGTGTCTTCCACTTGCATTCAGTGTATGGTGCTGACTCTCCTATAGACAGGAGTAAATCTTCTTTAAGAGATTCTTTTTTAACTCCCACTTTTTGCTATTTGAACTTGGTTGGTTTTGGAAGCTAAGTACATAAGGAAAGGATGGCTTCCATCAAGGAAGATAGGCATTACTTCATTAGCTTGTAAGTTGACATTGCCTTTGGGCAATTTGTGGCTATTCTTTCCACTGAAGGAACAAGCAGAGAAAGAGTGATTGGCCATGGACAGTTATTGGATATTAAGGATAAGTTGGATTAAGGTTGTTCAGTAGATATTTGGGAACTATATTTAAAACAAGCACACTCAATGGTATTTATTCATCTTAAGGTTTTCTTAGGAATCTCTTTGGTAGTGGAGAATTCCAGTAATCCAACCAGAGACATACACAAATAAAGTAATACAAGATTACAAGAGGGACTGGAAAGATGGCTCTGTGGTTAAGAGTACCTGCTGCTGTTTCAGAGGACTTGAGAGCAGCTCCCTGTACCCAAGTCAAGTGGCCCTCAAATGTCTGTAATTCTTTTTTTATTTTTATTTATTCTTGTATGTGTATGAATGTACTGTCTGCATGTAGGTTTGTGCACCTGTGTCATGCAGTGCCACAGAGGTCAGAAGAAGGCATCGGATTCCCCTGGAACTGGAGTCAAAGACAGTTCTCAGCCACCATGTGGGTGCTGGGGATCAAACCTGGGTCCTCTGCAAGAGCATTCGGCACTCTTAACTGCTAGGCCAACTCTCCAGCCCCAAATGTCTGTAATTCTTAATTACAGGGGATCTAATGCTTTTTTGTCTTCTACAGATTCCCAGGCAGACACGTGTGCACATACATAAATACACATACACATAAAATAAATATCAAAAAGAACAAAAGAATACATACAAGAATAAAAGAATTGGTACACACTTGTAATCATAGCTCTTTGGAGGTAGAGGCAGGATTTTAACATCATCCTTGAGTTTGACTGAGGCCAGCCTGGCCTGTAGGAGACTCTGTCTCAAGCAAAACAAAACAAAAAGGAAAAGTCAATTCCTTAGTCCACACATGAGCCTTATGGTGTAGATGAGGAAAAATGAGACACAGATGAGACTTGTTCAGGAGTTTGCAGCTAGTAAAGGACAGCCTGGACTTCAACAAAGCAGTCTGGCTCTGAAGTCAGCACTTACATTGGTAACATTTCCCATCACTGTGTTAAAAACACTTGACAGAAACAATGTGGGAGGAAAGGTTGATTTGGGCTCACAGTTTCAATTCCTGGGGTGGGGAAGACATGGTGGTAGGAGCAGCTTGTACCTCGCAGCTTGCAGTGGAGGTGCCTCACATCTTGGCAGATCAGGAAGCTGATAGCTCAGGCTAGAGGTAAGAAGTGGCTGGAAATCATAGTCAAGTTCCATCCCTAGCAGCCCACTTCTGCTAGCTAGACCACAGGCCCGAAAAGCACCATTGACCTGTGGAGGGTTCTCACTGTTAGCAACATCTCAGCCATTTCTCTCTGTGAGGTCAGACTTGTAGGTCATGTCAAAAATGAAAACATGGGGCTGGAGAGATGGCTCAGAGGATAAGAGCAGAGCACTCTTACAGGGGACCCAAGTTCTGTTCCTAGCACCGACATTGGGAGGCTTGCAACTGCCTATAAGTCCAGTTCTAGGGGTGATCCGACACTGTCTCTGGCTTCCTCAGACACTCCCACACAGGCACACACATAGAGACACATTTGAAAAAAAATAAAATGAGGGAGGTGGAGAGAAGGCTGCTCTTCCAGAGGACCCGGGTTCAGTTTCCAGCACCCAACATGGTGGCTAACAACTATCTCCATTTCCAGAGACCCCTCTTCTGACCTCTGTGGACACTGCAAGACACTTTGGCACACATGCATCCAATACACTATTTATTATTAAAGTAATAAATACATTTAAAAAAAATAAAATGAAATTGAAACCTGTCAGCAGTCTAGGCAGGTTATTGAACAGAATGACAGTAAATAGCAGAACAACTGCGAAGAATTCCAGTGGTCACTTCCTCCATGCAGTAATTGGGTGTGGGGAGGGGTGGGGCAAGAAGTTGCTGGGAGGGGCTGTTGTCATTTTACTTTTAGCCTTCTGATATTTAAAAGATTTGTAGCTGGAAATATGGGTCAGAGGTCGATGACATTCCTAGTATACACAAGACCTAGGCTTGACTGCCATTTCTATAGTAAAATATTATAGGAATTTTTTTTCTCAACTTTCTAGAGCCTGGGAAGACCAGGATGGAATCTAAAATTCTGTATGTTTTCGGGAACAGGCAGACCTGTTTCCTAGACAGTTGCAGCCTCGTGTCTGTAGCATGTCTTTCTGTTGTGTCCTCACAAGGTTGAAGAGTAGAGGGGTCTACCAGGCTTTCTTTTATATGGGAATTAATCCCATTCATGAGGGCACCATCCACCTCTGAAGACACAAACATTCAGATGGCAGCAGCATGCATTGAATACAAGTCAACCAAAGCAAACTCAAATAAAACAGGTTCAACTACGTTTAATGCAACTATGGTCTTGTCTTGCTGTGGCAAGGCTGTGGTCCTTACAAATGGAGAATATGGCGAGTATGCAATGGGGATGGTTGATGCTAAGGAAGGTCTAAGAGCTACAGTGATGTCTACAGTGAACTCATATGGTTAGCTTGTCTCTACCCATTTTGTTCACTGTAGTAGAAGGAAGCTATAATTTTAAATGAGTTGACATGGCAAAGTGATGGTGGTTGAAGATGAGCGATATTTCATGTAGGCAAAGGCCGAAGGTGTATTCTGAGAAACAATGTCTGGCCTCAATCCTCTGTGCTGGTTCTGTATCTTGGAATGCATAAATTTCCAGTTGTATGAACATGTGTACTTTCCCAGTGGCTTCTGATTGTCTTGAGCTTAGAGGATTCAACAGCAGGAAAGAAAGCTGGGAAAGTGAGGGATCTTTGGTTTCTGTCTTCTTTCATGATAAGCCTGCACTGGATAGGTAAACTTTTTATGTCCAAAACAAGCACAGCTTCTTTAGAATAGCTTCTTTCACAGTAATGTGGCTAACCTCTGAGCAACTTGACCTTTTTTCTTAATCGCTTTGAAATAGGGACATGATATCTCCCTGCTGGTCTAGAAGTGTTGCTGCATTCTTGGTTGGTTTCCCCTAACTCTGTCTGATTATTTTGTATTTTATCCCTTCATTCAACTTTTCTATTGTCTTCATTTAAATATATGACATGTCACTTAAAAAAAACTAATCATTTTATTTTGTGTGTGATACATTCTTACAAAAAAAACAATTTGCCTTTCAGCTAATGTTCTTGATGTCAAGATTTTCTACGTATTAGTTTTGTACCAATGTAGCTCATTAGACTATTTTCACTTAGGTCAGAGTAAGCTTTTATTCAATGTTCAAATTAATCTCCCTGGGAAGATGTAGCATACAAGTCTAAGTGAATAATTTCCTTCAACCTTCAGAGGAACACAGCTTTCTTTTTGTTTCTTTTTATGATTATTTTTTAAAGTTACCAGGCAAAACGATGGATTTCTTTATGACATTTTCATATATGCATGTTATTATACTTTGCTTTTGTTCATCTCTGTACCCCACTGCCCTCCCTTATCCCACAGAAACAAGTTATTCTTCACGATTAAATAATTTTCTTTATAAATTATTAAAGATCACTGACTTGGAACTTTAAAATAGAATATATTTGGTACAGAAAACCATGAATTTTTAGTGACTGTTTAATGAAGAGAAATTAACCAAACATATCCAGTATTAAAAATAGGAAAGTTCTATTGGCTACAGTGGGGCTTTGCAGTAGCAAGAAAGTCCCATTAAGTAGAAACCCCAGGCCAGGAAAATAAAAATCCCTACTTTGGCTGGTGGAGACAATATTACACTTGAATCAGGTTAATCACCTAGCCAAGGGGCAAGCCCTATCCTTTTTTATTTGTCTTTTCCAGATAGGGTCTCCCTGTACCACCAGCTGGCCTGGAACTCGTTCATAGGTTTATCTTTTTTAATATTTATTTTTTTATGTGTATGAGTGTACTGTATGCATGTAGGTTGGTGCACCCATGTTGTGCAATGCTGCAGAGGTCAGAAGAGGGTGTCAGATTCCCCTGGAACTGGAGTCAAAGACGGTTCTCGGCTGCCATGTGGGTGTGGGGATCAAACCCCGGTCCTCTGCAAGAGCAGTTGGCGCTCCCAACCACTAGGCCATCTCTCCAGCCCCTCATAGGTTTATCTTAAGCCGTGCTCAGAAGATAGGGAGAGAAATTTGGACTCAAGATGGTGAGCCTTTTTTTTTTTTTTTTCCAGAATCTCTACCCCCTGGCAGAGTAGTTCATTCAGCCACAGACACACAGCTCCGTAAGTTTTTGACCTCTGGAAAAAAGCATGGCCTCTCCTTTTTCCTTTTTATCTCTCTTCTAAGCCTGCTTTCACCAATACTCTGGGCTTTAGCAACATCTTAGGTTTCCTCGCTTTTTCTCTTCAGTTCCCCTCCCTACCACGTAGCTGTGAGTCTGCCCCGTGTCTGATGTCCATGCAGGCATCAGTCAGCGCTGCTGCTCCGTTTTCCCCTCCATGCTCCTCCTCCAGGCAGCCCCGAGGTTTACGGCGTGCCTGCCCTGGACGTTTCCCTTCTAAACGCTAATGAAATTGTCCTTAAGCTTCCATTTGAGTCCATTCTTAAGTTCTTTCATTAATGAGACAAAGAACCTCAGGAAGGGACCCTGACTTTCCCTATATCAGTAAGAGGCCAATCCTGGTTCCTTCCATCCAAAGCATTTGCTTTTTCTACTACTAATCCTTTATTTATATAATATTTCCTGATGTACTTCTCCATATATATATATATATATATATATATATATATATATATTCCTAAATCTTATGAAATGGGTTTATCACTATCATTTTATAGGTAAATATATTGAAACGAGAGTAGTAAATCACCTTCCCAAAAAACCAGTGATTGTTGAAACAGAAGGTTACAAACTTTCATTTACATCTCAGTGATAAATTTAATGAAATAGAAGTTATAGCCCCAGCCTTTAATGAGAAATGGAAGCATGCCATGTGCCAATATCTTTTCCATGATTAGGTGATTTGCACTCGCTAATTTGTGCACAGTGGAGTTAGGTTCCTGTCCTCCCAAAACAACTGCGTGGTGTGAGCCCTGTCCTCCTTCATGATGGCTTTTCAATGAGGTAATGTCCAGGTTTATGGGCAAGAAATTTTGGGTTGGAAAAATGGCAAGAAGTTGGAGAATTCATTTACATTTTAAAGTGCAGAGAAAGAAATTGTACTTATGTGTTTTCCAAAGTAAAGACTTCAAGGAAAGGGAAGTCGGGTACATGTAATGAGGAGCCTGTCACATTTAGCAAAGCTAAGGGGCGCACTGGCACTCTCGGCCAGCCATATTAGGTTATGTTTTTAAGAAGATTAACTTATGGGGCTGGAGAGATGGCCTAGCGGTTAAGAGCGCCGACCGCTCTTACAGAGGACCCGGGTTCGATCCCCAGCACCCACATGGCGGCCAAGAACCGTCTGAAACTCCGATTCCAGGAGAAGTCCAGTTCCAGGGGAATCCGAGACCCTCTTCTGACCTCCGCGGCATTGCACGACACGGGTGCACAAACTTGCATGCAGACAGTACATTCATACACATACAGAAATAAATAAAAATTAATAAAAAAAGATTAACTTATATTAATGGAAAGCAGAACTGCTTTTAGGGAAATGTCAGAGAAAGGAGGCACAGGGACAAAATAGACCTCTCCTAATAAGATGTTTCCAAGGAGAAATTGAGGTCTTTGCTTGCCTTCTGTGGCTATGGTCCCAGCTCCGTCCTGTGGCTCCACAGCATGTGTCCTGAATACTCTTGGTTATAGAAGACAAATTAGAACTCCCTATTTTCCTTTTTAAAATGTTCCTTTTCCTTGGTCATGAAGCTTTCTTATCACGTTTCCTTCCCAGTCTCCTTTTAGTTTTTACATTTTTTTGGTATTTTTGAGACAGGTTCTCCCTTTTAGTACCAGGTGTCCTGGAGCTCGCTCTGTAGACCAGGCCGGCCTTGAACCCTCAGAGATCCACCTATCTCAGCCTCCCGAGTGCTGTGCCACCACGCCCGGCCCCAGAAGAAAACCACTCTACCAGGGGGCAGAGCCAATTTCATTACAATTAGTACCAGCGTCTAGGCCACTTTACTTTTTCTGGGAATATCTTCTTCCTTTCTTGCTATGAGACAGATCCAAACACTCTTGGGTGCCTCTTGCCTCATTCCTTCCTTAGGCAGTCTTTAAACATTCCTTAGGCAGGAATAAACATTCCTCATTGTTTATAATAGTAGGAAAACATTCAAGATTTTTCCAAATATTTCTCACCTATTTTGTTTAAGAAACATTTCTTTGGAAAACCCAAACTTGGTCTAGGTGTGCTTTTGCATGCCTTTAATCCCAACACTCAGGAGGCAGAGGCAGATCTCTTTGAGAGATCCAGACCAGCCTAGTTTACTTAGTGAGGTCCAGGCTAGCCAGGGCTACAGGGAAACCCTGAATAATAATAATAATAATAATAATAATAATAATAATAACCACAACCTCAGGTTCCCCACAAATGCCATGTTCTTCTGTTCTCAGCTTCATTATCCATCTCATTCAATATATTCAGATTCAAGGTAATTTGTCTGAGGTTCTAAATTCTGCACACAGCCTCGTTTTCTCTCTTCCATTCTTCTTTCTGCTTTGTATTATAAATAGCTCACTCCTCAGTTATACTCCTAAGTCTTTCTTCTGTGTTCGTTCAGGAGCCAATTCTACTTGCCTCACTCAGGTGTAAACTCCTGTGAAGTGTGCGTTAGTGAAAATGATGTCATGCCAGCAGACAAGCTGGTCAATGCATAGAATGTGTAAAACTGCAAAGTAGAAATACATTTCTTAGCTTTCTCCAACTCATTTTGAAAAAGGAGACAAGGAACGGTATAATGATATTGTCTCATTGGGGTGAATGTACACATACGTTAAGGGCAGAAAGAGATTGTTCTGTTGCTGTATCTGATTCATTATGACACCAAAGACACAGTGGGTGAGACATAGGGAATGCTGTTGCTCACAGGCATTGTGAATGCGTTTGAATTAGAACCTTTAATATACAGAGTGAATCTTTTCATGTTCATTTTAAAGCATTCAGCCTATTATAAAATTGAAGTGCTCACATGTTTGTGAAAAAGGTGTTTTCCCTGTCCAAATTGCAGGTTATCAAAGACATATGGCAATCACAAGTGTAAGCTATTATCACTTAGGACATCAATTGAACTTACTTACTAGTTACCATAGCCCAGAAATAAAATACAAGGTTACAGCAGTAGCTTTATACAAATCTTTTTTGTTGCTGTTAAACTTTTTCCATAAGTCATACATTATTTTTCAATTGAATCTAGAGTCGCTTCCCTTTCCATGCCCCCCACCCTACCCGAGTCCCTGCACTCTGTCATATATGTCCTGCATCATTTTCTGAGTCTTTCCAGAGTTTTTTTCAGTTATTTTGTTGTTGTTCTCTCCAACTTGTATTGCTACATTATATACATATATATATAGTTATATATATATACATATATATAGTTATATATATATAACTATATATATACATATATAGTTATATATATATGTATATATATAGTTATAT
>VZQC01001802.1:0-20269 GCA_009823505.1 Rhizomys pruinosus | reverse complement strand
TCTCTTTTAGCTACTTATACATATACTGCATCACCTTCTTCCAAAGAAGGACCTTCCTACACATCATTTGCTTTATCTTCAGAGGATTTCTGAAACATTAAAATCTGCTAAAAGCTCCTCTGACTGAGCTATTTAGGACCAGACAGTGACAACACAATGAGCATAGGTGTCTTTGAAGTTTTTTTTTTTTTTTTTTTTTTTTTTTAGAGTCACCTCGCTTTGCATTCTTCAGTGCTGCATTTAATCTTGAATTATAAAGGTTAAAATATATTAAAAAGAGGTGTTAACTTTCTTTAGAGGTTTGTGTGTGTGTGTGTGTGTGTGTATGTCTGTGTGTGAATTTGCATTTAGTGCCAAGGTTTAGATTTGGTTATCATTAGGAATCCAGGTGTTGGATGCTCCTTGATATAGATATACAGAAGTGGATGAGGGATGGAGACTTAGATCAGAGGCAGCCCTACCCTTGCAAGCAAGCAAATACTATACAGAAATGAGTTCTTGCAAATGTGGGTTTTTAGGAAGCCTGAGCCTCACCAAGGAGTCACTCCACTTTCTGGTCCAAGATGAGATATAGTATTCCATTTCTCATAAATGCTAACTGCCTGCAGTGGTCCCTTCATGGGAACCTACTTTGTGCTTGTTGAACTTTGGGCTTGGAAACAAATAAAATTCATTCAGTTGGTTTCCTTCTGGCAAGACAAAGATAACTACTGTTCTAAACTACAAGAAGACAGAAATATTTTTTTCACTACTGAGTTTCCTCACAGTCCCGAAATAGATGTTCAAAAAGGTATTTATTGTGGAATTCAACTAAACAAGAATGTATCACACACATTGTCTCAAATTCAGATTGGATGACTACATTCACCCTAGATATTTACAGAAAAGCTGATAATCAATCAAATGTTCAAGAGTGCCTAAATAGAAACCACCATAATGAAATTATGAAAAAAGTCTGAGGTTATTGTCATCAAATCTTTATGGTGATCATCAAGAGTCTAGTTTCTGGAGTAGAGAGATGCCATGCTCATTGTGGTTCCATCACATAACTGTGCATTCCCAGGGAGCTAACTCTACCTCTGTCCTCACCTGAAAATGTGAACAGTCATGTGTGCAGCACACACACACACACACACACACACACACACTTTGTTGTATAATAAGGAGAGAAAATCAAAGCTAGGCATTATATAGAATGTCTAACTACTGAAATATTACACATGGGAAATTTTACCTAGATTTTACCATCTCTGGAATTGCTTTACCAAGGTGGAGAACACAGGGAAACATGACAGAGAATCGTGAGTGCAATGGAATTTGCTTACTTTAAGAAGAGCTAAGCTCATATACCAAAGAGTAAGAGATGTGCAGACATAAGGCCCAACAAGGATTAAGGAGACTAGGTGCTGACTAATAAACCCAACAGAAAAGTTGATGAAAGAAAAAACACGTCAGGGATTTCTGCAGGAATCCTAGGTTTGGATTAGTTTGGAGAATGTAGCGTTTTTGTCCTCATAAAACTTTGCAGAAGAACACCTAAGAATTGAAGCATTTTGACAAGCTAATATACTAGGCTCAGTGCAGCCCACGGTGACTTAAACTAAGTATCAAGTTTCCTTATTCTCCAGAATTCAAGACTGCTGTGGAACAATGCACAGGACAGTTTCCTCACCTGTTCCCAAAATGAGCTAGAGAAAGAACAATTTGCATCATGTTCAGGGCTTGCAGAACATGCCCAGTCATAGGTAATGATACCTCATGTGTATTTTTAGTGATATGATAGGTTTTTTTAAAGAGCCTGTTCTGCTTACAATCAGATAATGCAATACAAAGAAGTCTTAAAAATCGGGGCTGGAGAGATGGCCTAGCGGTTAAGAGCGCTGACTGCTCTTGCAGAGGACCTGGGTTCGATCCCCAGCACCCACATGGCAGCTAAGAACCGTCTGTAACTCCAATTCCAGGAGAACTCCAGTTCCAGGGGAATCCGAGACCCTCTTCTGACCTCCGCAGCATTGCACGGCACGGGTGCACAAACCTACATGCAGACAGTACACTCATACACATACAAAAATAAATAAAATTTAAAAAATGAAGTCTTAAAAATCGTGGAGGTACAAACAGGAGAGGTGATCTATTTGGTTAAATGGCCAAAATTATTTCAATAAACTGAAGAATGAGCTTAAATATTATCTCTCTTTTCTCTTTCTCTCTTGTTCTACTTTTTCTCTCTCACTCTTCCTACTTGTCCATAATGTTTATGTTATCCACTGAATTCTACACTTAGAATAGATTCTACTTCGGGAGTTTTTATTTTCTCATGAAAAATACTTAGGAAATAAGTTATCCAAGATTGAATCAGCAGTGGAGAGTCATTAAAAGCAAAATAATTTAAGATATTTGATGAAAATTGACTATTTGATCTTCATAACTAAGCCATGACTGAAAGCCGGAAATGGAAAGTCAAAACCCATGTAGATAGCCCACTTGCTTCCTCGCTCATCTTCTTCATACCATTGTCCAAATTATCTTCTTTCCTTATATGTTCGCTCTCTTTGATTCTTCATGTATAAAAGAAAGGAAACTATTAATGACCATTCTGTTGGAACAGGTAATGCCATGGAATTATAGGTCAAAGATTATGTTTATAAAAGCATTTGATTTCTTGGTCAACTGGAGTCCACCAAGTAGGTAGCAAAATATTACTCAGATGAAGGATCAAGCAAGAGAATCTTTGTGTATTTTACTCAATAATAGTCACACCTGGGGTCCTATTTTCTTTAAAGAGGGACTGGCAAATAGGAAATTTGCTTATCCACTCTTGGATAACTTATTTCCTAAGTATTTTTCAATCAAAAATAAAAACTCCCATATTAGACTGGTAGAATCTATTCTAAATGAAGAAATCAATGGATAACATTAAAAATTATTCATAATTTCCTCTACATGCCTAAAACAAGAACTAAAGATGTGGGGGTTTTTTGAGAATTTATTTTTATTTATTTATTTATTTATTTATTTATTTATTTATTTATGCTTTGTGTATTTCATACAACATTTTCCAATTCAGTTCAGGCATATATCTCCTTCCCTTCCCCCCACCCCACCCCTACCCATCGCAGATCATGCATTCTGCCGTAAGTTGTCTGCATCTTTCTCTGCTTTTTTGTTTTGTTTTGTTTTCATTTTTTTTAACAATAAGTGATAATTTGTGAGTACAAGCATCCTTCATGTAAAACCAATTTGCAAGCAGTTGTGCCCAAACCCACACAGCTCATGGGTCCCACCATCCACCAGGGGGGGCTTGTATGTTCAATCAAGTTGATCAAATGAGTGTCCAGTCTATATTGTTGTAGTTTCACCATTCACCCCAATCGAAGCCCTTACATTCTACCACGCCCCCTCTTCCGCAGATTGTTCCCTAGGCTTAGAAAAGGGGCACAGGTGGATGAGAAGCAAAACACTCTACTTTCTCTGGAGCTGATGTCTTGGTCTCTAGTCAGTTCTGGCTGTTTTCTTTCATGGGCTGCCAGCTTGTCCAGGCATAACCTTTCGATCCTACTAATGAAGCACATACAATTAGATATTTAGGTATTAAACAGTACAATATATAGCCTTTCGATCCTACTAATGAAGCACACACAATTAGATATATAGGTATTTAAACAGTACTAATTGTTATGATAGGTTTCTTTGGTATAGACACAGATGTTTGGATGGTATGTTAATTCATGATTTACATTTTCTTCTGTTAAGTATGGCAGGGTCTTCGTGTGGTTTATAACATCTCCTAACCATTAGAGGATGTAAGCTTGTGGCATCAGCCGTGGAGCTCTCTCCTTGGAGGAATAACCCACGGCTGATGCCACAAGCTAAAGATGTGTTTTTATCAATATCTTAGAGTACAATGTATACACTATCTAGTTCAAGTTTTCCTATGATTTTGGCAAATATATTGTTTTATTAAAACATTTATTTAAATTTTATTTTATGTTTATGCCTACATGTATGTAAGTGCACCTATGTCATCCAATGCCCAAAGAGGTCAGGACAGAGAGTCAGATCCCCTGGAATTGTAGTTAAGGAAAGTTGTTAGCTGTCATGTCATTGATGAGAACTGAACCCAGATCCTCTGTAAGAGTAGCCAATGTTCTTAACCTCTGAGCCATCTTTTTAGGCCAGAATATACTGTTTAAAATAAAATTCCGGAAAGGGTGGGCCTCGGAAGATGGGTTTCAGGACTTTCCAGGTTCCGGAGCCTCAGGCACAAAGTTCCAAGATCATCAGAGTCTTGTTGTTTTTAGCCAAGGACCATACCAGCCCAGTCACTTCCAAGGTCAGGGTGAGTGATAGGGCAGGCTTCTCACAGGCAGGTTGTAAGACCATCCCAGCTCCATAGCTTACATCCCAGGGTTTCAGGACCATCCAAGCCCAGTCACTTCTGGTGCAGGGTTCCAGGACCATCCTAGCACCTTTGCTTCCAGCACAGGGAGAGTGACAGAGCAGACCTCTCAGCAAGCGAGTTCCAGGACCTTCCTGGCACTGGCACTTCCAGCAAAAGATTCCAGGACCATGGGAGAGCCGTTGCATCCAGCCCACTCACTTCCAGTATGCAGGGCAAGTTCTAGGACCATCCAAGTCTAGTCACTTCCCATGCAGGGTGTAAAGACCATCCTAGCTCCATCGCTTTAGGTGCAGGGTATCTGGAGCTGCTCCAACTTCCAGACCAGATCAGGGTAAGGCCCTATAGTCACCTTGGTGGTGACAAGATTGGGTGGGCAAAAACCAGTATGCCCCCCCCTTGTGTCCATCCTGGTGGGAACAGAGAAAGTGACTTGAAGCCCAAAGTAAAAGAAGAGACAGCAGACCTTCCAACCTGGAGTAACAGGCTCTCAAACAAAGGAAGAAACACTTTGATTTTGCATCAGACTATAATCAACAAATCAAATACACATGCCAATGGCACAAAGGAAAATCAACAACATGAGAAAAGCAAATAATTAATCCCCAACTAAATCTATAACAGTGAATCAAGGATCTAGAATGAGAGAATGACAAACTTCAAAGGGAACTGGAAATACTAAAGAAAGCAAAGGATGAAGTAAAAAGGAAATTGCACACTCATCCAATCAGCAGGAAAAGATAGGAGAAACCTTCAGTAACAGATTGGATGAAGCAGAAAGTAGAATACAACACTGGAACACAAGGTGGAAGAACCGCAATTCTAAAACAAAGATTATAAAAAAAATAAAAAAATCACAAGAATGGAACAATTAGGAACTATGGAACACTATGGAAAGATCAAACCTCAGCCTCATAGGGTTAGAGGAAGGAGAAGAATCCCAGGACTATGGTATTGATCAGATCTTCAACAGAACTATAGTAGAAAATATCCCCAAACTGAAAAATGACAAACCCATACAAATACAAGGAGCCATAAAACACCAAATAGACAAGATCAGGAAAGGAATATCCCAAATACCCCATGCTCTATCATAGCTAAAATACTAGAAACCCAAAACAAAGACAAAATACTGAAGGCCACAAGAGAAAAACAAGTTACTGATAAAGGAAATCCCATCAGAATTACAGTTTTCTTTCCAGTGCAAATGATTAAAGTTAGAAGAACTTGAACCAAAGTATTTGCAGTACTAAATGACTACAGATGCCAACTCAGATTACTATACTGAGTAAAAATGTCAATTATAGTTGAAGGAGAAAGAAAAATCTTTCATGACATAAACAAGATGAAAGAATTCATGTCCAGGAAACCATCCCTTCAGAAAATACTCAAAGCAATTCAAAGGTCAGAGGAAAGGAGTGACTATCCCCAAACACCTACAGAGAGTGATGAATAAAAGTATAACTGCAGAAATACAAATCTAGCTCAAGAATGAAAACAGAAAATAAGGCAAAAGGAAGCAGCACACATTTATCAATAATAACTTTAAATATTAATGGGTTGAACTCCACAATCAAACAACACAGACTGGGAGAATGGATTAGGAAACAAAACTCTTCTATAATCTGTCTACAAGAAACCCATCTTACCCTCAAGGATAGGCACCAACTTAAAGTGAAAGGATGGAAAAAAATATTCCAGGCAAATGGTACCAAAAAACATGCAGGAGTTGCTATTCTAATATCAGACAAAATAGACTTTAAAGCAAAACTAATCAGAAGAGACAGAGAGGGCCACTACATCATTATCAAATGATCAATTAACCATGAATATTTCACAATTATGAATATATATATATATATATCAAAATCTGGTGCACTGAAAATTATAAAAACAATTCTACAGGACATCAAGGCAGAGATTGATCCCAGCACACTAATAGTGGGGGATTTCAATACTCCACTAAGCCATTTAGATAGGTCAATTGGACAAAGAATAAACAGAGACACATCTGAACTGAGCAATACAATACACCAAATGGAACTCACAGATATCTACAAAATATTCCACTCAAACACCAAAGAACATACTTTCTACTCAATGCCCATAGAATTCTCCAAAATTGACCACATACTGGGACATGGAAAAAAATCTCTACAAATACAAATTCATTGAAATAATTTTAACCATTCTATCAGACCACAGTGCAATAAAGCTCAATATAAACACCAGAATAAGCCCAACTATCTACAAGAACACATGCAGACTAAACAACAATCTCCTGAGTAATGAATGGGTCAAGGAAGAAATAAAGAAATAAAAACATTCTTGGAATTAAATGAAAAAGAAAATACAACACAGCAAAACCTATGGGATACTTTAAAAGCAGTCCTAAGAGGGAAGTTTATAGCCCTCAGTGCCTACATTAAAAAGCAGAAAGAGGACAAATAAACAAGCTAACACTTTGAAAGACAACAATTGAACCCTAAATCCAACAGACAGGAAGAAATCACAAAAATCAGAGCAGAAATCAATGAAATAGAAACAAAACAATACAAAGAATCAATGAATCCAAAAGCTGGTTCTTTGAAAGGGTAAAAAAGACAGATAGACCACTAGCCCAGTTAACCAAAAGAAAGAGCAACTCCAAATCAATAGCATTCATGATGAAAAGGAAACATCACAACAGGCAGAGAAAAGATCCAGACAATCATAGGAGAATACTTCAAAAACCTATACCCTACTAAATTTGAAAACCTAAGAGAATTGGATGAATATTTGAAATCCTGGAATTCACCAAAGCTTAACCAAGAAGAGATTGACAGCTTAAACAGACCCATAATACATGAGGAAGTTGAAAATGTAATAGTAAACCTCCCAACTAAAGATAGCCCAGGCACAGTTGGTTTCATGGCAGAATTCTATAAAGCATTTAAAGAGGACTTACAACTATTATTACTAAAACTGTTCAGAAGGATACGAGCAGAGGGAAACCTCCTAAACCTTCTAAAAAGCCAGCATCATTCTAATACCCGAACCAGACAAGGATATAAACAATAAAGGAAACTATAGACCCATCTCATTAATGAACATAGATGCAAAAATTCTCAACAAATCACTTGCAAACCACATACAGACCCACATCAAAAAGATCATCCATCATGACCAAGTTGGATTCATACCAGAGATGCAGGGATGGTTCAACATATGTAAATCAATAAATATCATAAAACACATAAATGGTCTGAAAGACAAAAAACACATGATCATCTCAATTGATTCAGAAAAAAAGACAAAATTCAGCAGCTCTTCATGCTTAAAGTCCTAGATGTACTTGGACTGGAAGGAACATTTCTCAATGTAATCAAAGCCGTATATAACAAACCTACAGCCAACATCATTCTAAATGGAGAAAAGTTAGAAGCATTCTCCTTAAAGGCTGGAATACAGCAAGGCTGTCCCCTATCACCACTCCTCATCAATACAGTGCTTGAAACACTTGCCAGGGCAATAAGGAAAGAAAGGGAAATTGAAAAAAAAATATATATATAGTTGAATTTTTGTGTATTTCATATACACAGTATCTTAGTCCTTCCCACTGTATTTCATGCATTCTGTCCTTTATGTTAAGGCCTACAGTTGGTGTCCCTGATACCCTCAATGCAAGTTCATCCACTGGGGTTTAGTCAGCCTATCTAGAGTCAGTCCCTTAAAGAAGATGAGCTCTTCCTCACCCAGTAGTAATCAGCTGACCAATCGTTCTTGGGCTAAGATTGGGGCCTATGTGGTGTTTTTGTCTGACTGAATTTGCATGCATCTTGTGCACGCTGACAGAGTCGCTGTAGGATCATATGAGCAAGGTCCCAGGAGCCTGGAAGACTCTACTTCCATATGGTCATGCACCTCCTCCATTGGCTCTTACAGCCCTTCCGCTATTCTTTTTTATCTTAATATTTATTATTTTATTTGTTTATTTTATTTAGTATTATATACTTAATATTTTATTTATTATTTTATGTGTGTGAATGTATTGTCTGTCTGTATGTAAGTGCATCCATATGGTGCCGTGCCCATGGAGGGCAGAAGAAGGCATAAGAGCCCCTGGAACTCCAGTTACAGACAGTTGCTAGCCATATTTTAGGTGCTGGGAACAGTTGCCTGGATCCTCTCCAAGAGCAAACAGTGCTCTTAACTGCTGAACCATCTCTCTAGCTCTGTGCTCTATTTTTTAAAACCATTCACAGTTTCAGCAGGCAAATTAATTTTATTCTTCTTTCTCTATATTTCTCATTAGAACCAACTCAATTTTGGGACCTAACCTCTTTTTAGTTATTTCCATTTCAAGGAAATGGGAAGTCTCTTTAAACCATAAACAATGTTTAATTTTATTTCTTGAACAGAATGTTAATGCAGTTGACAACACTGTAGTATTAGTTCTCCATTGTTACATAAAGATATAACCATGCATTGGGCAGCACACATTTGTTAACACACTTCCTATGGGTTAGGAGTCCAGGCATATCTTAGATGGTCCTCCATATGGAGCTAAGCGAGTCTGAATTCTGATACCAAGGACTTCATGAAGAAGGGGCCACTTCTTGGCTCACGTGTTTGTTGGTGGTAGCTATTTCTTCAACAAAAGTATTTGGCAGAGGGCCTTATTTTCCTACTGGATGTCTGCTGAGGACAATGGTAAGTTTCCTGTCGCTTCCCCAGCATACCCACTTGTATCACCAAAGCCAGCACAGAGATGTTACCGTCTTAAATAATATAATCACAAAAGTGACTTGTCATCAATTTGCCATATTCCACAGGTGAGAGTAAGTTACAGGTTCACAGAAGGCTGGTTACACTGGGGCATGAGCACAAAGTAGTGGTGCTTATAACGTGGTCTACTCACCACAACCATGGATATCAGGTCTTTATTTTATGTTTTGATTAAGTCAGGAACTGTGCCACAGGGGGTTGCTATGAATGCATGGAAGCATCTCCAAGGCCAAAGGAACAATTTTACCATCCTTAGGTCACTGCTTTTTGGTATTTTTTGTTGAGTCTTCTTTCCTAAGACTATCCCTTGATATATTGTGTATCTGTTGCTGTCTCACTTTCTTCTTAGCGTGGAAGGCAAAATCTAAGAGTATTGAATACCAGTCAGAAAAATGTAAAGGTAAATCAGTTTATTAAATGCAGAATATAAAATCATGCATATACTATGCTTATGTCTTTTTTTGGCTCTTTTTGAAATAGGGTCTCCCTGTAGCACCAGCTGGCCTGGAACCTATTCTATAGACCAGGAAGGCTTTGAACTCACAGAGATCCACCCTGCCTCTGCCTCCTGAGTCTTATGGCTCTTAAAATAATCCAATAATTGCCATGGGAAAATACTAGGAAAATCTACACATGTTGATAGTGAATTTTGACATGTGAATTTTGTCATTGAACAGAATGTTAATGCAGTTGACAACACTGTAGTGTTAGTTCTATGAGTTTATGTGTATTTGTATATATATATATATATGTACATCTATATACATATACATATTTACTTTAAAACATTAAAATGAAAAGGAAATAAATGTTTAATTAAATATTTTAAAATATGCTATTTCTCATCTTCTCTATTTTATGTATAATTATTATAACTGAAAAAGTGAATGAAACTTAATTACTGATTTTAAATCCCTACATTCTACGGTGGCAATATTAGTGTGATAAGAATAAGGTACTATGCACTTAGAATGTCTTCCTCTTGATGAAATAATATTTGATTGTCTATGTACAATACCACAGTTTCTAATGTGTTTGTGATGGGTATTAGTTTGAACTTGTAGCAATTTGCTTAACTGGTATTTTGGAGTGAAGGGCACTGTGGACCTGTATAAAATTCTTTTACACATTAAGCAAGGCATAATTGAACTAGAAAGCTTGAGTTATTTAATAAAAATATAATACAGTTGCCTTAAAACATTTTATCTCAATGGGGGAAAATAACAGCATTTCAGTTCTTGAAGTTTTCTAATTTCTCTACAGAAACCTGCCATATGCAACAATTACTTCTGGGCAAGAGATTCTATGTGGTAGTAGATAAACCTCTGTCAGTCACTCCATTCAAACCTAGTCTATCTGGTAGATACACCTCTGTCAGTCACTCCATTCAAGCCTAGTCTATCTGGTAGATACACCTCTGTCAGTCACTCCATTCAAGCCTAGTCTATCTGCAGCTTGTTCTAAATTCAAGAACTTCTGTTGACATGTTCAACTCTGAGAATATGTTCAAGAAACTAATTTCATAACCAAAAATGAATGTTATTACTTTTGATAGTCTTGAGACAGATCAATAGTGAAAAATAACACAGTTTCCACATGAACGTCCAACAGTAGTAAATATAGGATCTATTGTAGGATTATATCATTTTAGTAGATGGTAAGTAGATCAAAGTTCTCTTACGGAACATCTCCTTTTAAATAATATGAAAACTATACTTATATTCAGATAACACAGTTTAATTAGTATCAAAATAGCTTTAAAAATATAAAAGCATTGAAAGCATGTTGTAAATTATTTCAATGTATCCTGTACCATTTTGGTGGTGAAGATTTAATATCATAGATATTATTTCACATTTTCATTTCCTTGTATTTTATGAACAGTTTTAATCATTTAACCAACCAGCAATGCCTAATCCAGGGCACTGAACTGAGGCTAAAAGTATTTTGCCATTTCTATACACTAGGAAGCATGTCTAGAAAATTTTAGTTTTATGCAGAAAGGTAAAAAGAAGGGATGAAGAGATGGCTCAGCAGTTAAGAGCCCTGGCTGCTCTTGGAGAAGACCTGGGTTCTATTCCCAGCACCACCATGGCAGTTAACAGCCTTCTGCAGCTTCAGTTCCAGGGGATCCAATACTGTCTTATGGCCTCTGTGGGCATTGCATGACACTGGTGAAAAACATTGATACACATAAAAATGAATGAATAAATAAATACTTACATATGTTTATGAGTTTATGTGTATTTACATATATGTACATCTATATACATATTTACTTTAAAACATTTAAAATGAAATGGAAATCAAAAAAATGTTTAATTAAATGTCTTGCAAATCTTTGCTTAGCATTTTATTGGTAATACTAATTGGATAGAATTCATCTTGTATTCATTACACTAATTAAGAATCTCATTTACTAGAACAGAAGCTCATTGGGGATAGAGTTCCATGTTTGTCTTGTCCATGACATCCTAAGCTTTCTGAACAATGTGTGCAGGCAAGGATCACAGGAAAAGTTTGGCATAGGTGAGTGAATAAATAACTTTGTAGGTGTAATAGATCTGGTTTAATTCTGCCTATTCACAGGGATTTCCAAGAGTATGGATTTGCTGAAGGAGGAGCTCAAGGCATAAGAACAATCTGGATCTCAGCTACATCCTGAATATGGTCTGAGAAAACAGAATGAAGTGATGTGTTGAAGTGGCCTGTGCGAGCAGAATGATCAGAGGCCAGGGCCCCCTCTCTCTCCAGGGTCCCAAAGAAGCTGTGTGCAACTTTAACAGTTGTGTCTTTGCCACATATCACACAAACAACCTTGTTTGACAAACCTCATGTCCTCAGTGTGCTTGCTTTCTGTTTGGGAAGATGATATCTGTATGAACATTGTGCTCTTATTTCTTTTTCTTCTTTTGATAGAGTATTTGAAAAGTTGTCCTAGTAAAGAATAATGATCATCACCCCTTGCTTAATATAAGGATTCAAAATGTATATCTCTAGATAAAAATAATCTCACCATATGAGATTATATAGTAGCTGACTGATCCTGGATTTGGAGGTGATTTGACTTCATAAGTAAAAGCACATTTCACTTTACCCTACATAGAGTTTCACTGCAGATGAAAAATGGACCCTAGCCAATAAATTAGTAACCTTCTTTGTTAGGATAGACTTTTTGGATGACTTTTCGAGTTAGAAACAAGGATGGGGGTATGGATTTCCTCAACTCACAAATCAAGAGCACAATTTGTAAGGGAGGAAGAGAAGGAAATAGGCTATTGAACAAATATTCCTCTGCCTAATAACATGCTAAACAAATTCCTATTACAAGATGAGAGGTAGGCTTGTAAGAATCAGGTAAAAAACAGAATCAGGAAATAGAGGTTTTAAATACTTGCAAGAGATTTGCTTCACTTGATCAGCCAAATGCCTTTTTGTTTTGTTTTGTTTTGTTTTGTTTTGTTTTGTTTTTGGATATGGCATATACTCTCTGATGACTCTGAGTTTCACAGGTCCGTAGTCCATATTATTTAATATATACTTGATGCTGAAACATATATTGCTGCCTAGTCCCTAAGGCATCCTAGTCGAATGCTACAGCCTTTGAGATTTATTGAGTTTTCAAAGACGAGAGGAAGGAACAGAGGGAGGGAGAGAAAGAGAGGGAGGAAGAGAGAATATTTATTTACTTATTTGATTTAGGCATTATTTTCCCACTGGAGGGTCTGAATTATGCAGACATTTCTTTACAATCTGTGGCTATGACTGACTGAGAAATCTCAAGGGTCCATCCTCAGTGTCTCTTGTACAAGACAAACTGTACTGTGACTCCCATATCCCCGACAAACCTCCCTGTTCTCAGGTTTGGATTCCAGGAAGCAACTGCAACTCCTCCTCCATATAGACCTATATCCAGTCCTGCCTCCTCTCTATAGTCATTTGCCAAGTGGAAAATTCGAATCCTGGAATCCTGGAGAAATTCTGGGGTGAGGGGGCAGAAGCAGTCAAAGTGAGGAGGTGGGGCTTCAGAAAGGGTAATGGAGCATCCTACATTGGAATTATGGATATAGTTCTTGAACTGGTAATACTTTAAATTTACCTACAAAGATTTTAGCTATAATTTTTTGAGCTAATCCTTCAAAGATAGTGATTTTCTTAGTTTGAGTCTTCTTTGGGTTTTTGCATTTAATAAAATTAGAAACAAAAACAGATTCCACAGTGATTCCAATGAGCATTCATTGTAGGGCTGTCTGAGTTTTTAGATGGTTTGAATACAGTAGGAAATAGGGCAAGATATTTCCACAAAATAAGGCTTTGGAAGACCAACTGACTCTCTGATTTCACTGTACCTTTCCCTTGAACAATGAATATGAGGAACAGTACACCTTTGTGATTTGAATTTTCCTCCTCCATAGAGTTGCTTTTCATCATTCAGGCCCTAAATCCTTATTGGCTCACTTTTGTAAATTTGAGTTTTGGAGATGGAAGCTTGCACTCTGCTCTACAACCAGTTCATTGGCCTCTAGGTGGACTTGAAGGATCTAGGCTCCTGTGAACAATCAATGTCCTGAGTCTGAAACAATTAATACCACAGAGAGTAAAGGTTGACCCACTGGGAACCAAGATTGCTTCAGATTCTTATATGTGAGTCTGATATATATATATATATATATATATATATATATATATATATCAGGAGAATGTATGCAGTACATACTTTAACTAAGATAACCTATTTTCAGAGAAATACAACACTTCTTAGTGAGTCAGTGTGTGATACCTACCAATGCCACGATTATCTTTTTGAAGAGTTTGTTCTAAAATAACACCACATAGAAATATTAGGAAGTCCATACTTATGATATATTACCCAACATCTAATTAGAAATTCCCACAAGGTATCTATGAGCTCTTGAAATTTACTAGGTCCAATAATGAATTAACTTTCTTTTCCCTTATCTTCTGCTTTAAGTCTTAGCTACTGGAGATCCAATTCCTCATGTGTAAAATGAGAGGTTTAAACTAAGAGACTCTCAAAGGGCCCCTCAGGCTCTGAAGTTATAATCTGCTCTGGAACTCTCAGTACATTATTACTGGCTTTACAAGTCTCTAGGACTTAATGCTTTCTATTTATTTAAAATCATTAATGTTTTACTCTGTTAATTAAACATCATTACCTAATTGCCCCTTCCTTCCTTCCTTCCTTCCTTCCTTCCTTCCTTCCTTCCTTCCTTCCTAAACCTAACTAAAACTATGTATACAGTTGTAAATTACTATAGGACCAAAGATTAGGGAGAGATGACCTGAGATTCACAGACTAGTCACCATATTGCCCAACAGCAGAGCTGCACACATGGGAGCCCCATTCTCCACTGATAAAGGCATCACCTGCCAGATACCACAAGGTAGCAAAGAGGCATTATTTCCTGAATAATCACTCTTTAAGTTTCCCAACACATTTCAAACTTTATTAGATAATGCAGTCTCTCTGATGAAAACTGCCGTCAGTATCCTCAGTTCACAGGAAAATGACATGAGCTTGCAGAAGCACAGCTAGAGGTCAAGCTCCTCCAGCCAAACCAGACTGACCCCAAGAGCAGGAATGCTGAAACAGCTTCCCACAACAGCTCAGCATGTTCCCCTTGCCAAACTCACCTCTCCTCTTTCTGTCATCACTTTGAACCCAAGGGTTTCATCTGTACATAAGAGCTTAAAAACCAATCTTGAGCAGGACACTGGAATACTCAGAGGAGTTCCAAGACATGTTTACTGCTCAAACATCTGCTTCTGTGGAAGCATCTAGGAGAGAATCAAACTTTCATACTCTGTGTTTGTTCTTCCCCAGGTAATGTGCCTCTTTGCTTCTAGAACATTTTCTCTTAACACTCTGCTTAACAGGAGAGGGATCAGAATGCTTGTCTTTTTTTTAAGTGCTTGTCAATTTCCCATTTTATTTTCCCCAAATATTAAAGAAATATTACAATTCTTTCAAACAGTATAGACTATAATTCTTCCTACATATCTAGCATTGAACTCTGTCTTGAAGTTTTCATCTAATGAGATATGAAATGTTCCTTTTTGACACATTTATTGAATGATTTACATAATTAAGTTTGTGTTTATGTCAAAGAAAACTTTGCTCTATATAAGGCCAAACAGGTAAGGATTGTTTTAGTTAAGGTTATTACAGCCTCGAAAACAATAAAATACCTAGGAGCAAACCTAACCAAAGACACCAAAGATCTCTACAACTAAAATTTTAGACCCCTGAAGAAGGAAATTAGAGAAGACATAAGAAAATGGAAAGACATTCCATGCTCAAGGATTGGAAAATTATTATAGTAAAAAATGTCCATTCTACCCAAATTAAAATACAGATTAAATGCAATCACAAAATCCTCAAGAGTTTATTTATAGGCTTGAAAAAATCCTTAATTTCATGTAGAAAACAAAAGACCTCAAATAGTCAAAGCAACCATGAAAGAAAAGTGCAATACAGGGGGGAATCTCTTTACCAGACTTCAAACTATACTACAGGGCTGTAGTCATAAAAACACCCTGGCACTGGCACAAAAACAGATCTGTGGACCAATGGAAAAAAAATCTGAAGATCCAAACTTGAGCACATACAATTTCAGCCACCTCATATTTGACCAGGGGGCTAACAAGACTCAATGGAGGAAAGACAGCATCTTCAGCAAATGGTGTTGGCAAAACTGGATCACCACTTGTAGAAGAATAAAATTAAACTCCTACCTCTAGCCCTGTACAAACACCAACTCAATTGGATCAAAAACCTTAACATGAAACCCAAAACTCCAAAGGTGATAGAAAAAAAAACTTGGCAGCAACCTACAGGACATAGGCATAGGAAAAGACTTTCTAAATTCTACAGCAGCTGCACAGGAAATAAGGTTGACAGTTGACAAGTGGGACCTCATTAAATTCAAAAGTTTCTGTACAGCTAAAGAAACAATCAAGGACATGAATAGAAAACACTCAGTGGGAGGAAACTTTCACTGCTGATACATCTGACAGGCCATTACCTTCAGGAATATATAAACTACTCTAGAAACAAAGAATAAAACAAAGGACTCACTCAAAAGATGGAGCAAAGAGCTGAACAGAGACTTCACAAGTGAAGAAATAGAGATGGCTGACAAACATCTTAAAAAGTGTTCAACATTGCTAATAATTAAGGAAATCCAAATTAAAACCACTTTAAGATATCATCCCACTCTGATAAGACTGGCTAGGATCAGGAGAACGAATGATACCAAATGCTATAGAGGTTGTGGGGAAAGGGGAACACTCATCCACTGCTGATGGGAATGTAAACTCATACAACCACTGTGGAAAGCAGTGTGGAGAACCCTTGAAAGATTCAAAATGAGCCTACCACCTGACCCAGCCATACCATGCCTGGGTATATACCCACAAGACTCATTCTACTGCAGAGATACACGCATAGCCATGTTTAGTGCAGCTCTCTTCGCAATAGCAAAGAGCTGTAACCAACCCAAGTGCCCTTCAACCAATGAGTGGATAGAGAAAATGTGGTACATCTATACAATGGAGTTCTATGCAGTGGTAAAGAAAGATGACATCGTGAACTTTGCAGGTAAATGGATGGAATTAAATGATCTTATGTTAAGTGAAGTAACACAGTCCCAGAAAAGAAAAGGATGAATGGTATCCCTCATCTGTGGATGCTATCACCAAGTACATAGTTGTAAGGCAAACTGAACGATGTTAATGCTATATTCCTCATGATCTGCAAGCAACTGTGCTCTTACATTGTGAATCCCCATTTCTTACCCTTTAGTGTGTATGTTTTATTCCATTCCAACTATTTTCTCTTCTCCTAATATTCCTTATTCTAATTTATACTCTATCTCTTCTATGAAAACTTCTCATTCCTAAATCCTTAGGCTACCATCATCATCTTCCACTCTTCTCTCTCCTCATATTTCTAACACATAAATAAAATTATTGTGATCATTGCACAGTTTTATCTGCAAGTGTGGTGGACAGTGAACCCATTCGGTGTTTTATTTAATAAAATAAATTTCAGTTTCAACTTTTCCCCCAAATACCTTGTAGCTTTCTACAGGATCACTTACTTATAGCTCTTCATTTATGCAGATGAAAAATATGACATATGTTTCTATAGAATAAATACTTTTATTAAAAATAGTTTTAAGATGGTTTGAAGTTTTAAGGTCTTATGTTTTAGTTTTGCAAAAAAGTGATGTCCTCATTTATAGACCACAGTATTACAGCAATTATCATTTCAGGTTTTATTAGCTTACTTTGTCTATACTTAATAATTGGCTTCATTATGATATGATTTTTTTCATATAGGGACATAATGTATTTCAAGGCCATCAAGCACAAATGAGTTCAATCACCAGGACCCACTTGGTAGAAAGAAATAATTCCCACATATGGTCCTCTGACTTCCACCTATAAACTGTGGTCTGTGTATAAACACACATATACATATACACACAATAAATAAATATGTAAAAAATAGTTTATAGTTTATTTCAGTCACAGTCACATTCACCACTCTCCTCCAATTTCTATCTCTTGTCTCAATCCCTACCCTACTAATCCCCTTCTTCTTCTCAACTAGCCTCACTTCTACCCCCATGCCTCTGTGTGTGTGTGTGTGTGTGTGTGTGTGTGTGTGTGTGTGTTCCACAAAACACTGGGTCAATTTGTTTACAGGTTCACAGTCATCAGTGGCAAAATGTCTCTCCCTCATAAAATGTCAACTACCGATAAATCCTCAAGGCATACTGGATCTCCATGAGTCTTTCCCCCTTCCAAAACAGTGAGTTGAAAGTCCCAGTGTTGTGGAGATCCTGTGAAGTTAATCATAGCAGCTCTGCATTTGAGAATGCAGCAGAGATGTCAAGCATGTCAATTACAAAATCTCTCCAACTCCACTCAGCACCCTCCACTTTTACATTTTTCCACCCCTTCCTCCATCATGCTTGCTGAGCCTTTGGCAGAGAGATAGTGATATAGCTCTTCCATGTATGAATGTGAATTCAACTGTCATTTCCCTCTGTACGTTGATCAGTTATTGAGTCTCTGTAGTCACCCCTGACAACTGCAAATGAAACTCTCTGCCTAGAACTGACAACAAAACCATTTTATAGACATAAACATAATTATTTAGAAGACAACTTGATCACAACATCATATCCATTTAACCAAACAAGAGCAGTAGGTTCCACAGTAGGGCCTATGATTTTTGACCAAGTTTTATAGTGCCAGGTGTGATTAATGCCCTATATACAAGTCAATGCTTGGTTACACCCATAACAGATTTGCCACAACTGTACCAGCAGGTTCATTTGGCCTCCATGGTTAGTACTATTACAAATAGGGTCCACAGATGAAAACACTGTTGGTGGGGTCTGGAGAGATTAATCAGTGTTTAAGAGCACTGACTGCTCTTCCATAAGATACACGTGGTGGCTAAGAACCATCCTTAAGCTGGGCATGGTGGCACATGCCTTTAATCCTAACACTCTGTAGGCAGATCTCTGTGAGTTCCAGGCCATCCTGGTCTACAGAGTGAGTTCCAGGCCAGGTGGGGCTATAGGGAAACCCTGTCTCAAAAAAAAAAAAAAGAAAAGTCTGTTGGTGACAGTTCTCCCCGTACCATATTCTGGCACTAAGAGTGCAAGTCAGCTTTCAGAAGCTTCCAACACAGTTCCAGCTTTATTTCTCTATGTTCTGTGACCAATATGTATGACATCTTCAGAGTCTTACCATCTAACTCTAATGGGCAGCCAGCAACATTGTCAGTGTGTATATTGTCTGGGGTAACCTTAGGGGCTTCTCTGACAATTCATAGAAATGGAACCTATCTGGGAGTGAGATTTTCATTTAACAAGTATGTCTTCCAGAAGCAGCTTTTTCCTCCGATACCTCAACTCAAGAGCAAAATTTCTAGATATTAGTTTTCCACCTCACAGTGTTGATATTAATTAATTTTATGATGAATAATTGAGATCTAATAACTGGGCATTAAAATATTGGACAATAAACCAAAAGACTGGTGATTTTCTTTATCTATTATTGCTCTCTATTCCTCATGCTGCCTGTAACAGGATCTGTTCATTCCTACAACTCTGTGATTTGGTACTGAACTTCCATCTCCACTTAACATGTGAATAGTCAACAGCCCACTAACAAGTATGATTTTGAATTTAATCAACTGGACTGTTTTATCTTACTGTTTCCATCCTTTCAGCAGAAGGCAACTTGTATTTCTTTTGATCTTCAGCAGCATTCCAAAATTGGCCTTATTTATTTCCAATGATCCTGGTATAGTCAGAATGACTTACATTTAGGAAAAAAAACTGCTTGCTCAGTTCCTGCCATTTTATTTATTCTTTTAGGACTTGAAGAATCTAGTATTTGTTCAAATTTTCAGCATTAAATCTCACAGTGACATGGCTGAAAAAGCTCTTCTTATGAGAACAAAAATATGAAATGATATTTGATACAAAATACTAGTTGAACAAAGAATTTAGGTTGTCACTGAGAATTGATAAAATTTTGTTTAAAGTAATTTAAGGCAATTGCAGTTTCCCCAGAGATATCAACATGTGAATCCTTCCCAGTAATTATTTTTGTGATAAACCTTAAATAGGAAAGTTCCTTGTTATTCATATTATGAGGATTTATGTAAAACCTCTGATTTTGCCTAAATGTCCCCATTTCAAAGTTCTTGTCACCAGCTTATTAACTTTGGTCACTTTCATTTCTGAGTGTGTATGAAAGTTGTCCACAGGCACTGGACAGCAGTAGAATTTGCCCGAATTGACAAGCTGTCTCCTATTTCTGAGTGTGGAATCCAGACTCCAATAACACAAAATATTGACATGTAGTTTCTTTACTAATAACACTTATGTTTTATTAACAAGTTTGCCATTTATGTCCAGAAACACTAAATATATCTAGAAGTACAACCACTTGGCTATAAATGCCACTCTAGAGCTGGGCATGGTAGAACACACCTTTAATCTCAGAGGTGGGTGGATCTCTGGGGGATCCAGGACAGGCTGGTCTTTATAGTAA
>VZQC01001801.1:828713-886175 GCA_009823505.1 Rhizomys pruinosus | reverse complement strand
GTGTGTGTGTGTGTGTGTGTGTGTGTGTGTGTGTGTGTGTGTGTGTGTTGGGGGGGCGCTATGGTATTCCTGACATAAAACTTAGCTGTTGCCGAATGCACATAGGCTTCCCCTCTGTCCCACCCAAAAAGCCCACCCAAACTCTATATAAGTGTTTAAAACTCCTGCAATAAATGAGTGTTTGCTAATGCAACTCCCAGATCTTTCTTCAGATCCTTTGGGGTTCACTCTCTGTTCCGGGATGTCCTCTGCTCCCTCCCACTTCCCTCCTTGTACCCAGCACAACTGCCATACCTAGGACCATGAGACTGGTGACCTGGGAGACAGGAGCCTCACGACAAGGGAGGAAGCCAACAGACTGGCTCTCTGTTCATGTTAGGGCTAATGAGATGGTTCAGTGGGTAAAGATGCTTGCTACCAAGGCTAACAACTGGGGTTCAATATCTAAGACCTATATGGTGGAAGGAGAGAGTTGACACCCACAAGTTATCCTCTGACCACCACAAAACCATGATATGTGTCCATACACACATACATACATACACACACAATAAATTAAAAATGTAATAAAAAATCAACAAAAAAACCCATCAAGTCGTCCACACTGACTTCAGAAATGGAGAAAAAAGTTACAGTGAGACAGTATCACCAAGGGAAAACATGTTCAGAATAGAAAAACAATATAAATTCAATTGAAAGAAAAGGGAACAATTATAACCCCACCTCCCACAAAGCAACTCCACAGACAACTTTGTTATATGGAGTCTTACGAGATTTTTTTTTTTGCAAACATTTATTTTATACAATATTTTAATGTAACTATGTGTATTTTATATTCATTTCTTTTCCTCTTGAAAGTTGGCTGAAGACATGAATGTCTTTCACAGTCCATGTGATTTCTACAGCTTTCCTTTTTCTTTTTTCTTTTTTTTTTTTTTTTTTTGGAGAAGGGGTTTCATGTAGTCCAGGCTGGCCTTAAACTCACTGTGTAGCTGAGGATATGACCTTGAACTGCTCTTTCTGTTTCTTATTCTCAAGTGCTGGGATTACAGGCATTATAATTCATTTGTTTGTTTCTATTTTATGTGTATGAGTGTTTTGCCTGCATGTATGTAAGTATACCCACAATACACAGTGCTCATAGAGGACAGAAGAGGGTGCTGGATCCCTTGGAACTGGAGCTTCAGATAGGCGATAGGCACCATGTGGGTGCTGGGAACTGAATTATGGTCCTTTACAAGAGCGGCCAGTGCTATTAAATGCTGAGCCATCTCTCCAGCCCCCAGGTATTTAAAAACTGAAATAAAATCCATATTTTATTTGAATTTCTTTAATTTAAACTGATGAACCTTTTCCTTTAATATTTTATTTATTATTTTAATTTTGTTCTATATGTATGAATGTATTGCCTGAATGTAAGTAAGTGCATCTGTGTCGTGCAATGCCTACAGATGTCAGAAGAGGAAGTTGGATCCCCTAAAACTGGAATTACAGACAGTTGTTAGCTACCATGTGGGTGCTGGGAATTGAACCTGGGACCTCTGCAGAGCACCAGTACTCTCAGCTGCTGAGCCATCTCTCCAGCCCTGATGACTTTTCTATTCCAGGATCTTTCTTCTTTTATTCTTCGACAATTTCAAACATGGATATAATGTGCTTTTGTTTCCCTTCATTATTATCCTGTCTCGTTCTCTTCCCACACTTGCTGAACCTCTTCTTCCCTATAAGCAGCCTCTACTTTCTTGGTTTTGTTTTGTTGTTTATTTTTATGACTCATTTTGTTTGATTAGGGTTGTTGCCATGGGCGTGGGATAGGTTATTTACTATATTAACTGGAGCATGGGCAACTTATCAGTGGCTACAACACTGAACAAAGCCACATCCATCTCCTAATAGCCATAACTGCCAATAGCTCCTCAGAGAGGGGTGGTGTGGGGCCTCTCATGCTCTCTCCACCCATGATGGAATCTCGATGGGCTCCATCTTTGCAGGTCCTATGCAGGTCACCGCAGCTGATGTGGGCCCATGAGTGCAGCGGCCATGTCACATCCAGAAGACAGCATTTCACAGACTCCTCCCCAGCCTTTGGTTCTTACATGCTTTTGCCTCTTCTTCCTCTGTGTTCCCTGAGTCTTAGAGGAGATGAGGGGCTGAGCACCCAGGGTCACTTACTCTCAGCATATCTGACCAGCTATGAGTCTCTGCATTAGCTTCCACCCACTGCCAATGGAGGCTACTTTGACCAAGGCTGAGAGCAGCACAAATCTATGGGTAGATACATAAATATGTGGAAGGCAGATGGAGACCATGCCCATTTAGCAAAACAACAGTAGTAGGCTCTGCCTGGTGCCTATGACCTCCCCGGGCACAGGATACTGATCAGGTTTACAGTAGCAGACATGAACTCCCTCCTGTGGAGCAGGCCCCAAACCCAATCAGAAAGTGCTTGGTTACCTCCATAAGAGTCGTGCCACTATTGCATCAGTGGGCACAGCTTGTCTGGCAGGTCAGAGGTGTAGGACACAGGGGCCACACATCTTGGCAAAGCTCTGTTTGACTTTCCTCCCTGAGAAGCCTATCTAGCACCTTCCAGCACCAGGCACAGGAGCCAGTGAGGAGGAAGCTTCTAGCTCAGTCCCAGCTTGATTTCTCTGTGTCCTGTTACCAAAGTGGGATTTCAGGGCTTTCTAATGACTAGGGAACATTCCTCTGTACAGCACCATTGAGCAAGACAACACTTGCAGTGAGTTTGGTTGTTTTGGGGTTTCTCTCTCATAAATACAAACTTAACGACTATTTTGGACATGAAATCTTTGTAAAGCATTCTTATTGTTCCCTAAAAAAAAATGTATGTAAACTTTAATCCCAGCACTTGGGAGGCAGAAGCAGGCAGATCCCTTTGAGTTCAAGGCCAGCCTGGTCTACATAGGGAGTTCCAGGCCAGCTGGGGCTACAGGGAAACCCTGTCTCAAAAAAGCCCTCCTCCCAATGTATGTAAAAAATAGTCATCAGAAAGAGTATGCCAGTTTACAACCTGTTCATGTCTTCAGGTGTGATAACTGTGAGAGGTAAATGTAGCAAACATGCCTGTGGCTTAATAAGAATATGTGTGGCAACCTCACCTCTGCAGATCATGGTGTCACTGTGGCCTGAGATACTGTTGTGTGTATGTACAGGTGTGTGTGTGTGTGTATCTGTACATGTCTGTGAGATCACATATGCATCTGTGTCTGTTTGGAGGTCTGAGGACAACCTCAGGTGTCATTTCACTGAGAACTGTGTCACGCAGATAAGGCTGGCTGACCTCTGTCTCCCATCTCACTGCTGCTGGGGCTACAAGTGTGAGCCACTGCACCTGGTGTTCTCTGTGGATTCTGGGGATTGAACTCAGGTCCCTGTGCCTGTGAGGCAGGGGCTTTACTGATTGGGGCATCTCGCCAGCCCCTGGCTTGGGTTTGAGAACACACAATTTCAGTTGATATAAATGGAAGTTGAACTGTATTAGTGACTAGGAAACAACTGAAGATGACTTCATTTTTACAATGATATCAGAAAGAGAGATGCAGCTGTTTGGATTTGTGGATTAGAAAGTCAGCTGTTGGGGACTGGAGAGATGGATCAATGGTTAAGAGCTTTGACTGCTCTTGCAGAGGACCTGGGTTCAATTCCCAGCATCCACATTGTGGCTAACTATCATCCCTAACTCCAGGGGATCCGATACTCTCTTCTGACCTCCGTGGGGATCTTATCACACAAGTGCCCTTACATGCAGGCAATACACTCATATACATAAAATAAAAATAATAAATCAAATATTTTTTAAAAGAGAAAGTCAGTTGTTGGAAGCACCAAGCAGGAAACCCACAAGAGGAAGATCGCTGGGGTAGGAAATCAGGAGGTGACATTATTTTCACAGAGAGATGTCACTTGTCACCAGTGGGTAGGGTTCGGTCCATATTTTTGAAAAATTCTCTTTGAATTTCAGAAACACAAAGATTTAATGTGAAAAATTCCCATGTTTTTCAAAAGCATCTGAACAAACAAGACACTATAGAAGTAAAAAGAAAAGAAAGAAAAAGTGCCTGCTGGTTTGATTCAACCCACGAGCTGTCTTTTTTTCCTACCATATTCCATGTTCCTGAAAAACAAACAGCTGGGCTTGGTAGGTTGGATCTGTAATCCCAGCACTCGGGAGGCTGAGGCAGGAGGATTTTAGCAAGTTCTGAGGCCAGCCAGGGCAATAGAGTGAGACCCTGTCTCCAAGAAAATGGGGACAACAAACAACAAAAGCAGATAAACAGAAGACATCTCTTCTTGAATGTTTTAGACTGCTGTTGAATGTGGGTGGTGAAAATTCATAGAAGATTCATTCTGTGCTGTCTGTGAGCATCATAGTGCACATCCCCTGGAGAAACAACACCCTTCTTAATGCTTCCAGGTACAGGGGAAAGTGAGATTGATAAGCACTGAGCTATAGATTCAAATGGCAAATACCCCTGCAATCAAAATAACCAGGATTTCTCTAAGTCCAGCATATAGACAGCTGGAGCCAGATACAAGATTTAAGACTCAAGTGGGATGCTGTGGTTCTGGATTATCAATGAAAAGAACGTGCTGGGGTCTGAGTCATGGCTCCCTACTGGTTAGTTTGTCAGTTTGACACATCCTAGAATCACATGCTTGATGAAGAATTATCTAGATCAGGTTGTATGCTCATTGGGGATTGTCTTGATTGTTAACTGAGTTAGGAGGACCCAGTCCATAGTGGGCGGCCCCATTCCGTAAGCAGAAGGTCCTAACCAGGGTAAGAGAAGAGAAAGCCAGCAGAGATCGAGCCAGCAGGGATTGAGCCAGCAGGGATCCATGAGTCTTTTCTCCTGCCCTTGAGTGTGGATGTGGTGCTTTAAATTCCTGCCTTGACTTCCCCACCGTCATAGCCCAGAATCTGGAATCTAAGCTGAATGAACCCTTCCTTCCCAAAGTTACTTTTTTTTGGTCAAGGTATTTGTCACAGCAATAGAAATGAACTAAACATGGGGCTGGAGAGATGGCTCAGTGGTTAAGAGCACCGACTGCTCTTGCAGAGGACCTGGGTTCGACTCCCAGCACCCACATGGCAGCTAAGAACTGTCTTTAACTCCAGTTCCAGGGGAATCCAATGCCCTCTTCTGACCTCTACAGCATTGCACGACACAGGTGCACCAACCTACATGTAGACAGTACACTCATACACATAAAAAATAATAAATAAAAAATTAAAAAAATATATGAACTCAACAGTCCCCTCAACATCAGGGATGTATTGTCCGTGAGTTGAGGAGGAGACGTCCTTTAGGTAGGGGTTTAGTTTTCTGTGTATTTGTGTTTATTTACCTCTTTATTTCATAGTGCTGAGGATTAAACACAGTATCTTGCACACTTTGGACAAGTGCTGTACCGTGATCTGCATTGCTAGCCCCCAATTCATTAGGCACATGTAATAATTTCTCTTTTTCTTGGTGGGTGCGCTAGGGATTGAGCCTGGGACCTCAGGTATTTAAGGAAGTGCTCGACCACCGAGTTTTCAAAGATCCCCCAACTCACAATATCTATGTTCTTCAGGTGTGGTCTACACAGGGGCAATCTTTAGTAGGTGGCTATTTGTGGAGGTCGCCTGGTACTGATGTTCATGAGGTCACCTAGTGCCTGAGCTATGTTCACCGGCACTAGGTGACAGTTGTAGTCATGATGCTCAATGGAATGCACCTTTGTCATGGCCCAGTTTAGAATGCCAGCATCTTCTGTGCTAATCCACATGTGTATATATCCACATGCATGTGTGTGCATGTATGTGTGATTGTGTACATGTGTACATGGGTGTGCGCATGTATGTTTGTGCATATATGTACATGTGTGTATGTGTGCATATGTATGTATTCATAAGGAAAACAAAGGCAGGGACATCCCATTGTAGTGATTGCTGGGCACCAGCGCTTTAGTAGTAATGGCTATTTCTGATTTTCTTCCAAGTCTAATACATGTATGGATTAAAAATATAAAACTTACAGGGCTGGCAAGATGGCTCAGCAGGTAAAAGTGCTTACCTTGGGGCTGGAGAGATGGTCTAGTGGTTAAGAGCACCGACCGCTCTTACAGAGGGCCCGGGTTCGATCCTCAGCACCCACATGGCAGCCGAGAACCGTCTGAAACTCCAATTCCAGGAGAACTCCAGTTCCAGGGGAATCCGACACTCTATTCTGACCTCCGCGGCATTGCACAACATGGGTGCACAAACTTGCATGCAGACAGTACATTCATACACATACAGAAATAGATAAAAATTTAAAAAGTGCTTGCCTTGCAAACTTGACACCTGAGTTTGGTCCAAAGAACTCATGGTAGAAGGAAAGAGCCTACTCCCCAAAGTTGTTGTCTGACCTCCACACATGCACCGTGGCGTGGCTATGTGCTGTGCACACACATCATGCACACGCAGTAATAGTAAAATTTAAAAAGTAAAAGTGAAGCTCGCATAGTTCAGCTTGGAGAAGGTAAGATGGGGTAGACAAGGGTTGCTTGCCTTCAGTGTTTACTTAATGGCAAGTGTTCTTGGCTTCCAGGGAGGGCAAGAGAGATGACGGGGAGAGCGCTGGCCTGCTACGCAGGGAGCCGTGGCCTCCATCCCAAGCTCCTCCCTAACCAGGCGTGGTGGTGCACACCTGCAGCCCTGGTACTTGGGAGGTGGAGGCAGGAGGATCAGAAGTTCAAGGCCTTCTGAGAGTCTGAGGCATCTTGGCTAGTTGACCACACTCACCATACTAAACCTATTTGGATTAAAGCAATCTCCAAACTGCTGTAGCATTATGTCCTCAATACACTTCAGTATATATTTATTTTTCTTTTTTCTTTTTTCTTTTTTTTTTTTTTGTATGTTTTGAGACAGAATCTCCCTTTAGTCCCAGCTGGCCTGGAGCTCGTTCTGTAGACCAGGCTGGCCTTGACCTCACAGAGATCCACCTGCCTCTGCATTCCGAGTGCTGGGATTAAAGGCATGCGCCATCATGCCCGGCTTCAGTATATATTTCTAACAAATGATACGTGCTCTCTTTTAAACCCCAACCAGATGACCATAGTAACTATTCTTTAATCAATTATTTCCTTAAACAGCAAATCAAAATATGTATTTACGAAAGATCATCTTGCTCCTTAGAGCAGTCACTGAGGAGGCACCTGCCGAGGTGGGGCTTTCCAAGCATTATTGAACTACCACTGAAGACAGCCTGAAGGGCTTTTCCTCCCTCCCTCTCTCCCTTCCCTCCCTCCCTCCCTCCCTCCCTCCTACCTTCCCTCTCTTCCTCTTTTTTGAGACAGGGTCTTATGTAGTCTAGGCTGTAGTCAATATGTAGCTGGGGATGACCTTGAACTCATGATCTTCCTGCCTTTACCCCTGTTTGAAGCATGTAGTCAGCTCCACCCTCCCCAACAACAAGTTACTGTAACTGGAGAGCTGACAGCCTGGACTTGAACCTACAGGGCAACTCACAGAGGAGAGCCTCAGCTGGGGCGGTGGTTCTGTCTTCAGCTGTTCACATCCACTTCGGAAGGCGACGTGGGGGCTTCACTGGCATTTCCTCATCCCCCCACTCATTCCAATCGCTCTGGACTCTGCATTCTGTGCACAGACGTGACTGAAGAGAGGTCTTGCATATATGTCTGGACCTTACAGGGCACAAATACATATCGCATAGTAGGAGCTGTGCTGGGTCCTGGGACAAAGGACACATACTCTCATGCATTGGTGACGTGATATTAAAGGCTGAAATCATAAGCCCCATGAAGGGGACCTGGGATAAGGAAAGAAAGTCCTAGGCAGAGGCAATGGTATGCACAGAAGCCTAGACAGAAAAGGTATGGGGCATTCAGGGAACCCAACAAAATCCAAGGCAGCGGGAGCATAGAGCATCCCAGGCCTGTTGGAAAGACAGATGGGGCAGCACATCTTCCTTCTCCTCTGATTCCCTTGAATCCTCCTCTTGCCTACTTGCCTCCTTTTCATAGGAAATCGAGACATCTCATTGGCCAAATCAAATAAGCCTTGCTAATCTACCATCTCCACTTCGTAAATACAATTTGAAAGCCTAACATGGATTTATTGGTCCCTGAAGGTGGAGGGAGGTTATTTTAACGCCAGGGAGGTGAGGGTGGAGAGAGGAGACGGAGTCGGGAGAGGAGGGGTGGTGGAGTGGAAATGTTTGCATCCTTACTCTGAGGGTTATTATCAACAGTAGCATAGAAAATGTCTGTCCGGAATCATGAAAAATTCATTAGTCTTGTGCTAGAGGGCCAAGAGGCTGGCTGTTGTTTGATTAGATTAAGCAGGGCTAAAAACAGTCTTAAACGAGGTGAGCTTAAAAGGAGGATGTCCCTTGCCTGTACTCCAAGTATACATATGTCTTAGAGTGGTCTCTGCTTGTCTGCTGAGCTGGGACCACAGATCATCACTAAGGTGGATTGAGGCCATGGAGCCAGATGCCACCTGGCCACTGGGGTCAGGAGGATGTCCCTTGCCTGTACTCCAAGTATACATATGTCTTAGAGTGGTCTCTGCTTGTCTGCTGAGCTGGGACCACAGATCATCACTAAGGTGGATTGAGGCCATGAAGCCAGATGCCACCTGGCCACTGGGGTCAGGGGGATGTTGTGCAGGGCCTCCTTGGAGGGTCTGTCTGTCTCTCTCCCTGGTCTGCTCTTCTGTTTGGTGGAACTGCTTCTGTTCTCTTGGGTCTTCTTTAACACAGCTCATGATTTGCCAGAGTTGAGAACCTGTACTATGGAAAGAAAGCAGCACTTTTCCCCTGTGTGGGCAAACAGTCCTGCCTTCACTCGGCTCACATTCTCACCAGGGGAGACAGACTGTCAGTAAATAGAGATAAGGAACAAGAGCCAAGGGGATGGCTCAGTGGGTAAAGGCGTCTGCCACCAAGCCTGATGACTTGAGTTTGAGCCCCAGAATTCACACAAAAAAGCCAGATGTGGTGGCATATGCTCATGGTCCCAGAGCTGGGGAGGCTTGGGGCTCCCAGCCAGCCCACCTAGCCTAGTCAGCAAGTTCTAGTCCAGTGGGAGACTCTGTCTCAAAAAACAAGGTAGACAGCTCCTGAGGCAAGACACTTAAACTTGAGTACTAGCGTGTGTGCACATGTGCATACACCACACACACACACACACACATGCACGCACGCACACACACACACACACATGCACACACACACACACACACACATACACACAGAGCTATCAGGCATGAGAGAAGGCGGGCCAGTGAGGCTGCTCATAGGGTATAGGTGCCTGCAGCTAACCCTAATGACCTGGGTTTGAGCCCCAGAACCCACATGGTGGAAGGAGAGAACCAACTCCTACAAGCTGTTCCAACTCTGAGAGCCAGGCAGGGATTGTCTCCAGGGGAGAGCTAGGATGCTGTTACAGGAGGTGGGAAATACTGTCTGGAGAGATGGCTCTGCAGTTAAGAGTACTGGCTGCTCTTATAGAAGACCTGGGTTTGTTTCCCAGCACCTACAAGGTGGCTAACAACCATCTGTAACTTCAGTTCCAGGGGATCCAATATCTTCTGGTCTCTGTGGGCATTGCATGACATGGATGCACCTACATACATGCAAGCAAAACACTCGTACCTATAAAATAAAAAAAAATCACAAAATATTTTAAGAAGACTGGCTGGATGAAGCAGTTCTGGTGTCCAGTGTAGCTGGAGCTCTTAATCTGGGATGCCCGTCATCTCAGATGACTGTAAGTGGAGTGTATGGAGCCTGAATTAGGATAGAGAATGCACTGCAGAAAAGAGAAAGACACAGGTGTCTCAGCTCAGCATCGACTGTAGCTCTCTCTTGCCAGCCCATCTGCAGGAGGTGGGCTCCGTCCATAGGCTGGCCTCTTCTTCCAGGGGTCATATATCTTTGTTGGTTGGGGACAATGAGTGGTTAGAAGACCAGAGTGCCTAGGTTCTGCTTCTGCTTCTGTCTTTGCCACTGTGTGATTTGATCCACATAACTCTATGGAATCCCAGAAGATCCTGGGAGAAGTCAAGCAAAGAAGATTCAAGTGCGCTTAACCGGGAGGATCTTCTGGGATGGGCTAATCATAGCTGTCAGGTAAATGCAACTGAACCTGACTTTCAGGTAACATTGTTTTAATCTGAGTGTATCTATCTAGCTACAGGGCACAAGATACACTTATGCTAGAAAAGTGTTGGGTGAATCTGCTCACAATGCATTGTGCATGTGCAGGAAAACGTCATAGTGAAACTTCCACGGTGCACAATTAGTATGCACTAATGAAAACAGTGTATATGAAATTCAAATTCAGTTGAGTCTCAGTCTCTCCCTCTTCCTGGATAGAAGCCAGGGCTTTGCCTGCTGGGAAAGCATGTACCATTGAGCTACGTCCCGAGTCCCATGGAATTCCTCTTAATTGCTGATTCTGGTAATTAAAATTGACCGTCATAATGGAGAAGATGAGTTACTGTCACCGGTCATTCATGACTAACCCTTTTAAGCCAGTGCTACAAAGAATCTCTGAGCTGTAGGTGAGTGCGGGTATTTTCCGGTTGGATGTGAGTTTACTACTGAGCAATATCCTTCACCTTGTTCTTCTTTGACTAGGGTTATGTTAGTAAGTGTTCCATTGCTGTGACGAAATACCTGAGGAAAATGAACTTATAAGGAAGAAAAGTTGATTTTTGTCCCATGGTTGGTTGGCTCTTTTGCTTTGGGGCCTGTGGTGATGAAGAACATCGTGGTGGAACAAAGCTATTTACTTCATGGTGACCAGGAGGGGAAAGTGTGCCAGACTCTAGTAGTGCTTTCCTGGGCATGCCCCAGTGACCAACCTTCCTCCCACCTCTTAAAGGTTCCACCACATGCCAGTCACTCCACAGGCCGCTGAGGCAGCCTTTAAGGACACTTAAGACCTGAACCATAATGCTAATTCCATGGCTAAGTTTAAATTCTCAAATCTGACTGTGCTGTGCTTCCCGTGTGTGTGTGTGTGTGTGTGTGTGTGTGTGTGTGTGTGCGCACGCATGTGTAACAACACCCCACTATGTAGGGTGTGCACAAACACCCCAGTATGTCACAATTTTAATTGCCGTTTTAATCTACACTTAAAGTTTGAATCGCAGTGTTGCCTCCTCTAGATGTGAGCTGTAACCTTGGGTATGATCTCCTTGTCTTAGTTTCCCCATCTGTAAAACCAGGAACAGGAGAGTGCTTACCTCATAATGTCACAATGAGGATTAGCTAACACATGCAAAGTGCTCTGCTCCAAGTTCAGCCCTGAGGAGGAGCACTTGAGAAAAGCCAGCCATGGGAGTCAGGAGCAATTCACACCAGTGGTTGGAACTCCCTGGGAAAGATGTACTTGATTTTCCCCAAAACTCCGAGCTCTGTTTGGAAATCTTCCGGCCAGATTGTAACTAGGGCTTAGGATATGTGTCCAGAAGATGCCTTGTTCTAGGCAGAATGCCAAGCACAGTCTTGAGTCTTCACACACATGGGCAGTCTGCACCTGAGGTTGGTGGGAGGGTGAGGGACTGGGAGAACGACTCCTCCTCCTCTTCCTCCTCCTCCTCCTCCTCTTCCTCCTCATCCTCCTCCTTCTTTCTTTTCTTTCTCTTCTGCCTCCTTCTCTTCTTCTTCTACTTCTTCCTCTTCCTTCTCTTCCCCCTTCTCCTTCTCCTTTTCCCTTTCTCCCCTCTTCCTCCTCTTCCTCCTCTTCCTCCTCTTTCTCTTTTGGAGACAGGGCCTTGTTGTATAGTCTAGGCTGGACTCAAACTCACAATCCTCCTGCCTCAGCCTCTTGAATGATGGGGTTACACATGTGGGAAAGGAAAAACATTTTAAGTTCTAAGAGTGCTGTGGACTGGACTGTCCTAGGATGGGTTGTGCTGCTTTGGGCAGTCTGGACTCTATATTCCTCACCTACCCCAGTCCAAGCAGTTATATTCTCTTTAGCAAGGGAGCATGCTGGAGCTGTCTGCCTCTGGCTATTCTCATAACTTTTTCATAGTGAGCCCCGAGCAGATGCTGAGATAGTTAAGAACAAGCTTCCACTCATTAGAAGTGTTCAGGGCCATGGGGAAACCTGGGTAGGTGGGGCACGGCAGGGTCCCTTCGGTCTAGGTTTCCTTCTGTTTGCTTGTGGAAATAAACCTCAAGCTTGTTGTTTGTATAGGTTCCTATGGTCCCTCTGATAGAAATGTGTTGGGTGCCTGTGAGAGACACTTGCAGTGGAGGGAGGCTCTGTGGAGGGCCTAGGGTCTGAGGCCACAGTGGCAGATCAAAACAGGCTTCCTGATTCTTGACATGGGCACTTCTTAGAAGCACAAAGTCATCAGAAAGGGTTGGATCCACTTCAACATTCATCTTGTAAATGGAGTTGCATTAAAAAAATTGGTGTATGTGTGGGTGTGTGTGTGTGTACACAAGTGTGGAAGCCAGAGGTGGATGTAGATGTCTTTCTCTGTTGGTCTCCAACTTAATTTTTGAGACAGGGTCCTTATGTGAACCTGATGCTCACCATCTCAGCCAGCCTGGCTGTCCAGCGGGTCCCCAGGATCTGCCTGTCTCTACCTCCCCCACGCTGGGGTTGTAAGTGCTCACCACCTGGCCTGGCTTTTTAATGTGGGAACGTTCTGGAGATGCAGCTCTAGTCTTCATGTTGCACAGCAAGCACTATCCCCAGCCACCTCCACCCCACAAGAGTTATGTTAAGGGAGTGCTTGCTGTATGCCTAGTGGACACATATGTGGCCTCTCCAAAGGCTCTCCGTGGGCGGCAGCACCAGCGCCCTCTAGAGGCTGATCGGACATGGCAGGTCTCCTGCAGACCACACTTTCAGGAGTTGCATTTTAGTAGTTAATCAGTGCGTCTCCTTTTGCACATTCAGGTTTGAGAAACTCGAATCTAGTCAAAGAGTAACTCTAGTATTGTTAACTCTGTTAAATAGTTTTTATTTTGGTGGTGAAATGTACATGCTTTTTGTCACTTTATCATCACTGAATTGTAAGTGGACAATTCAACACCATTCAGTGCAGCCACAGTGTTGTGTGACAATAATCAAACCATCAGCCAAGCTCTCACTGTCCCCAGTAGAAACTCTGTGCCCTTTAAACAAGAACTCCTCCCCCATCTGCACATCCCCAACAGCCTCCACTCGTCTTCATGAATTTGCCTCTTCTAGATAAGGAGATTAATATAATATTAGTGGGATTTTTATGTGCTTGTCTTCTTGCACTGACAATGTTTTCTAGATTCATCTGTGTTGTAGTGTGACTCACTACTTCATTCTTTTTCATGGCTGAGTAACATTCCAGCCTATGGTATGTTTGTTGCTTTCTGTCTCTGTGAGAAAATACTTGAGGGAAACAACTTAAAAGAGGAGAGATTTATTTTTGACTTAGGATTTTGGAAGCTTTGGCTCATGGTCACCGGACTGTATTGTTTCTGGGTTGTGGTATGGAAGGAGCCAGAGACAAGCTATACCCTTTGCTTTTAGCAACCATCCTTGTCAAGATGGGTGTTATTAGGTGGTGAAACAAGTCAGAGAGCAGGCTAAGCATGCTGGAGGTAGGATACATTTGACAGGGGACTAACTGGAAGATGTCCAGAGAGATGGAGTAATTCTCCTAATGACACACAGCTGGTCATTGGTGGAAGCAGGACTGGAGCAGCTTGGGATTTAAGTACCACAGGCCATCCCCTTCCACTTCCCCAGGCATTTCCAAAGGGTGGTCTAGCCTGGACAACCGCAGATATTTTTAGACAGGGCTTTGTTATGCAGCCCAGGTTGGCCTCAAGCTTGGAGGTCTTCTGCCTCAGCCTCCTGAGGGCTAAGATTCCAGGCTGGCACTTAGAGAGTGTGCGGGAGGGAGAAGGTCCTTGTCCATTTCTGCCCAGAGCAGCCACCATGACGGTTTCTGCCATGGCTGTCAGGTGACTCTTCTCTATAAGTGCAAAGGCCTGAGCAGGAGGCTAGCTCTTCAGAGGAACTTCCCACATCCTGGGACGAGCTCTTGAAAATGACACTGGTTGGTCCCCCATAGACTCCAGCTGCTGTCTTCATCCAAAGCAGCCCTGACATGATGGAAATGGAATTTGTGATTTGACTCTGAAGCTCCAGCTCCTGAGCCCTGACTGGAAGATGCTGTCAGGAGTGGAGAGCATGGCTGTCCATGGGAGCCGCCTTGACCATCATGGCCAGAGCTCCTGCATCCCTGTGAACAAGTGTTCAGGCCATATGTTTGCAGCAGAGAACGGGCTGGGCCAGGAAGCTTTGCCTAAGAAGGAGACTCCCAACAGGGTGCGGGAGCTGACCTTTCTGTGTGGAGTCCAGAGGCAGGAGAGAAAGATCACAGGGAGACAGTGCTGGGGTTTTTAAAAAGCTGCCCCATGCAGAGTCCTGTGTAGATTGATATGTGTGTATGCACACATGCATACACACATGTATGCATGTGTGTACATGTGTATGTGTACACATACACATGTACACACATGCATACATGCATACCCAAGCACATACATGCATACACACATGCATGCAGGTATAAAAATGTGCACACATGCACACATATACACATAAATATATGTAAACATGAACACATATACATGGACAGATGCACACACATACACATGTACACACATGCATACATGCATACCCAAACACATACATGCATACACACATGCATGCAGGTATAAAAATGTGCACACATGCACACATATACACATAAATATATGTAAACATGAACACATATACATGGACAGATGCACACACATACACATGTACACACATGCATACATGCATACCCAAACACATACATGCATACACACATGCATGCAGGTATAAAAATGTGCACACATGCACACATATACACATAAATATATGTAAACATGAACACATATACATGGACAGATGCACATGCATGTACACATGTACATGTGTATACATACATATATATGTACACATACACACATGAATACACACAGCAAACACACATGCATTCACATGAATGCATGCACACAGTACACACATATGCATGCATACACATACACACACTCTTTGGAACCAGTCCTGGGTGCAGATTTTACTTGCTGCCCATTACCTGTGTGCACTGGAGCACTGTGATGTCAGCTTTCCACCTCGTGGAGTAAGGACAGGTGGTGCCGCTTCTCAGGATGATGGTTGATGAAAGGATCCAGGTAAAAAGCTCAGCCTTTTATCAGCCATGCAGGAAGTAATAAGATTAATAGCTATTGCTGTTGTCATTATTGTGATGAGCGGTGCATCAGTTACTACCATGTATTAAAATACTAGAGAGAATTCTGGAATTAATTAAAAACTGTCAGCACAAGTCATCTTCCCCCTTAAAGACTAGGGACCATAGGAGACATTTGTATTAATTAATTTGTTCTTTGACAGCATCATACTCGTACACAGCCATTCTGACTGCTCCCATGCCCTTCCTCTTGTCTCCCTCCCTCCCTTGCCCACCCCCATCCCTACTAAGCTCTTTCCCACATCCATGTCTTTTTGTTTTGTGTCCTCTGAGTTTGACCAGGACTGTCTCTGCGGGAACTGTCCACTGCAGCCTGGCAGCTTCACCAGTGCCTACACAACTGAGGACTGGCTCCTCTCTTCTGGAGTCCTTCAGTGGCTCATAGTTCAGCAGGAAGGGGCAGGGTTCCAAGAATCCCTCCTATCCATGACCAACTGGGGCAGGGGTCCTGACTCATGCAGGCCCAGCACAAGTAACTGTGGCTGCTTTGAGTTTGTGACTACACTGGCTGTGCAAAAACAATGGGATTTCGCAGCCTCCCATCTTCTGGCTCTTACACACTTTCTGTCTCCCTATCCCCGTCAATGTTCCTTGGCCGTGGAGGAGGTTGTGTAAATGACTTGTCACTTGTGCTTGACATCTTGGGCCTTTATCCACCACTGTTCACTGCAAAGAGGCTTCTCTGGTTAGAGAGGCAGGAGGGGGAGCAGGGGAGAAACTTAAAAAAATTACTTATTTTTTAAAAAAAAATTACTTATTTTTATTTTATGTGTATGAGTGTTTTGCCTGCATGTATATAAGTGCATCATGCATTCAATACCCTCAGACACTAAAAGAGGGGATTTGGGATCTTCTGGAACTGAAGTTACAGAAGTTTGCTTCTTAGCTGCCATGTGGGTGCTGGGAACTGAGCGCAGGTCCTCTGCAAGAGCAGCCAGTGCTATTAAACATTGAGCTATTTTTCTAGCCCTACAACTTTTTTTTTTTGAGTCAGGGTCTCACTATGTAGCCCTGGCTGGCCTGGAACTCACTATATAGACCATGCTGGTCTTGAACTTACAGAGATCCACCTGCCTCTGCCTCCTCAGTGTTGGGATTAAAGGTGTGCACCAACATACCTGGCTAATTAAAGTTTTTTTTCTTGTGGAAATTTTTGGGGTATGGAGACAGATTGATGTCTGGGTCTTGCTTGTCAGTGAGTCTAGCCGACTGATGAGCTCCCGGCTAGAGAGACCTGAGAGACCCTGCCTCAAAAAACAACATGGAGAGTGATAGACCTCTGGCATCCACATGCACACATACATGAACATTTACATACAATACACTACACAGATACACAAATGTTTTTAAAAGTAAAAATGGTATGTTTCCATGTGATTATTGCCAGATTCAATAATTAATATTTTACCAATTATATTTGCTTTAGCCCCACTTGTGTATGTCTGCTTGTGTCAGTGCATCTGTGCACATGTATGTGTGTGCACATATATGTGGGTGCATGTGTGTGTACATGTGTGTCTTGGTGTGTGACCACACACAGGTGTGTGTGAGCATATGTGTGTTCAGGGGAGTGTGTGTGCTCATGCTTATCTGTGTGCACATTCATGTATATACATGTGTGCTTGTATATGCACACATGCATGGATTTTTGTGTATGAGGGAGTGAAGTATGCAGATATGTATGTGCATTTGTATGTGAATGCATGCATGTGTACATATCTAGGTGTGCATGTATGTGCATTTGAACCAAATTTCAAAGGTTGTAGACTTTTGCCTGTAAATACTTCAGCGTGAATCTCAAACAGCTTACAAAGCTGTTACCAACACTTATAAATCGAAGTTAACTCCTTAACACCATGTAACAACCATTTTCAAATGTCTCCAGATGTTTGCAAAGCGGTGTCCTCTGGTTGATGCCTTAGAACTGGGATTGATAGGAGGGTCTCAGCGGTGCGGGAATTAGGTGCTAGCTCTCTATAGCAAACTGTACTGGACTTCTGAAGGGAGAAGCTTCTCTGGGCTTGTGATTCCAGAAGTTTCTCTGGGCTGGCCAGTGCTTGGTTAGGCTGCTCAGCTGCTTTCTGGTGAGGATGCTGATGGCAACGGAGGGGAGCGCGAAGCCTGGCACATTGGTCTTCTCACTGGGAGGAAAAGGGAAGAAGGAGGGGCTGGCATCCCACAGTTCCTTGGAGGACCCCCCCCCCCAATGCCCCAAAGCCTCCATCTGGACTCTTCAAGGCTCCCCTCCTTCCTTCAGTATTACACTGAGAAACTTGCCTCCACTTCATGGACATTTGGGGCTTCAGATCACCTAAATCACAGAGCTGATGTTCACTGAAGTTCTCAGTCTTGCAGTTTCTCTGGCCATTTCTCCATGCCATTTACAGGGTGAGGAAACAGCTCCTTGCACTGCAGTTCTGGGGCTTCCTGGTTGTCAGCTTGACACACCTGCAAAAAGGGAATCTGAACTGAGGAACTTCCTCCACACTGGCCTGTGGCCATGTCTGTGGGGCGTTTCCTCTCTTGCTAATTGATGTAGGAGGACACAGCCCACAGTGGGCAGTGCCATTCCTGGATAGGTGGGCTCTGGATGCGAGCCAGAGAGCAAGATAGTGACCCGAGTTTGTTCCTTGTTCTGCCTCCCGTTCCAGCCCTGCTGGAGCTCCTGCCCCAGCTTCTCTTGAAGATGGACTGTGCTGTGTGAGATGGACTAAGTGCTTCCCCCAAGTTGCTTTTGGTCATGATGCTCATCGGAGTAACAGAAAAGCAGACGAGAACACAGGTGTCTGGTTGAGCTAATTTCTCTGTCCTCCAAGTTCCCTGTAAAATGACAAGAGGCACTGGGGCCATGTGCAGTGGTGGAGTCCCTTGCCCTGCATGCAGCCCGACATCCTCAGTGCCACGTGACACTGGCTGTGGTGGCTGTGGTGGTTTGCATGAGAATGTCCCCCATAGGCTCCAAGTATTCTGACATTTTGTTCCCAGTTGCTGATACTGTTTCTTTGGTGTGTGTGTGTGTGTGTGTGTGTGTGTGTGTGTGTGTGTCTTAAAAGATGTGGCCATGGGGCTGGAGAGATGGCCTAGAGGTTAAGAGCACTGACTGCTCTTGCAGAGGACCAGGGTTCGATCCCCAGCACCCATATGGCGGCTGAGAACCGTCTTTGACTCCAGTTCCAGGGGGAACCCGACACCCTCTTCTGACCTCCATGGCTTTGCATGACATGGGTGCACAAACCTACATGCAGACAGTACATTCATACACATAAAAAATAAATAAAAAAAAGGTGTGGCCATGCTGGAGGAAGCACATCCTTGGGGGCAGGCTTAGAGAGTTCTTAGACTCGCCCAGCTCCAGTCCCACCCTGCTTCCGGTGCCTGCTTGAAGATGTGAGCTCTGCTTTCTGCTCCTACTCCAGCACCTCCTGCCCCCACGCCTCCCTGCCATGAGGTCTCTAATTCCCCTGGAATCGTAAGCTCAAATGAACTCTTCCTTTTATAAGTTCCCTTGGTTGTGGCTTCTATCACAGCTACAGAACAGTGACTAATACAGTGGTACAAGCCTGTGACCCCAGCACTCAGGAGGTAGATGCAGAAGGACCGGAAGTTTAAAGTTATCTTTAGATTACATAGAGAATTCAAGGCCAGTCTAGGCCTCAAAAAGAAATTTGTATTTGCACACATGTACATGTATATATGCATATAATATTATGTAATTAATATATAACTATATTAATGTTATCCTCTTTCATACACAAAAGGTAGACTACATACCCACTATCTACAATGTGGTTGTTTCATTGAACTTATCTCTTGTTTCATAGACTCACCTGTTTAAAATTTTCTTTCTTTCTTTCTTTCTTTCTTTCTTTCTTTCTTTCTTTCTTTCTTTCTTTCTTTCTTTCTTTCTTTCTCTCTCTCTCTCTCTCTCTCTCTCTCTCTCTTTCTTTCTTTCTTTCTTTCTTTCTTTCTTTTGCATATGTGTATATGTATGCATGAGGAGGTCATAGCATAGTTTATGGGACTTGGTTCATTCCTTCCACCATGGAGTTCTGGTGACTGAATTCGGATTCAATTAGGCTGTCAGGCTTGGCAGCAAGTGCCTTTACTGGCTGAGCCATGTCACCTACTCACACCACCCTCCTTTATTTTTGAGAGGGTCTGTCTATGTAGCTCAGGTTGGCTTCGAATTGGTAGTGTTCTTGCCTCTGTCTCTCACATGCTGGGATTACAGGCATGTGCCACCACACTCAAAGACAACTGTAGGTTTCATATATAGTCAATTCTATTGTTCACAATAGTCCCCTTCTACCACAGTGCTGTGGACTCTGGATCAAAGAACCCTGAACCTGTGGGAGAGGTACAGTGTTACGTTTCCACACATCTCTAATGTATCTGTGCATAACCTTGTTTCATATGTGTTTCCCTTTAGAGACTCTATCTTTTTTTTTGTCTTTTTAAGACAGGGTCCCCCTGGAACTCTGTCTGTCCTGGAACTTGCTCTGTAGACCAGGCTGGCCTTGAACTCACAGAGGTCCACTTGCCTCTGCCTCCCAAGTGCTAGGACTAAAGGCGTGTGCCACCACGCTCAGCTCTTTAGAGACTCTTTATTTTTTTTATATTTTATTTATTTATTTATGTGTATGAATGTATTGTTTGCATGTAGGTTTGTGCACCCATGTCGTGCAATGCTGCAGAGGTCAGAAGAGCGTCAGATTCCCCTGGAACTGGAGTTCTCCTGGAATTGGAGTTACAGACAGTTCTCAGCCGCCATGTGGGTGCTGGGGATCGAACCCGGGTCCTCTGTAAGAGCAGTCGGCGCTCTTAACCACTAGGCCATCTCTCCAGCCCCTAGAGACTCTTTAATACATAATTTTGTATTCACTCATCCTAAATACTGAGTTATTGAACACATACATACATGAAGCTTACTCATCACACATGCTTTTTCTGTCAGGCACATGACCCTTTCTTGCACTTTATACTGCCACCTTAGCTTGAAGACCATGGGGCCGGCAACAAGGCTCAGCAGGTAAAGGTGTTTGCCACCAAGCCTGATAACCTGAGTTCAATCCCTGGAACCCACATGGTGAAGGAGAGAACTGACTTCCACGGCTTGACCTCTGACCTCCATAGTTGTACTGTGGGGTGCACACGTATCTCTCCCCACACAAATAAATAAACATGAAAACCTTTTAAAAGGGAAATCGACAGCAACCACAATAAATGTCACATAGCCAGGCCAGCCAAGGGTCACCTCACTTGACCTTGGCTGGTAACAACTCACATGTTACATCACATGCCCATACGTCCTCAGATGACTGTGCAAACCTGATGAGTATTGATTTTGAGGTTATGAATACACTTCAACGAGTAGACAAGACTACAACAAGTCTGTTGTAGTCTCTTCAAATAATAAGGACTGACTGAGGTTCACGTCCGTCTTTTCACTGAGACGTGTGCTTCATGAGGCTGTGCATATCTTGCCTGTGGCTTTGCAACGGCCGAACCCCCAAACCATGAGGTTACAACACACATTTTTCGTGGTTTTTTTTTTTTTTTTTTTTTTTGAGACAGTGTCTTACCATGCAACAATCCAAGTTGATCTTGATTTCAGCATCCTCCTCCCTCAGCTTCCCAAGTGCTGGGAGGACGGCTGTGCACCACCACGCCCAGGTCTACTTTGATTGTTGAGGCTCTAAATGTTTGGGTTTAATGTAGTTTAGATAGCTTTCCGTTCTTCTGAAATGTCTTTGTCAGGAGAGCGTGGCAGGCAGGAGGGCTTGCACATCTACGAATTCCAGACTTTCAGTGGTATCTCTTTTGATGTCCAAGGAGTGTGAAATAGCCCACAAATGCTTCATTTGCAATGGCTGTTCCCCCTGGATTTTCTTTAAGAAGCTAATAAACTGTGCTTTCTTTTACCCAGAAGAGATTGACACACACCTTTCCAGCCCCATGAACTCTGACTGGGGTCATTCATTACACCCTCCTTGTAGCTGACCTTGAGCCGTGAACTTTAGCTGGTTAGGGAGAATTTCTCATGAAACTCTGAGGAGTAGTTCAAGCTTCCAATTAGATCAGCTTCTGGGGTTTTGTAGGGTGCTGCTAATTTGAGCCTTGGCTGGGTTTGCCCTGTCTTCAGATAGGTGGGAACGTTTCTGGGTGTGATTAACAGCCTAAATATACCATCATCAACACGCCTGCAGAAAGCCAGCCTTCCTAAGAGCTTGGGAAGGCGCCCTGGCTCCGTCTGGGGGACTACCTTCCATTAGCATCTTCATCATCTTTTGTTTACATGAAGAGCATCAAACTCCAGGCAAACAAAACTCCACAGCCTCTGTAAATAGCTGTCACACAGACATACGTTTGCTGTACTCTGCAGAGATTTGCATTTATATGTGAGAAGAGGGCTCCCTGCTTACCCGGGACTTCTATTCCTTTTGAAAGATTCAAACTGCTTTATTAGTTATGATATTATCTATAATAAAAAGAGTGGGAGAAAGCAAGCCTGAGGCAAGAGCACTTTCTTCTGACACCGACTGCTCTCACTTAATGAGCATGTACGTGATACACGGTGCTAAAGAGCTTTTGTGCAGATTTCCTGAGAGGTCGAATCAATCTCTCCTTCTGTGGGTGAAACTCAGAGAAAGGAAGTTACCTTCCTAGGGCCTGTGAATGGTGGAGTTTGGTTTGGGGGACTCCAAAGCCTGTGTGTGTCAACCACCGTACTGGCCAGCATCTTGAAATCCTCTTTGTAAGATAGTCTTCCTGCCGGGCGTGGTGGTGCGTCTGTAATTCCAGCTCCGGGAGGCAGAGGCAGGTGGATCTCTGTGAGTTCGAGACCGCTTTAGGTCTTACATGCTCACTTCCTGCTCGTTTGAACTACAGTTGAACTACCCTGTCTCTAAAAAAAAAAGATAGTCTTCCTTTGAGATCTCAAAGAGTTTTATTTAATGTGCTTATTTTTTTGCTAAACACGTATTGTATGATACATGTGCCATCTGAGTTGGAACCTGTGGGTAGAGGAATAACAGCCGCCACATTTACGTAACATTGATTGTGTGCAACTTTGCTCAGAGGTCTGTGTGACTGTGCACAACATTGCATGACACAGGTGCACCAATCTACACGCAGACAGTACATTCATACACATAAAAGAAATAAAATAAATTAACCCTCAAATGTCAATAGCTTCATACAATATCTGCTAACTTTTCTCTAATGCTGCACGAGTAGCACGAGTCAGCAGAGGATTCGCAGATCAGACTCACTACGGGCCAAGGTTGATAGAAGTGTCAACTGTATATAACCAAGGCAGAAGAGAGTGCAGTGCCCACACTAGTGCTTAAAGGCTTCCACAGAAAGGTGACACCTGTCATCTTTGTCTGGGACTCATTAGCCAGGCAGTCTCCAAAGCCATGCCTCATTTTACAGGTCTCTCTCTCTCCATGACTTGGGCAACAGTGTTCTATCAGACCTGGTGGGGAGATGCAGGGAGTTCCATGAGTATCCTATCGTAGTAACACCAACAGCCTGCTGCAGTGAAGGGTTATCTAGCCCCAAACATCAGTGGAGCCTAGGAACGAAAACTGATGTGCAAGCCAAGGCATAGCATGTAATGTGCTTATACGTGCCCAATAGTGAGGAAGATTAAACCAGCCTGCAAAACTCACATACAAATGAAGGTATAGCATGTAGTGTGTTCATACATGCCCAATAGTGAGGAAGGTTAAACCAACCCACAAAACTCAAATACAAATGATTTTTCAAAACCAGCTCATGGAGCTGGGCATGGTGGAGCATGCCTTTAATCCTAGCCAGCCTGGTCTACAGAGTGAGTTCCAGGACAGCTGGGGCTACAGGGAGACCCCATCTCGAAAAGACAAAACAAAACAAAACAAAACAAAACAAAAAAACAGCTCATGATAGAGCAGCTATTCTGTTGAGAGTCAGGTGCTCATTAACATTCACCAGGCTCCACCTGCTTGTGTGGGTGATTTGGTCTTGGGTGAGCCTCAGGTCTGTGTGCTCCGTGGCTTAGTTTTCCTGCTGCATGAGGAGGAGCGGGCTGTAGGAATGACTAGATTTGGTCTTTACTGGGGTTGGGACATAATCCTGTTTATTAAATCTGCCAAAGCTCGATTCTCATTAGCCTGTGATAATTAAAGTTGTGCAGTTTGGCCCTAATTCATTATAAATTATAGCTTCTGAACCCCCAGGTAGATCTGGCTTCTAACCAGGGTACCCAGACCACCCCATGGGCCATGGCCTAGGTTCAGTTTGATAATTCATTTTTAAAAACGTGTCAGGCAGGTGTGGTGCACACCTTCAATCTCGGTACTTAGGAGACAGAGGCAGATGAATCTGTGATTTTGAGGCCAGTCTTGTCTAGATAGGGAGTTCCAGGTCAGCCAGAGTTGAAAAGTGAGACCCTGGCTCAGAACTCAAAACAGTGTTGGAGAGATAGTTTAGTGGTTGAGAGTACTGGCTGCTCTTGCAGAGGACTCGGGCTCAATTCCCAGAACCTGCATGGCAGTGGACAAACGTCCATAACTCCAGTTCCTAGGGAATTTGCTGATGCCCTCTTCTGACTACCACAGGCATTGTGTAATGTGGGTACAACTACATACTTACAGGCAATACACTCATATATACACACACCACACCTCCCAAAACCAAAAATTCCAAAACAAACACAGAAACCAACAAAACTAAAAGCAATAACTTATTTTTTGATATTTTGTTATTTTTATTTTATGTATAAGTATATTGCCTTATACATATATAATATGTATAAGTATATTGCCTGCACATGTGTAAGTGCACCTGTGTTATGCAATTGCAGTGGAGGTCAGAAGAGGGCATTAGAGACCCTGGAACTGGAGTTACAGGCAGTTGTTAGCTGCCATGTGGGTGCTGGGAAGTGAACCTGGGTCCTCTGCAAGAACAGCCAGTGCTCTTAATTGCTGAGCCATCTCTCTCAGCCTCAATAACTTTTTGTTTTGAGATACAGTCTCTTTCTATAGTCCAGACCGGCCTTGAACTCACCATGTAGCCTGGGCTGGCTGTGGACACATAGTAATCCTCCTGCCTCAGCCTGTGGTAGAGCATTTACATAGCATTTATGAGGGCCTAGATTCAATCCTCAACTCCATCTGCCACCCCCATTTTTAAGTGTGTGTTTGTTGTAGAAGGTGCTTGTTTCATAATGACATCTTTGGTTTAAGTATATCACGTACTTTGACCATATCTCCCATTCCTGTCCTCCCTCCTCCTTCTTCCCTCTGCCCCCTCCTCTCTCTAGCTGTACATGTCTCCTAGATCCTGCCCATGTCTTTCTGAGTCTATACATGTCTCCTAGATCCTACCATGTCTTTCTGAGGTTGGTTTATTACTTTACATGATGATCCTGCGCCTGCAAATGACACAGTTTTGTTCTTTATGGTAGAATAAAACTCCATTGTTTTTCCTTTTTGTAGGATTTATTTATTTATTTATTTATTTATTTATTTATTTATTTTTGGTCTTTTTGAGACAGGGTCTTCCTTTAGTCCCAACTGGCCTGGAACTCGCTTTGTAGACCAGGCTGGCCTTGAACTCACAGAGATCCGCCTGCCTCTGCCTCCCAAGTGCTAGGATTAAAGGCGTGTGCCACCATGCCCGGCTTTTTTATTTTTATTTTTTTAGAATTTATTTATTTTTATTTCATGTGTATGAATATTCTGCCTGCATGTATGTATGTATGTATGTGCACCACATGTGTAACTGGTGCCCAAAGACCCCTGGGAATGTATTTGAGGTCCCCTGAGGTTCCATGTATCCTAGTGTTCAAACACGGATAGTGTCTGAATGTGCTACAATTGAGGATAGAAGAGCAAAATGGAGGTGGAATGACCTGCTGTCTGCTCACTGACAGAGAAGACTTTGGTGATTCTGGGTACGCTTGTGTTATGAAGCTTGGGGGACATTCCAGGTGTGTGTATGAGGGATCTCGAATATTCCTCAAGCCTTGGGTGAAGGCTTTGCGGGGCAGGTAGGATTTGAAGCAGGTCTTGGAAGAAGTAGGGATTTGCGATGTATTTTGATGATATTTCTAAACTCGTTGGGACCCATAGAAAAGACAGAGGGGTGACAGTTTTCCTGGGATTTTTCTGGGAGTTTTGTGTGTGATCAACCTGATGGTACAAAACAAGGCTGGCTTGCCAGCCTGATTTCCCCACACCCTGGTCTCTTTGAGAATTCAGTTAAAATGTAATTTCAAAGAGCAAGTTCAGGGTCATCTCAGCTGAACTCTGCTTCAGTGTCTTTATAAGCTCAGTGAACCATTACTTTGTGTCTTCCCCAACACATATGTTGAAATCCCAGGCCCTCAATGCGGTATCAGTGACGAGGCCATGGGGTAGGACGCTCATGAGTAAGATTAGTGCCCTTATTAAAGAGACTCACAGGGCTCTGATGTCCTCTTTCCTCTATGTGGGACAAGGCGAGAAGTCAGTTATCTCTAGCCTAGAAGAGAATCCTCTCTAGACCTGAATGCACTGGCTCTTAGACTTCCCTCCTTTAGCTACGAGAAAGATATTTCTGTTGTTTATAAGCACCTGGTCAGTAGCCCTGAAGACAGCAGTAGTAGTGGGGCCTTGTTAGACCCCCTCATGTGTATATGTGTAGTGTACATGTGTGTATGCACACATGTGAGTGGTAGTGGGCCTTGTTAGACCCCCTCCCCTTCATGTGTATATGTGTGGCGTACATGTGTGTATGCACACATGTGAGTGGTAGTGGGGTGTGCTGGATAGTTTTAGTGTCAACTTGACACACCTGGGTTGAGGGAGCCTCAATTGGGGAATTTGCTCCATTGGATTGGCCTGTGGCCACGTCTGTGGAGTATTGTCTTGATTGTCAGGCAATGTGGGAGGGCCCAGCCCACAATGAGAAGTGCCACCCTGGGCAGGTTGTTGTGTACCATATAAGAAGGCAGGCTAGGCATGAGCCAGGGGAGCAAGCCAGTGAACAGCATTCCTCCATGGCTTGTACTTCAGCTCCTGCCTCCAGGTTCCTGCCCTGAGTTCTTGCCTTGGGCTCCCTGAGTGATGAACTGTGACCCAGGAGATGTAAGCTGAATAAACCCTTTCCTCCCCAAGTTGGTGTCAGTCAGAGTGTTTTGCACAGCAATGGAACACAAACTAGAACAGAAATTGGTTACCCCCATATCCCCTCCCCTTCATGTGTATATGTGTGGTGTACATGTGTGTATGTACACATGTGAGTGGTAGTGGGGCTTGTTAGACCCCCTCATGTGTATATGTGTGGTGTATATGTATGTATGCACACATGTGAGTGGTAGTGGGCCTTGTTAGACCCCGTCATGTGTATATGTGTGGTGTACATGTGTGTATGCACACATGTGAGTGGTAGTGGGGCTTGTTAGACCCCCTCATGTGTATATGTGTGGTGTACATGTGTGTATGTACACATGTGAGTGCCCATGTGTGAAAGGCCCAAGGCTGACTTCAGGATTCCTCATTGATTACTCTGCACCTTATTCTTGGAGTCAGGATCTCTCAATTGAACCCAGAGCTTGTTAGCACAACTAGTCTTGGTGCCCACCTTGCTCTAGGGATGCCCTGCCTCTGCCTTCTGAGTGCTGGAATTACAGGGAGCTCACCACGCCTATCTGGCATTTACATGAGTTTGGGGATCTGAACTCTGGTCCTCACCACTGAGCCATCTCCCCAGCCCCTTGTTAGAAGTCAAATCTTGCTTTCAGCATGGGACGAAGTCACTGTGGGTGCAGGTTGTATTGGTCCAGTAATGGTTTCCGATGACTTTGTACCCAGGCTGCCACTGGGTGTTGCTGGCTGTCACTGCATAGCTGGCATCCTGGGTTCCTGGCTATGTCGCTATTAGCCTTATCTTTCCAGGATGCTCTGCCAGCACGACCGCTGTGTTGTATCCCTTAATTTACACAGCATGAATGTAGCTTGTGCATGCAGAAACTTACTACCTGTTGCTGTTCTCATCAAATTATGGACACTCTACATGAGTGATACATTCACCAGCCACAGAGACAGATGCAGGGATGGAAAGGGAATAAATCAGAAATAAGTCAGGACTCCATGCCAGCAAGTGCTAGTTGAGTTTGACTTCAACTTACCGAGCTTCTGTCTTTCCATCTATAGAACGGGAACAGTGACTTCTTTGCAAAGGTGTTGCAAGAATCGAACAAATCACAGAGTGGAAGTCATCTCTGTGCTGTTCAGCTGTCAAACTTGGGGAATTTATTATCTCGAAGTAACTAAAATTTTAAGACTTCCAGAAATCCTAGCATCCCTATTCTCTTAGCTTTAATTTCTTTTAAAAATTATTTTCATGTGTATGAGTATATTGCCTGCATGTGTATAAATGCACTCATGTCATGCAATGCCCACATAGGTCAGAAGAGGGTGTTGGATCCCCTAGAACTGGAGTTACAGATGGTTGCTAGCTGCCATGTGGGTGCTGGGAATCCAACGTGGGTCCTCTGCAAGAGCGGTCAGTGCTCTTAACCTCTGGATCATCTCTCCAGCCCCTTTAGCTTTATTTTAATCAAAGGCTCTACAGAGAAGCTTAGGAGGAAGGACTAACATAAAGAACAATAAAAGATGAGGGAAGGTGCACTGATCATGAAGAGCGGAAAAAAAACAAAACAAAACAGCTGAGCATTCCCTAAATGCTGTGCAGAAGTGCTCTGTGTGGGTGACAGTCATGGGCCTCCTGATGGTGATATAGACCTTCAAGCGTTCTGCTGAGGTGTCGGACAATGTGTTCGGTGTAGTGAGGAGTGGCCAGCAGGGTGAGCTTGAGAGAAGACGGGCTCATCAGTTCCTTATGGTGACTGCATCAAAGCATTATGAATCAGTGGCCGAGGCACCAAAAATGTGTTCTTTCATGGATCCGGAGTCCAGGAGGCTCCCAGCCTTCTTAGCCAGGCCATGCCACTTCCAAAAACCCTGGTGGTGGCGGGGGGGGGGGATCCTTCCATGTCTCTCCAGCTTCTGGTGGCCCTGGGTTCCTTGACTCCCAGAAGCATGATGCTCCTCTCTGCCCATGTCCTCACGTGGCCTTCTCTCTGTCTCTCTCTGCCTGCTCTGTTTCCATCTGTTACAAGGATGCCCTCGTTGGATTTAGGGAGCAGTCTAATTTAGCATGATCACCTCTCAATCCTTGCCTTCATTGTATCTGCAAAAGGATTCTAATACAGTAACATTCTAAGGTTCCATGCCAGTATGAATTTTGGGGGGATACCATTTAGTCCACTATCCAGACAAGGTTGACGTAGGGAGATGCTGGATGCATGGAGGGGATGATGGCCTCTCCACACACCTGGTAGAGGTCACGGTTTCCTGAACAGGGACCATTGACCTTTCTTCCCCGTGGTCATACACAAGCAACACACAGCTTCAGGAAACCAGGCCCCTGTATCCTGGTCCAGAAATGCACTGTGTAGATTCTAGGATGCTCCTGCTCTGGGGCCAGCAGGGACCAAGTAGCACGTGTGAGGCAGAAAGAGGAGGGGACACATGTCACAGTCACCCCATCTCCACCTCCCTGCACCTGCCCCCAGGGGTGGAAGGGTACTCTTTTCCAGGTCTGCGGGAGATTCTCAGTAGAAGCTTAATTCAGAACAAACCATTTTCAGAACTACTGGAAGCAGTGTTTGCCCTGAGGGGACTGGCCAATGGGGGGCTTTTTCTTTTTAAACTAGGTAAGCTTTCCTAGCTTACTTTACAAGGTCTCAACAGATCTCCACTCACATCTTCCTAACATACAATCTCTTCAGGCAGCGATCAGCGAACAAATGAGCTTGCCTCTGAAGTGTTCAGATCAAATCGCTCTTCCTTTAAGTGTGTGTGCTCTCTGTTTTATATTTTTAAAGTGGACTCCTTGAACATTTGGGACAAGATGTAAGAGTGTGAAAAAGGCGCACAACAGCATCCCTCACTCACAAGCATTTATGGAAATAGTTTGAGTTTCTTTTTAAAGCTCCCTCTTTTAAACATTTTTAAAAATTAATTAATTGGGGGCTGGAGAGATAGCTCAGCAGTTAAGAGTGCCGACTGAACTTGCAGAGGACCCAGGTTCAATTCCCAGCACCCACATTGTGGCTAAGAACCATCTTTTACTCTAGTTCCAGGGGAATCTGATGCCCTCTTCTGACCTCCGCAGCATTGCATGACACGGGTGCACCAACCTACATGCAGACAGTAAACTCATACACATAAAAAATAATAAATAGCCAGGCGTGCTGGTGCACGCCTTTAATCCTAGCACTTGGGAGGCAGAGGCAGGTGGATCTTTGTGAGTTCAAAGCCAGCTTGGTCTACAGAGTGAATTCCAGGACAGCTGGGACTACAGGGAGACCCTGTCTCGAAAAGACCCCCCCAAAATTAATTAATTAATTAATTAATTAAATTTGTGTGTGGGTATATGTGTGTGGGGCATGTGTGTCATAGCATGCATGTGGAGGTCAGAGGACAACTTTTGGGAGTTAGTTCTCTCCATCTACCATGTGGGTCCCAGGGATCGAACTCAGGTCATCAGGCTTGGGGACAAGCACCTTCTTCCACTGAGCCATCTTGCCAGCCCTTACTCCTTGTATACATTGAAATCAAGTGAGTGGAATGGTTTTTATTTTGCTAATCTCATATTTATTTATTTTAATTAATTAATTTATTATTTTTTATTTGTATGAGTGTACTGTCTGCATGTAGGTTGGTACACCCATGCCGTGCAATGCCATGGAGATCAGAAGAGGTCATTGGATTCCCCTGGAACTGAGTTAAAGATGGTTCTTAGCCACCATGTGGGTGCTGGGAATAGAAACTGGGTCCTCTGCAAGAGCAGTTGGTGCTCTAAACTGCTGAGCCATCTCTCCAGCCCCAAAACTATTTTATTTATTACTTTTATGTATATGAATATGACTATATTGCCCGCATGTATGTAAGTACACACCCCTGTTGTGCAAAGCCTGTGGAGGTCAGAAGAGGTCAAATCCCCTGGAACTGTGTTACAGAAGGTTGTTGGGGCCACGTGAGTGCCAGGATCCTAACTCTGGTCACATGGGTCCTGGGATCTGAACCCGGGTCCTCTGAAAGGGCAGTCCTGGGTCATAGCACCGCCAGTGCTCTTAACCGCAGAGCCATCTCTGAAGCCCCCATTAACCTCATATTTATTATTTGCAGATGTTATCTATAGTCATCCTGCTGTGTGATAAGACTCTAAAAATTATTGTTTTTCTTTTTTTTTTTATTTTATTTATTTCGGTATGTATATCAATGTACTGTCTGCATGCAGGTTTGTGCACCCGTGTCGTGCAATGCCGCGGAGGTCAGAAGAGGGTCTCGGATTCCCCTGGAACTGGAGTTCTCCTGGAACTGGAGTTTCAGACGGCTCTCGGCCGCCATGTGGGTGCTGGGGATCGAACCCGGGTCCTCTGCAAGAGCGGTCGGCGCTCTTAACCGCTAGGCCATCTCTCCAGCCCTAAATTATTGTTTTTCTAGCAAACTTATTTTTGTTTTAGCAAGGAACATGAGATACAGATTTAACTAGGATCAGAGTTCCAAACAGCTGACTATCCTTGAAGTAGCTTTTTCATGACTTTAGGTGTTACTGCTCTTGCTAAAGATGCTGAACAGAGATGACCTTTGAAATGGGTTCTGAAGGCTGCACAGTGGCTTATCTAGTGTGAGTCATGAATGGAGACTCAGAAGCTCATGGCATCTTGGAGCTGGTGAGATGGCTCAGTGGGTAAAGGCACTTATTGCCAACCCTGATGACCTGAGTTCAATCCTCAGGCCTCACATGATGGGAAGGCAGGATAGTGAATTATAGACATAGTCAGGTGGGGAGGTGCTTATCTGACTTTGTAACTGAGAACGTTCCCTCTGAGTTGGAGTTCAGCTGCATGTTGATCACCCTGAAACTGCACAAAGTTTTTCATTGCCCAGATTCCTCCTGGTCTCACTGGTCAAGCAAACCTCCTCAAAGTGTGGTGGAGAGTCAAGTGTGAGCTGTCTGAAGTGCATGAATTTTTTTGTTTATTTGTTTTTAATTAGACTGCTTGTTGCGATAGTAGGGACTTTAGACACCATTTTCCCCACAATCCCTTTGTTTATGTTTGAGGCAGGGTCTAATTCTATAGCCCAGGTTGGCCCCAAACTCATGATCCTCCTACCTCAGCCATCCAAATAGCTGAGATGACAGGTGTGGGCCACCTGGCCTGGAGACCTCATTTTAATAAGATCCATGTGATGTTGACTGGGGCCAGGGAGATGGGTCAGTGCATAGAAGTATTTGCTGCCAAGCTGGATGACCTGAGTTTGATCCCAGGGATTTACATGGCAGAAAGTGAGAACTGGCTCCTGCAAGTTGTCCTCTGACTTGCACAAGCATGCTGTGGTACATGGCAGCAGTTCCCATACACACAAATAAGTAAATAAATGTAATACTAATAAACAAGTATCTGAAGACTTCTGTGGCTCCCCATAGGACCTAACTGATCAGTGGCTTTGTCATGGATATTGCCCAGGGTGAAGATAGGCCACATTCCATGAACTTTGCTTCTGCCCAAAATTCTGTCCCTAAGCATTGCCTAGGAATGAATACTCAGTCCTGGTGAAGTTCCTTAAAAGCAATGGTGGATGTCTGTGTGGTTGCATTTGTTCAGATTTGAGAAGCCTTGCATATACTATAAAGCTGCTCTGCTCCATAAATGGCACTGAGAGCTTGTTTGTGACATGCAATCCAGCAGGAAGCTAAACCAGTCCTAGGTAAGAAAAGACGAGCACAAAGGATGCCACAGATAACGAGTGACAAAATGATTTTTCCTGATGTTTATTTGGAAATAGCTGTAAGTGGATGTGTGAGAAGTTCATCTGAGTATGTTCTCTCATTTACTTTTCCATATGTGAATTATTTTTATTTCAACATGAAACACAAATTAAAAGCCAGCCATGGTTGGCTCATGCCTGTAATCCCCATGTGTGGGAGATTGAGGTAGGAATATTGCTGTGAGTTTGAGGCCAACCTGGGTTACAGAGTGAGACTCTTTTTTTTTTTTTTTTTTTTTTTTTTTTTTTTTTTTTTTTATTTATTTTTATGTATTTTTTATGTATATAATGTTTTCTGCATGTAGGTCTGCACATCCGTGTCGTGCGATGCCGCGGAGGTCAGAAGACGGTCTCGGATTCCCCTGGAACTGGAGTTCTCCTGGAACCGGAGTCACAGACGGTTCTCAGCCGCCATGTGGGTGCTGGGGATCGAACCCGGGTCCTCTGCAAGAGCAGTCGTCGCTCTTAACCGCTAGGCCATCCCTCCAGCCCCCAGAGTGAGACTCTTAAAAATAAAAACAGAAAAAGAAAAAAGGAATAATGAAAACAAATAGAAGATCTGGAGTTATCTTCCCTGAAAAGAAATTATCACTTTAATTTTACCTGGGCAGAATCTTTTAGTATCTTCCAGGTCTTTCTAGATGCTTCCAGTTGGTTCTTTTTTTTTTTTTTTTTTCTCTAGAAGGTGAGCATATGATTGAAAAGCATACCTTTTCAGTAAGTTGTATGTAGCTCTTGAAGAGGGCAGTGAAAAGATGAGGAAGTCATGTTTTATAGGTTTAGAGGAAAAACAAAGGGGAATTAAAAAAAATGACGCGGCTACATTTCCTCCTCCAGATATTTCTGGAAAGCTGGAGCATTAATTTCTCCTCATTTGCATTTCCTACCCAAGCAGTGTCAGGCTAGCCCGCATCAGCCTCCCTCTTACAGGTGGCCGTTTTCCTCACCATATTTCCATTCTCGCTTTCTGATCGCTCAAGCCCTCTGTTCTGTCTTAATCTCTAAGCAGGTCAGGCAGGAGTGCAGTTTCCACTCGGATGACGTCAATCCAGCCCCGTAGATTAGTTAGCACGGGTGTCGGGAGAGGGGCGCAGCTGTTCTGCCTTCACCTGGAGACCAGATCTCACCTGAGATACAGTCTCCCTGAGCTCTCCAGGCCCTGGCATCTCTTGAATTCACAGGACTGCAAACTCTTAGCATTTTTATCAGCCCCATCCCCTAAAGAAAGTGCACAATTCCATCCTGCAGGGGGTTGTCACCAGTCAGGAAGAGCTGGGTGCCACCCTGTCACTCACTCGCTGTGCTGATTTCAGTGGAAGCAAGCTTCCCCGAGCCTCAGTTTCCCCATCCTCTCAATGCTCCTTAAGGCATTTGTTCTACTTTTTGGCTTCCAGAGTGCCATCTCTGACCGGCAGTGTCATCTGGATGTCCCCTTGTTGGAAATAGACTTTTCACCCAACCCCAGAAGAATGAGTGAGCTGCTCTAGGGGAGAGCACAGCCCAACCTTGTCAGGAGCCCCGAGGATCTGATGTGAGCTCTTCACTGAGTGCTGTGCAGAGCAAACTCAAGCCTGTCCCTTCATGGTGTGAAACTGTGAAGACGAGATGGTTGTTAGTATTATTAGTTTAGTTTAGTTTTGAGACAGGATCTTATGTAGCTTAAGCTGGCCTCCAACTCACTATATAGCTGAGGATAGCCTAGAGTTTCTGATCATCCATCCTGTCTCTACCTCCCGAGTGCTGGGATTACAGGTATGCATTACCCTAACCCTAACCCTAACCCTAACCCTAACCCTGTCTCTACCTCCTGAGTGCTGGGATTACAGGTATGCATTACCATGCCCAGCTTCTGAGGAGCTGGTAATTAAACCTGGAGCTTTGTGTATGTTAGATAGCACTTTGACCACTGCACTGCATTCCTAGCCCTTATTCTACATATGTTTTTATTCCTTGATTAATTAGTCAATTTTATGTATATGAGTGTTTTGCCTGCATATAGGTAAGTGCACTATGTGCATGCAGTACCCATACAGGCCAGAAGAGGGTGTCAGATCACCTGGAACTGGAGTCACAGATGGTTGTTAGCCACCATATGGGTGCTGGGAACCAAACTTGGGTCCTCTGCAAGAGCAGCCAGTGATCTTAACCCCCGGGCCATCTCTCTAGCCCCGTATTTTATTTTATTTTTGTTGTGTGTCCCTTGCACCTGGTACAGCGTAGGTACACAGAAACATGTGAAACAAATGCATGCATGTTCACTGTTGTGATTAGTGCTGTCATCATTTTTATTATTTGTCATCCATTCTTCCTGCTTTCTTTCCTTTATTTACACAAGGTCTTGCTATGGAGCACAGGCTGGCCTTGAACTCATGATCCAGCCCCTGCCTTCTTACTTCTCTGATGACAAGCTCATACTACTACACTCAGCTTTTCTTCTTTTTTTTTTTTTTTTGGTCTTTTAGAGACCCTGTAGCCCCAGCTGTCCTGGAACTCACTCTGTAGACCAGGCTGGCTTTGAGCTCACAAAGATCCGCCTGCCTCTGAGTGCTAGGATTAAAGGTGTGGGCCACCACGCCTGGCCTTCTTCTTATTTTTAAAGCCAAACCAAAGAATGGGAATTAGGAGCTGAGGATGTGGCTCAGCAGATGGAGCGCTAGCCCAGCATGCATGAAACCCTGGATTGGATCCCCACCACTGCATAAACTGGGTGTGGTGGCTCAGGCCTGCAGTCCCAGGACTGCAGGTAGAGGCAGGAAGATCAGAAGTTCAAGGTCACCCTCAACTAGATAATGACTTCAAGGCCAGCCTGGGTTACTTGATATCCTGGAAAGAGTGACGGTACGTGACTATGGTATGTGTATGGCACAGTGTGTATAGAGGTCAGAGGACAGCCTTTCATGCCAGTCCTCACCTCCTGCTATGTTTGAGGAAATGTCTTTTATGTTCACCATTTCATATGCTGGGCTGGCTGGCCCAGGGCCTTCCCGGGATTCTCCTGTGTCCACCTTCCATCTCGCTGCAGGCATGCTGGAGGTTCAAATTCAGGTCCTCATACTCAAGTTGTGACTGCTTCATCCGCTGAGCCAGCTCCTTTCTCCTTAGCCCATGTTGTATTTATTTCTATCCTTTCGTAGATGAGTGTTTTGCCTGGATGCATGTAATGTGTGCAATGTATCCATGTGTGTAGTGTCTGCATTCCCTTGGAATGAGAGTTATGGATGAGTATTAGCTGGCATGTCAGTGCTGGGAACCAAACCCAGGTCCTTAGCAAGAGCAGCCGGCACTCTTATGTTCGAGTGCTCTCTCCAACTCCCAGCTCACATTTTATTTTTGTTTTTTGTTTTTCAAGAGAGGGTCTCCCTATAGCCCTAGCAGGCCTGGAAATTGCTATGTAGACCAGGCTGGCCTCCATCTCACAGAAATCTGCCCACCTCTGCCTCCGGAGTGGTGGGATTAAAGGTGTGTGCCATCACACTCAGCTATGTTTTATTTATTTCTGTATGTGTATGAATGTACTGTCTGCATGCAAGTTTGTGCACCCGTGTCGTGCAATGCCGTGGAGGTCAGAAGAGGGTCTCGGATTCCCCTGGACTGGAGTTCTCCTGGAATTGGAGTTACAGACGGTTCTCAGCCGCCATGTGGGTGCTGGGGATCGAACCCGGGTCCCCTGTAAGAGCAGTCGGCGCTCTTAACCGCTAGGCCATCTCTCCAGCCCTTGGAGCTCTCTCTTTCAGCTTGGTTGTATGGCCAATGAGCTCCAGGGATCCAACTGTCCTCAGCTGTCCCTCACCTGGCCCTGGAGTGACAGGTGTGCACAGCACAGCCAGACTTTGTGTGGGTGCTGGGGACTGATCTCAGGTCCTCGTGTGTGCATAGTAAGCACTACCCTACTGAACTCAGGTCCTCGTGCGTGCATACCCTACTGAGCTCAGGTCCTCATGTGTGCATAGTAAGCACTACCCTACTGATCTCAGGTCCTCATGTGTGCACAGTAAGCACTACCCTACTGAGCTCAGGTCCTCATGCGTGCACACCCTACCGAGCTCAGGTCCTCACGTGTGCATAGCAAGCACTACCCTACTGATCTCAGGTCCTCATGTGTGCACAGTAAGCACTACCCTACTGAGCTCAGGTCCTCATGCATGCATACCCTACTGAGTTCAGGTCCTCATGCGTGCATAGCAAGCACTACCCTACTGATCTCAGGTCCTCATGTGTGCACAGTAAGCACTACCCTACTGAGCTCAGGTCCTCATGCATGCATACCCTACTGAGTTCAGGTCCTCATGCGTGCATAGCAAGCACTACCCTACTGATCTCAGGTCCTCATGTGTGCACAGTAAGCACTACCCTACTGAGCTCAGGTCCTCATGCATGCATACCCTACTGAGTTCAGGTCCTCATGCGTGCATAGCAAGCACTACCCTACTGAGCTCAGGTCCTCATGTATGCATAGCAAGCACTACCCTACTGAGCTCAGGTCCTCATGCGTGCATAGCAAGCACTACCCTACTGAGCTCAGGTCCTCATGTGTGCACACCCTACTGAGTCATTTCTCAGTCCTCACGAGCTTCTTCATTTTTGTCTCTATTATTATCACTATGTATGTGTGCACGTTGTTGGCATGTGTGCACACCACTTTGTGCCTGTGGAGGTGAGAGGGCAAGTTTGTGGAGTTGATTCTCTCCTTCCACAATGTGGGCCTCGTGGATTGAACTCAACTCTCTAGGCTTACACAGCAAGCACCTCCACCTCCTGAGCCACCTTGCCAGCCCCCATGGGCACATTTTTAATAGAAGCTTCTTCATGTGATATTGGGGACAGACTTAGACTAAACAGATACTCATTTCTTATTTACATTTACATTCACCCTCAGTTTCCTGCTTTTATTTGCTGTGACCCAGAGTTATGCCAATCTGTTTTCCATCCTTGCTCTTGTAATGAAAATAAATGGACATTTCGGTAGGTGAGGGGCTAGCTTTAAACATGGGATTTAAAATGTGTTTTAATTATAAAAATTGTGCAAAGCAAGGAGCTTCACTTTGAGACTTCCGTACACACATGTAATGCACGAGGATTCTAGTCACCCTCTGATCATCCTTCATTACCTCCCCCTCCACCTGGTTCCCTTCCACATCCACAATTAAAAACCTCTTTTACTTTTTTTTTTTTTTTTGGTCTTTTCAAGATGGTTTACCTTGTAGCCCCAGCTGTCTTGGAACTCACTCTGTAGACCAGGCTGGCCTTAGCCTTGAACTCACAAAGATCCGCCTGGCTCTGCCTCCCAAGTGCTAGGATTAAAGGCATGCACCACCACACCTGGCCTTCTTTTTTTTTTTTTGAGACAGGGTCTCCCTTTAGTCCCAGCTGGCCTGGAGCTCGCTATGTAGACCAGGCTGGCCTTGAACTCACTCACAGAGATCTGCCTGCTTCCACCTCCTGAATGCTGAGATTAAAGGTGTACGCCACCACACCTGGCCTAAGATGGCTCTTAGCTACCATGTGGGTGCTGGGATTTGAACCTGGGTCCTCTGCAAGAGCAGTCAGTGCTCTTAACCACTGAACCATCTCTCCAGCCCCCAAAATCCTCTTCTACTTTTATTCCACTAATCTCCCTTCCTCTTAGATCTCACAGAGGAGAGAGAACACTGCATTTGTCCTTCTGAGTCTGGCTTATTTCTTGACATGCTGATCTCTGTTCTGGCCATTTTCCTACACATGCCATGATCTCTTTCTCTTTAAGGCTGAATAATACTCCACTGTATATTTACCATATTTTCTTCATTCATCTGCTGGTGGGCACCTAGGCTGATTCTCGGTCTTGCCTGTTGTGATCGTGGGTAAGCAGGTGTCTAATGCGCATGGTCACCTTTGTGCTCATGGCCAGAGTGGCATAGCTGGTTCATAATAAGGCAGTTCTAGTTCTAAACAGGCAGTATAGAGGGTTCCTTTTTCTCTGGTGGAAGCATCAGGATTGCTGTGTGTTAAGTGCTGAGACCACACTCCTGCCTGGACCAGCAAGGTTTGGGCTGTTGGAGGTTCACTGTGTGCCAGGCTCTGGACCTGGTGCTAAATGGAGCTGTTCACTGTGTCCTCGTGACCCTGTGAAACACAATCTTTCTGTTTCTCAGGGACTCAGAGATGTTAAGGAACTTGCCTAAGGTCACAGGACTTATAGCAGGTAGTCAGGATTGGAATCTGAGCAACCTTACTTCAGAGATGCACCTGTGAGCTCTCTGCGATGCTCAGTGTGTCCGTGATGAAATCATTAGGAAAACACTGGGACCAGCTTAGTAGGGTGGCTAGCATTTATTTCTTTATGTTTTAAGTAATATTTTATTGATTCTTTGAGGATTTCATGCAATGTATTTTGATCATATTAAGATCCCCTTCTCCAGTTCTCAGATCCACCTCCCGACCCCGTTGGCTTCGTGTCCCCTATTTTTTAAAGGCTATTGAGTCTAATTTGAGTTCCCCAAATGCTCTTGGGTGTGGGTTCATCCCTTGGAGCCTGGTCAACCTGCAGAGCATCACCCCTCAAAGAAAGCCTGCCGTCCTCCCAGCAGCTATCACTTGGTAGTGTGGTTCCTCTGCTAAGCTGGGGCTTCTTAACCCTTCCCTGCTCCATGCTGGGGTTTTGTGTGGCTTGGGCTTGAGTAGGTCTTGTACATGTTGCCACAAGCACTGTGGGTTCACACGTGCAACTGCCCTGTTGCGTCTGGAAAGCACATTTTCCCAGTATTCACTCCCTGCCTCTTATGGTTTTTCTGCCCGCTCCTGCACAGAGATGCCTGAGTCTTGTGAGTAGAGGCTGTGACATAGATGTCCCCTGTAGGGCTGAGCACTCTGCAGTCTCTGGATTTCTATAGTGACCAGTTAGGGGTCTCTGTGTTAGTTACCATCTGCTGCAAGCAGCTTCACTTGGGAGAGTTGAGAGGTGGGCATAACAATAAGTCATTAGGAGCCAGTTTAATCCAGTGCCTATTTAGCAGAATAACAGTAGTTAGGATGTCCTAACTGCAGTGCCAGGCTTGGCCCCATCTTGTGAAATGGGCCTTAAATGCAATCAGAAAGTGTTTGGTTACTCCTCTGACATTCTTGTAACTCTTTTTTTTTTTTTTGTTTTTGTTTTTGTTTTTGTTTTTGAGATAGGGTCCTCCTGTGGCCCCAGCTGGCCTGGAACTCACTCTGTAGACCAGACTAGCCTTGAACTCACAGAGATCCTCCTGCCTCTGCCTCCTGAGTGCTGGGATTAAAGGCATGTGCCACCATGCCTGGCTTGTGTAACTCTTGCACCAGTGGACATATCTTACCAAGCCAGTTGTTATTGTAGCTCACAGGGTCCACATCTGGGCAAGGTTGTTGTTTAGCTCACAGGGTCCATATCTGGGCAAGGTTGGTTTCTTTCCTCTCCTGGTAGCATGTATAGCACCCTCCAGCACCATGAAAGCTAGACAGTAGAGATGCAACTTCAAGGTCAGTATCAGGTTGATTTGTGCATGTTTTCTCTACAACTCATGTATGTAGTGTCTTTAGCAATGGGGTCTTACTGTCAAGTTCTGGCACCTAACCAAGAGGAATGGCAATAACCAGTATTGTTTGAATGTCTATGGAACCCTCTGGTCAATAGCTTCAAAAGATGGAGTCCATTCTTGGCACAGGGTTTACTATTTATTTTTTTTTCCACTTATTCAGTTTTACTTTTTATGTGTGTTTTGCCTGCATATATGTAAGTGCACTCATGAGTGCAATGCCCTTGGATGCCAGAAGAGGGCATCAGATCCCTTGTAACTGTAGTTATGGACAAAGTGGCACTATGTGGTCCTGGGAACAGAAACCAGATCTTTAAGAACAGCCAGTGCTCTTAACCACTGAACCTTTTCTCCAGCCTTGGCATTGGGCTATATTACTTATTTGCTAGCCTGTGGTGTCTGATAGGGGCATTATCCCCTCTCCCTGTTACAGAGTGTCTCCATTTAACCTCTTTTTGTTTGTTTTTGTTTTGAGACGAAGCCTTCCTGTAACCCCAACTGTCCTAGAATTCAGTATGTAGACCAGGGTTGCCTTGATCTTACTGCATGCCTTTGTCTCCTGAGTGCTGGGTCTAAACATGTGTGCCACCATACCTGGCTCCATTTAACCTCTTTTTATATATTTATGTTTGTGTGCATGTTCACATGTGCTTGGAAATGTGTGCATTGTGTTTATCTGTGTAGAGGCTAGAAGTCAACCTGGAGTATGAGTTTTCAGGCACCATTCACCTTGTTTTTTTTTTTTTTTTTTTTTATTTTAAAGACAAGATCTCCCTTTAGCCCCAGCTGGCCTGGAGCTCACTATGTAGACCAGGCTGGCCTTGAACTCACAGAGATCTGCCTGCCTCTGCCTCCCGAGTGCTGGGATTAAAGCGTGTGCCACCATGCCCAGCCCACTTTGTTGTTTGAAAAGGGGTCTTTTGCTGGCCCAGGAGTAGATTAGGCTGGTGCACCCCAGGATCCTCCTGCATCTGTCTCCCCAGCACTGTGACTATAGGTATGCACCATCACATGTGATTTTTTTTTAAACCGTGTTCTCTGGGTTACGTTGCACCTGAGCCATCTCCCCAGGCAAAAAAAGACATTGCAGGAGTTTTTTTTCCCCCTGCTTTTTTTTTAGATAAGTTCTCTCTGTAGCCCCAGCTGGCCTGAAACTTGCTATTATACCAGGCTGGCTGATCTCATGATCTCACAGAGACCCATCTGCCTCCTCAGTGCTGGGATATAGATATAGATATAAAAATATATAAAAAGAGGTTAAATGGAGCCAGGTATGGTCGCACACACGTATAGACCCAGCACTCAGGAGGCAAAGGCAGGCAGTGAGATCAAGGCAACCCTGGTCTACATACTGAATTCTAGGACAGTTGGGGTTACAGGAAGGCCAGGCTCAGCAGACATCGCTTTTAAAACCACAAGTCTATTTACATTCTTGTTGAAGACTCTTCCCCTTCCTGGTCATTCATATTTAGCAAACACAACCATATTTCACTGAATCAAGAATTTCCAATTTGGGTTCAGAACTATGTATCTACCTAGAAATTATTTTTTTGAAGAGAGAATTTTTAAATGTCTTATGATGGTTAGATTTGAATCTACTACCCCTCACATGCCAGGCAAACACCCTACCGCTGAGCTATAGTCCCAGCCCACAATGGGAATTCCTGGTTGGCAAATGGTAGGGGAGAAAGGGTAGTTTCAAGAGTCTTATTAGAGTATGAGGTCAAAGGAAGGATGTCTGCCCTTCTGTACACTTATTAAAATATCTTCTCATATTTTAAGCCAAGTAGAAAAGCTTATAAAAGCTCTCTAGCCCAAAGCGAGACTCTATACCCAGCCCCACTCTGTCCATCTATCACAGGCCATGGCCCCCAGTAATGATGGCTTCACAGCTCTGAAAATAACAGGCTGATGGAAACAGTTCACACACTCCAGTGGTGCGAGGTTGCTGGGCACAGTCAGCCACAGCCAGTCTGTGAAAGAAAAGTAGAATATTTTGTGAATCTCGATTTCTTTGGATAGATTTAAAAGTATTGAATTAGAATTATGTATCTAAACATATGTGTATCTAAACATAACATGGAATATGTGTATGTTTTGGCATATATTTATTTTTATCATTGTGTATCTTGTGTGTGCGAGAGAGAGAGAGAGAGAGAGAGAGAGAGAGAGAGATTAGGCCAGAGGTTGACATTTGCTGTCTTCCTTAAGCGTTTTCCAGCTCATTTTCTGAGGCAGGGTCTCTGGCTGAATCTGGAGTTTAGTAATTACCCTAGACTGGCTCACCAGTGAGCCCAAGGGGTCTGTCTGTCTCCACCCCCCCCCACAATGCTGGGATTACAGGCATGTACTGGCTGTACCTGGCTTTTTATGTGGGTGCTGGGGATCTGAACTCAGGTCCTTATGCTTGGCTGGCAATCGTATTACCCAGCTCCTATGTTATGCATCTTATCTATACTCTACTCATCATTATTATTGTTTTGCTAGTCTTCTTGTGTTATACCCAAAGTGAGGGGGGTGTCCTGCTCACCTTGCCCACCCCGGGCCCTCCACCACACCGATCCACACTCAGCCTCACTTATGAGCATTTGTTGTATGATCTCCTGGGTGATGCCAGGCTGGTATTTTTGGAAGAGCCTGCAGTGGTTCTGAATTTACAAATCTCTCTGGGTTCTCTGCTGGGAAAGGGTAAAAGATCTTTTGGTCTGAATTTGGAGTCTTCTTGTGCTGTTCCCCAAATTCAGAAGACAAAGGTGTCTGTGCCAAAGTCTTGGTTGGGTTTGGAGGTATGTGGAGTTCCTGTGTCAGGGAGCATCCGTGTATCCTGGCACTTGCCCACCCGACGTGTCTGCCATGCCATCTGTACTTGACCGTGAACAGTATGATCTAATGTAGTTCCCTTGGCACATTGCTGTTGGGTGCTTATTCAAGTTGCTTGGCAGAATTCATTTCCCCGAAGCTTTCTGGAGCCCCCTAGCTTCCTCTAACTCTTCCTGGAGACGAGCCTCGTGTCCTAGAAATCAACTCTGGCCTTCCATGCTGTGAGCACAGTTTGCTGCTTCTACAAAGCCAGTAGGGGCATCTTCCTCTTCCCTAAATGAGGGTGCAGCCTTGGGTGCTGGTGGAGTGCTGCCCCTAAACTCTGTTGATTGGAAGCATGCTGCATGCTCTGAAGCCACTCAAGGGGAAGGAACATAAAAGGACCCCAAGCCAGAGGACAAGGTCACCCAGCCTTAGACTCGCACCTGTTGCAGCCACCTTGAAGAAAACACATGTCTCTTGATGCACATACTTTAAAAACAACTTTTCCTAGGAATTTACAATTTCCTTTTTGGCTGTGTCTCCAAGTATGGGGTAGGGAAGAATGGCTTTTGGTTTGGGGATAAACATAGAATATTTTTACCTTTTTTTTTTTTTTATTGTGCTTTTTAGAATCTGTAACATAACAGTCAAATGCATAGCTATTGACTGGGCTGGGCTGGTAGCTCAATCAGGAAAGTGCTTGCCTTGCAAATGTGTTTGATCTTCAGAAAACAAGTTTAAAAAGAAGTCAGGCATGGTGGTGCACACTTGTAATCCTGGGACTAGAAAGTCAGAGTCAAGTGGGTCCCTGGGGCTCACTGGCCAGCCAGCCCAGCCTATGTGAAGAGTTCCCAACCAGTAAGGGACCTTGTCTCAAAATAAATGAACAAATGAATGAATGAATGAATGAATGAACAAAGTGTGTACAGTGCTTGAGGATGACACCTGAAGTTGTCCTTTGGCCTCCACATACATGAGCACAAATATGCTCCTGCTCATGCATGAACACACATGCACTGTATGCTGTTGAGATGATCTGAGTCAGTGACATAGAAAGGGAGAGAATTTATCCATGGGTTGGAGCAGAAGGAAGACCCTCTGGAGTTGTGGGCTCTGCTTTCTCCCTGCGAACAGGAATTTCCTTTAGGGTTTCCCACACCCAAACAAAAACAAGCAAGAAGACCAAGCAGCCCTGTCAAACTCTTTTTCTTAAAGTGGAGAGAGAAATGTTTCACTGGCCGCATCTCCAGCAGAGGACTTTTGAAGTGTGATTTCGTTTGGCTCTGTGCTAAGATAGCTGTTTAGAGAATAGCACCAGGCTGCACGTGCTTCGTGTGTGTGTGTGTGTGTGTGTGTGTGTATGTTCATGACTCCATCCTTCCCCCCTTATTTTGGAGACACAGTCTCATGTAGCCCAGGTTGTCCTCCAACTCACTATGTAACCAAGGGTAACCTTGAACTTTTGATGGTCTTGCCTCCACCTCCTGAAGACTGGGATTACAGCTGTGCACCATCATGCTCAGTTTATGCAATGCCAGGGATCGAACCCAGGGTTTCATGAAACCTAGGAAAGTACTCTACTCAACGAATTACGTCCTTATGCCTCTCTGAAGCTCATTTGAGCTTCCTGGTTCCCCAAGACAGGGGCATTTGTGCAAGAGACAGAAGTTACCCACAGGAAGCTGTTGGGCCAGTATCTCAGTGTTGAGCCTGGTCTTGCAGTCACCTGGAAGTGGTATGAAGTTTTGGGTGGAATGTAGTCTCCTTGTTGCATGTCACATGTATACACACACACACACACACACACACACACACACACACCATGCAGAATGATTGCCAGCCCTTTCTGGTGGATGGTTCTGTTCTCAAGTGAGCTGAAACTTCTATAGAACTGTTTTCATAGGAGATGCAAACTAAACTAATATTGCCAACCGCCCGGGCAACAGACCCAGCTAGATGTTGAAGGCATCCGCTTGGATGGTTTCTGCAGTGCTAAAGTTCCTGCATCCCAGAATCTCTTAGCACCACAGAGATCTAGCACCCAAGTCAACTAGCTCACGTCTTCAAATAGGAAAATTACCAACCCTGTATTTATTTTTGTACCAAAGGGGATTTCCAGAGGGGGAGAGTTTTCCTCTATCACCACCTCAAAGGCATGTGTGTTCAGCTGCGTGATGGGGACAGCACTGGAAGACACAAAGAAGCTGGGATGTGGGCCTGCCTGGGCTTGGCAGGAGATGGCAGCTGAGTGCAGATTGTATTTTTGGATGCTGCAGAGCTGGTGTGGTTTCCCCAAGCTGCTTTTCATGCCTCCTGATCATGCAGGCTGCTGAGGACAGCTTGCTTCTTCTCTTCAAAGAAGTAGAGATGGGAGCCTGGGTGGGTCAGGGGAGGCAGCCCTCTCTTTGCAGCAGGGGTGCTGTGAGCAGAGCTATTCTGAGCAATCATGTCTTTCCCTGGCATTGGTGCCTGAATTGGTAGGTTTATTCCCCACCCCCTGAGCTCTGCATAATGTGGTCTGAACCTGGCACCTTCCGTAGCTATTAATGAAGCAGTGCCTTCTGATGGTAAAACTGGCAGCCTGGCTTCTCCCCCAAGCTCCGCCTTCTCCCTGTTGACTTAGATCAAGAGGGACCAGGGCAGGGGGCAGACAGCTTCTACCCTGACCCCTCCTACAGATAGAAGAAGGTCAGAGCCATGCTTAGTACAGCACTTGGCTTGCCAAACCTTCCTTCCAGAATGCTATCCAACCTTAACCTCAGAAGAGCCTTGAGCTAAGATGTTGGTAACTACGGGCAGACCCACTTGCTAAGGTGGACGGAGACTCCATTCCTTGCTGGATACTAGAATAATCCAAAGCAGATTTTTTTTCCTAGTTAAGATAGAATTCACTATTGGTGGGGAGATGGCGTTTCCTTATGTAGTCCAGGCTAGATTGAGTTCATGATCCTCCTACCTTGGGCTTCTGAGTGCTGGGTTAAAGGCATGAACCATCCTGTTCACCACCCAAGTTCACCCTTTTAAACAATCATTTTAGCATTGCATATAAGGTATGCAGCATCAACTCAGTTCCACAATATTTTCATCACCAAAGTAACCCTGTACCATTGGCTATCACTCTCCAACCCGAACCGCATTTCTTTTTTTATAAATTATTTATTTATTTATTAGTTATAATATAAATTATTATTTATTTATTTTTAGTTATGTGTGTGGGTACATGTAGAGGTCAGAGGACAAGTTTGAGGAGTTGATTCTTTTCTTCTACTATGCAGGTCCTGGGGATTGAACTTAGGATGTCAGGTTTGATGGCAAGTGCCTTTATCCACTGAGCCATCTCGCTAGCCCTTCTTTAGGGACACATTTCTTATCAATGGGGTCATACCCTGGTGATTCTTTCACTCAGTGTGTTTTCAAGGTTCTTCTATGTGTGACACGTATCAGCACTTTCTTCCTTTTAATGGCTAAAAGAGATCCCACTACAGGGACAAAGCAGGTTTTGTTTACTGTTCACCTGCTGATGGATGTTTCAGCTTTTCCACTTGTTGGCTGTTATGAGTAACAGTCCTAGGGATATTCCTGTTGGCATAGTTTTTTTTTTTTTTTTTTTTTTTTTTGAGACAGGGTCTCCCTGTAGCTCCAGCTGTCCTAGAACTCGCTCTGTAGACCAGAACTCACAAAGATCAGCCTGCCTCGGCCTCCCAAGTGCTAGGATTGAAGGTGTGCACCACCAAGCCCAGCTCCAGTGCAAGTTTTGATACACCGTCTCAAATTGTTTTGAGACTGCTGAATCACATGATAGCCCTTTAAGGCTCCAAGGAACCTGCATTCAGTTCTCCTTACCTGCAGAGTACAAGGGTTCCAGTTCCTCCACACCCTTGCCAACACACTACTGTTATTGTCTGCCTTTTAAGCCTTTACTATTATAGCCATTTATTTATTGTGTGTCCATGTGTGTGGGCGCACCATGGTGCACATGTGGCAATCAGAGGACAACTGGTGGGAGTCAGTTCTCTTTATCCACCATGAGAGTCCTGGGGATTGACTCAGGTCTTCAGGCTTGGTGGCAAGTGCTTCTGCCTGCTGAGCCATCCCACCATCCCTATGAAGCAGACTGGACACCTTTTAAAAACTACCAAGCAGAGTCTCAAGACATGGCTCAGGTTAAGAGCACTGGCTACTCTTGCAGAGGACCTGGATTAGATTCCCAGCACCCACATGGTGGCTAACAACTATCTGTAACTCCAGTTCCAGTGGATCTGATGCCCTCTTCTGACCTCAAGGGGATGTATGAGTTGGGTGCAGGGAATATATACAGGGAATGTACTCATACACATAAAAAAATAAAATAAAATAATAAGTAAATAAAATATTTATTTTTTTGTAAATAAAATACTTAAAAACTACCAAGCAAAGCCCCTTACTTCTCTCTATCCTTTACAACTGTTTCATTATTACATTTTAAGTTCCCCAGGCTGAGTCAGTTGCACAGTTGGGTTTGAGACCCACAGGGTTAGGAGAACTTTCTTGTGCAAATGAGATATTTAATAGCCCTTTACCCTGGGCCCAGAGTGGGGGAAGGCCAGCCAGGCCCTGGACTCTGTTGGATACAAAGCCCAGGGGTGTGTTAAAAACCAGTGATGTGTGGTATTTCATGACAGAGTCCTGCTGAGTGCCTCAGGTGGTCTTGAACTTACCACCTCTCTGACTCTGCCTGAGTGCTGGGATTACAGGTGTATGCCACCATGCCTGGCATATGCATTATTTTAGCAGGAAATACTTTCGTGCAATATTTAAAGATCTAATTAATGCCCAAAGTTCACAATAAGCAAAAATAACATTTTATATAAAGATAGCCCATGACCCAAACTTGAGTTGCCTATCCCACTGTCCCCTGACTAATGTCTGAACAGTTAGATCCTGTCTGTATTTAACATTTTGAACATTTATTCTTTGTTTCTTTAAATTTTATTTTACCTGTAAAGAGTGTTATGCCTGCATGTAAGTGCACCCATGTCGTGCAATGCCCAGGGAGGACAGAAGAGGGTGTCTCGGATACCCTGGAACTGAAGTTACAGATGGTTCTTAGCCACTATGGGGGTGCTGGGAACCGAACCTAGGTCCTTTGCAAGAACAGCCAGTGTTCTTAACCACTGAGCCACCTCTCTGGCCCCGTGGTTTTTTTAATGTATATTTTTATTGAGTTTTCGTGCATTTCATGTAATAGATCTTAATCAAATTTAGACCCCCTCCCCCTCCCCCCATAACCCTCTTCCCCACAGATCTCATGCATTCTGTCATGTGTTAAGGCCGATTCAGTAAAGCATCTGTAGCCAGGTGTTCCTCTGAGCAAGTTCATGGACTGGAGTCTAGTCAGCCTATCTATAGAGTCTCTCCCTTAAAGAAGATCAACTCTCCTTCACTCCAAAGTGATCAGTTGCCAATAGTTACTCAGTTAGGGTTGGGGCCTGCTGCCCATTTCCTGAGTTCTCTGCTGGGTTTTAGTCTTGAGTCAGCATGGGTTGTGGGCATGCAGTCACCATCGCCACAAGTTCCTATGAACCAGTTCCCAGAGGCTGAAAACCCATGTTTCCTTATGTCCTCTCGTCTGCAGTTGTCCCTGAGCCATGGGTGGGTGGGATTTAATATAGGAGTCCTATCCAAGGACATGTATTCTGCAGTCTTTGTGGATTGTTTTTGATGTAGATTCTGACTTAAAAATACTACCTTGAAGGGTTGGTGGCACATGCCTTTAATGCTAGCACTGGGGAAGCAGAGGCAGGCAGATCTCTGTGAGCTCAAGGCCAGTTTGGTTCTCACAGCAAGTTCTAGACCAGCTAGGGCTAAAGGGAGACCCTGTCTCAAAAAAAAACAAATCTAGCCTTACCAGCTGGGGATATACTTCATTTTAGGGTGCTTATCTAATGTGTGCAAGGCCACAGATTCCATCCCCAGTGCTGTTAAGGGCAAAAGGCGGGGAAATATTATTTTTCCTGAGCCTAGAGCCACACAGGTCCTACACCGTGGACCACACAGGTCCTTTCACATCCGTGTTCATAGTTGTGTTATTCAAACTAGCCATGAAGTCTGCCTCGATGTCCATCAACAGATGAATGGATTAAAAAAGTACTGGACACATACACAATGGGTTTTGTTCAACTATAAAGAAAAATGAAATTGGGGGCTGGAGAGGTGGCTCAGCAGTTAAGAGCACTGACTGCTCTTGTAGAGGACCCGGGTTCAATTCCCAGCACCCACATGGCGGCTAAGAACCTTCTTTAACTCCAGTTCCAGGGGAATCTGATGCCCTCTTCTGACCTCCATGATATTGCACGACACAGGTGCACTAACCTACATGCAGACAGTACATTCATACACATAAAAAATAATAAATAAATAAATAAATAAATAAAAGAAAATAAAAAAATGAAATCATGATATTTGCTGGAAAAAGGTTGGGACTGGAGATCATTATGCTAAGAGAAGCCAGCTCAATTCGGAAAGACAAATACCTCGTTTCCTCTCAGATGCAACTCTAGGTTTAAATATGCTTGTAAGTTGTGAAAGTAGAAAGGGAAGGGGGACTACAAAGGGGGAGAGATCTTAAAAGAGGGAGCAAGAAAGGCAAAGGAAAGGGGGAATGGAATGGAATGGAAGGGGGACCATTTTGTGGGGGAGGTGACAGGAAACCTAGAAGTGGAACAGCGGTGGGGGGGGGTTAGAAATGGAAAAATGCCATCTGTGTATGGAAATGTCATAATGAATCTATTGCTTAGAATGCTGACTTGTTTGGTGACTGGGGGTGTAGCTTAGCTGGTGGAGTATCTGCCTAGCATGCATGAGGCCCTGGGTTTGGTCCCTAGGACTGCACAGAGTAGGTGTGATGGCACACGCCTGTTTATTCCGGCATTTAGGAGGCAGAGGCAGGAGGACCAGTGATTCACGGCCAACCTTGGCTACATACAGTTTGGAGCCCAGCCTGGGCTCCAAATTTTATTCTTTCTGCACCCCAGGTGACTATCTTCCTCTCCTCAGCCTTCTGCTGGCAGTATGTTCGCCTGCCTCCCAGAGACTGTGCAAAGCACCTGCTGTGCCCCAGGCACCCAGAGGTGCTCCAAGCATTCCTTTGGTTGCATCTAATCTCACAGAGATCCATTTGAAGTTGGTGACAGAGACTTCAGTTCACAGATGAGGACACAAGATCTGGAGAGGTAGTGTGACTTGTTCACACAGCCTGTGGGAGGTGAGCCTGGATTTGTACCTGACCTCTATACACTGGTGATGCTTTCTGACCTACTCACAGGCCTTGAGTCCCCTACAGAGGGCGAAGGGAGGGAGAAGCTGGTCATCTACCACAGAACCTTCTTTACTAAGTCTTCGCTCTTTTGCAAAGGCTTTACACTTTACGTAGGATCTGATTCCAGCTTCTCCTTCAATTATCATTAACAGTTCATTTTCGCCATGATGCAAAACTCTATGGAATCCAGCTTTGTGGTCTCTTGTGCTGATGAGCAGACAGTGCATAAGTTGCTGCAGCCCAGCATCTGGAGCCCAGATACAGTACTATTTAAGAAAATTCACTTCATGCCGGGTGTGGTGGCGCACGCCTTTAATCCCAGCACTTGAGAGTTAGAGGCAGGAGGATCTCAGTGAGTCCAAGGCTGGCCTGGTCTACAGAGTGAGTTCCAGGACAACTGGAGCTACAGGGAGACCCTGTCTCAAAAGTACTGTTTATGAAAATTCACTTTGCGAGTCACTTATCATGATTGATTTTTTAAAATATTGAGCAGGATTTGGCAAATTTTTTTTTTTGTCTTTTTGAGACAGGGTCTCCCTTTAGTCCCAGCTGATCTGGAGCTCACTCAGTAGGCCACGCCGGCCTTGAACTCACAGAGATCCTACTGCCTCTACTTCCTGAGTGCTGGGATTAAAGGCATGCACCACCATGGCTGCCCGGCTTAAATATTTTTATAAAGACCCATATAGTAAACATTTTAAGCCTTTTAGGTCATCTAGTCTCTATATTAGCTACTTGGCTATGCAATTGTAGCATACAAAGAACTCCAGACAATTTGTAAATGAATGATCATGACTGTGTGCCAATAAAACTTTATTTATAAAAACAAGCTGAGGGCTGGATTTGGCTGTTAGGCAACATGTTTGCTGAATTCTAGTATAGTGGCAATTGTATTTTTCTCCAGAAGCCAAGGCTTGTAGAAATATGAAATTGGTCTATGAAGATAGAATTGAAAGGCCAGAAACAAAAATGGGAGATGTTCTAAAGGAAGAAAAGAGTGAAGTGGAAAGCTTGTGCTGTGAACTATCTGCTCGTTTGGGAAGTAAGAAAGACAAAGATTTGCCAGTTGTGCTTTCCCCATCATGTTATCTGTGTTAACTCATTTCCAGCAAAGGAAGTGTGCTCAGGTAAGTTGAGCAGGAGGATGAAGAATTTCGGGGCTTCAGTTCTGGTTTCTCTTACGCCTGCCTTAGTTCTGCCCTGGACTTCTCCTATGGCCTCTGAACAACTTAATTTCTTTCTGAAGTTAGAGACGACAGTGTCTAACTACGTTAGCAAGGCAACCCAGAGGTAATTCCTTGTCAACAAGGGAATCCACTGGCCCTCGGAGGTCGAAGCTGGGATGTTGCAATATTCCACCCTGAGAGTTCCCTTTCCCCCTGGCTGGAACCAGGCCTCTGACTCCCAGCCCAAGGTATTTCCATTACACTCCTCAAGTGTGATGCAAGACGTAACAGGCAATGTCCCAGGGCGGATCTGGGTGGGAAGGAAAAAATGTAGGATTTATGGGTAGAAGGAACAACTTCAAATGACAAAGAATGATTCTGCATAAAGGAAGGTTCCCACACTCAGAAAGTTGGGTGTGGAAGCCTATGAAAAGTTTGTAGAACCTATGAATTGCTTTTTTACATAGGACCTTTGGAGTTGTAGTTCAGCGATAGAGTACCGGGCTAGCATGTGTGTGGCTCTGGATTTTCTCGTCATCACTGGTGGGGGGGGGGAGTTAAAGGCAGTATTTTCAGAACACTGTGGTGTAAATTTGAGGTTGTTCTGCTTTGTCCAGAATTCACAGTCCTATTGATAGAGCACAGCTGTGGTTGTAGAAACTTAATAGGAAAGTGCAACGTGGGAGCCTGGCCGCATAGTGGAGTGCCGGTGTCTACAGGGCCCGCAGAGAACAGGGACCACAGGGATCTGTTTGAAGACGAATCCACTTGCTAGCTGGGGGACTTGTGTCATGCCACTTTGAAAGGAGCTTCTACATAGAGGACCTGGAAGGGATAGGGTCAGTGTTCATGGTCTTTCTTACATGGCCTATTACCCAGCACAATAGGGATGCTCATTTAAATATCTCTCTCTCTCTCTCTCCTCTCTCTCTCTTCTCTCTCTCCTCTCTCTCCTCTCTCTCTCTCCTCTCTCTCTCCATTTCCCTGCTCATCTCCCTGCCCCATCCCTGCCTCTTTCTCCTCCCTCCCTCTTCTCCTGGCCCCCACCAAGCATGTGAAGGCCAGAGGTCGACCCTGTGTCTTCATTTACTGCCCTTCCTCTGTCTTATTTTCGAGACAAGTTTCTTGCTAACCTGGAGCCTAGCCATTAGGCTAGACTGGATGGCCAGTGAGGTCGGAGATCTGCCTATCTCCCCAGCAACCCCCAGCACTGAGCTTACAGGTGTGTGCCACCATGCCTGGACAGGGAGTCTCAAAGTGGTCCTCTGACCGGCAGCATCAGCACCACCTGGTGTATCAGTCAGCTATTTGTTGCTGGCACAAATGCCTGTTTGCCCATCAAGAAAGATGACTTAATGGATGCTCATGGCTTCAGGGGTTTTACTCCATGGCTGGCTCCTTGCCTTGGGCCTGAGGTGAGGCTAGATGGTAGAGATCATGTTGGAGCAGAGCTGCTCACCTTGCAGCAGCCAGGAAGCAGGGATGAGGGAGGGATGACTTCCTCCAACCAGGCCTGGCCTCCTGGTTATGCCATTGACTCATGAGTCCGCTCATGGAGCCATCCATGGATCAGGCCAGAACTCTTATGATCAATCAAATGAATCACTGCTCCAAAGCCCCACCTCTAGACTGTGCATTGGGCACCAGGCCTTCAACACCATGAATCTTTGGGGGGCACCTCACATCTAAACCCAGCACCCTGGATCCTGATACACACTCAAAAGTGGGCCCTTCCCTAGACCCACTGAGTCAGTGACTTGGTGGGATGTGTGAACTGCTTTCTCAGGCTGCAGGGGTTTGGGTGCAGCTCAAGTTTGAGAACTTTTGGCCTAAGAGGGTTTCTTGATTTCCTTTTAAAAAATATATATTTTATTGTTTTTATTTTACATGTATGAGTATATTGCCATGTGATGCCTACCAGATCAGAAAAGGGCATTGGATCCCCTGGAACTGGAGTTCTGGATGGTTGTTAACCACCATGTATGTGCTGGGATCTGAACCCAGGTCCCCTGCAAGAGCAGCCAGTGCTCTTAACCACTGAGCCATCTCTCCAGCCCTGGTTTCTTGATTTCTGCACTGTTGGTATCTGGGCGCAGCTCATTCTTTGTGGACAGCCCTGTACATTGAGGGGTGCTTAGCAGCATCTCTGCTGTCTACTACTGTATGCCAGGAGTTCCTCTTGTCCCTGAGTTGTGACAACTCAGAAAGTTTCTAGGCATTGCTCAGGGACAAACTTGTCCTGTTGGAAACCTCTGATCTTAATGAAGCAGCTCCTGGCCTATGGCTTTTCTTTCCTTCCCTCTGTAGTCTAGCTGTTTGAACTGAAACGGAGAGAAAGAGGAAGACATGGCTCTCTGTGCTGACACCGTGGCCTCGGGCCTCATTATTTAAAAATAGTCACACCGTTTAAACTTTCGAACAAAATTTTCCTTTGGGTCAGAGCTAAACATGGAAAATCTCAGCTCTGGGGACCTGTGTTAATGTTCCCCTAAGAGCCCAGGAGCTACAAGTGGGGATTTTGGTGGAAAGTTTCAGGCCACATAACCTCAAAGCTGGCTGCCAGGTCTCTGGGTCCTCCATTTCTCCTGGGCTTCCTCTCCCTGGGGAGCCTGGCAGCGGGTGCCTCGCCCTGTGGCACCAACCTCACACTGCTTTCCCTCTTGGGCCTGTGCTTTCCTTTTCCTAGGTGAGTGTGAGGAGACTCTTGTTGCTGGCAATGGGGACACCATGCTGGAGTGTGCATGACCCAGCACCTGACTGGGAGATGCTGAGGAAGTCTTTGGGGTGCCTGGTTCAGTTTCTGCACACATAAAACAAGCGCTCTAGGGCTGGGGATGTGGTTCAGAGGTAGACTGCTTGCCTGGTGTGTGTGAGATCCTGGGGTCCATCCCTCGTCCTGTAAAGAAAATGAAACCCAACCCCCAAAATACCAAAACATAAAATCCCAGGTACTATATTCTACTTTATTTGAGTTATTAGTCCTGGGGATTGGATCCAGGGCTTCATGCATGCTAAGCAGACAATACCATTGAGCCACACATCCAGACAGCAATATTTGTGTCTATATTCATGTGTAATATGTGTGTGCATGTGTACGTGGTGGTTACAGGTCAGCTTCAGATGTCCTTCCTTAGGCCTGTCCACTCTTTTTTCTGAGACAGGGTCTTTATATTGTAGTTAAATGTACTTAACATTTAGTGTTTTACCCATTAAAATTTTTTATTATATTTATTTATGAGTGTGTGTGTGTGTGTGTGTGTGTGTGTGTGTGTGTGAGACACAGCACTATAGAGNTATCTTTATACTTTATTGGTTGGTATGCAGGCAAAAGTGAGACAAGTACCCTGTGCAGTACAGGTTTTCTTGCTACAACCAAGTTCTTTGGGTTTTCTTGTTTCTGGTCTTTTCTCTTCTCTTCTCTTCTCTTCTCTTCTCTTCTCTTCTCTTCTCTTCTCTTCTCTTCTCTTCTCTTCTCTTCTCTTCTCTTCTCTTCTCTTTTTTCTGAGACAGGGTCTCCCTGTAGGTCTTAAATGTTTTTGACATCTCAGGTTGTACCCTTTAAAATTTTTTTTTATATTTATTTATGAGTGTGTGTGTGTGTGTGTGTGTGTGTGTGTGTGTGTGTGAGACACAGCACTATAGAGGTCAGAGGACAACTTTTGGCAGTCAGCTCTCAGCTTCCGCCAAATGGGTCCTGGGGATCAGTGGATCACCAGGCTTGGCAGCAGGCACGTTTACCCACTGAGGCATCTCACCAGCCCCATTTCATCTGAGTCTAAGTTGCATCTAGTCCATTCACATCCTTGTGCAGCTGTTGCTACCATCCCCCCACCCTCAAAACACTAAACTCCTGGACTTGTTCAGGATGGGCTGCGACACAGATGTCACAGATTGAGCGACTTCGACAACAGAGCTTGCTTTCTTGCAGTTCTGCAGGCTGAAGTCTCAGAGCAACTCGCCAGCACCCGCAGGTTCTGGTGGGGTCCTGTGTGGCTCGCAGATGGTTACTTCCTTAGCATAGAGAGTGGATGAGATCTGGCCTCTTCTTCTTCCAGGGACATTAATGCACCCACAGGGCCTCACTTCAGGTTTCCTCAAAATCCATTATCTCTCCAAGGCCCCCACCTTCACATATCATCTCAGGACCGGAGGTGGCCAGGGCTTCAGCATGCAGTTTTGGGGGGCACAAAATGTCCACTTCATAACATTCCCCGTTGCTCCTCCTCCATCTCTGATCCTTTGTTCTGTGAGGTTGACAGTTCCAGGCACACCTCGGGATGTGGAATGAAGCAGTTATTCTTTGACAGAGTGTGCTTTTGATACTGGTAAAGCTTGTGGGGGTGGCACTGACCTTTGTAAAATGGTCCTAGAAGGCTGGACTGGGATTGTTTCTGGCTTCCAAAGACCCTTGGGAAAAATTCAAGAGCCAGCATCTAAATGGAAGAATGCAATTTGATGATAAACTTTGATTCGAGGCCAGGAGTTACTTGGGGCTGGAGAAGGATTTCCCCCCAAGCATTAAGCCCTGTGGCCAGTTCTGGATGTGCATTATCCAGGCCCACCCTTGTCTTCCTTACTTCCTGAATGCAAATCTGATTTTTTTTTTTTTTTGCTGATTGAAGCTTACCCTTCAAGAATGGGTCACTCACAGCCGCTTCAAGCAGTGAGTTTCCCTTTGAGTGATTGGTTGATCATGACCATGTGATCCATCAGAGGCAGTCCTATTAATTACACTAGGAAGATGTATTCAGTGCTTGTTGTGTTGATGCCCACATGGACCAGGTGTTCACTGCCGCCAGGGGAGAAATCGTTTCTGGTCCTCAATAGTCAAGGTCAGCCTGGGCTACATGAAGCCTTGTCTCAAATAAAACAAAACAGCAAAACCCCTAAATAAGCAGAATATACCACTGCTGTTCTGGACTGTCAGGAATTGGTTAAGAACCCCCCCTGGCCCTTGTTTCAGAGGCTTCCTGAATACTCAAGATTCCCCTTAAGTTGGATCTGCATGTAAATTTTGCCTGATCCTCTCTCCCTCCTGGCCTGGATTGTCTACTCTTGCTGAAGACAGAAAACCAAATGCTATTTTTCCCCCAGGGCACAGTTCTATTAAAAAAGTCCAGGTAACACATGCTATCAAGATAAAATATCTGTAGCAAAACAAAAAAAATAGAAGGTGGTACATCACAGTTGTATGTAAATATCAATTCGTCTGTTCTCTATATATACATTTCTCTATATACCTATAATAAACATACATTGTTTATTATAGGTATATATAATTATGTACTTCATGTGATTATACAGTTATATGTATATACATACAAGTCATCTGCCTAGTACATTATATAAGCCATATATATTTGTCTGCATATAATCATACTTGTATAGAATATATATGAATACATGTACTTATGTGTATATGTTAGCTATGTATATTATAAACAGACACATCTTCTTTTCTTCTCTAGGATAACCCTGGCAGGGCACACAGTGGCTAGGAACCTGAGTTCTGAGCTAGAGCTCCTGACTCATGTACTGGTTTTACCTTTCCTAGCTGTGTGATCTTGGGTGGATGAACTAACCTGTCTGTGTCTCCGTTTCCTTATCTGTAAAACATGACAAATAAAAATGAGGTGGACCAAATGAGATGTGCTTTAAAATATGGGAGTCTTTTTAAAAAGATTTAGTATAAGCATGGGAGCTAGTAGGTCCTGTTCTTCCCCTTTCCCTTCCCTCCCCTCCCCTCCCCTCCCCTCCCCTCCCCTTGTAAAAGCTGCCTCCTTGAACATCTGTATGCACCTGCCTTGACCCTTTCCCCTTTGTTTTGGTATTTGTTTAGTGTAAAGTTTTCACAGTAGAGTTGCTGGAGAAATGTCTTTAGTCAGCCTTCCTGCACCTAGACTGGGTGCTGACCCCCCACCAAACCCAGGTGAGAAGAGGGGGCTGGCTTCATACCCACAATACCCTTAGGCAGGGTTCTCTGTCACCTTCTGGAGTAATTTTTCTCTCAGATTTCTAAATGATTAGAATATGTTGACATAGAAAAAAATTTACCTAATAAGGAGTTTATTTTTCTCATTAACTTACATTTTAATAACATGAAATATTTTTAAATTTTTTATTTATTATTATTATTATTGGTCTTTTTTGAGACAGGGTCTCCCTTTAGTCTCACCTGGCCTGGAGCTCGCTATGTAGATCAGGTTGGCCTTGAACTCACAGAGATCTGCCTGCTTCTGCCTCCCAAATGCTGGGATTAAAGGTATGTGCCACCATGCCCAGCTTATTTATTCTTTTTTCTTTTATGTGTATGAGTGCACTGTTTGTATGTAGGCAGGTGCACCCATATCATACATTTCCCATGGATATCAGAAGAGGGTACAGGATCCCCCTGGAACTGGAGCCACAGATGGCTGCTGGGAATCAAACCTGGGTCCTCTGCAAGAGCAGTCTGTGCTCTTAACCACTG